>CM073123.1:14925794-15458294 GCA_037039145.1 Fundulus diaphanus | reverse complement strand
CTTCAGAGTTCATGTGAAAATAAATCTAATTGTCATCTGCATAACAATAAAATTGAATCCAAATGATGATTGTATAGTGTAAAGGAAACTGGCACTAAAATGGACCCTTGAGGGACAACCCAACTTGCAGTAAGCGTAGAACGAGAAAAAAATCCTAATTTAAGGCTACGTTCACACAGCAGGCAAATGCAACCCAAATCCAATGTTTTTGCACATATGCGACCCATATCTGACTTTTTCATGCCGTTGTGAACGGCCAAATTCTGTTCTTTTCACACACACACAAAAAAAATCCAGTTAGTCACTTCCAGATGCTGTAGTAAATGAGATGCGTATCCAATAGTTTTCAAAGTGTCTGCAGTGTCTGTCTGCACGGTCATGTCGCATCTCATCCACCTTTTATGTCACCGTCCTGACTCCCACTACACATTCACACAGACTTCTCTACAGCAGGAGCAGTCACGGCTCCAATTTTAATAGCTGCTTTTTTTCCATTTATACTCAGCTACATGATGAAAAGGTGAAGATGTGTAATCCTTTTCTTTTCAAAAGTAACGGAAATAGTTAGCAGCTAGTATGATCATACCTACTAACAGGCAGGCAGTACTGTTAATAATTTAAAACTACTGTTCATGAAAACTGTCATAACACACATCTTTAAGCCCATTAGCTTCTAAATCATTAGCAACTGTCTGTTATTTGTGTTCTTGCACTGGCTCTTAAATGCCTGTTTTTTCTTTGGCAGAGAAATGTCCTAATGTAAATGCAATGAGAAAACATTTTAAAAAGAAAATTCAAATATTCAGCTTTTGATTTGGAAAATTGCTGTTTTCTTTCCAAGGTTTACAACTGGAAGACTGAAATATTCTGAATGGACCAAACCAGAGAAATATGTTGAAAATCTCCTTGTACAGTTGTGCACTATGACATTACATCAACAGTCTGCAAACAAACCTAAAATCTCAACAAACCTGCATTCATTGCCTGTAGATGTAATTGGAACCTGATGACTAGGTGGGAATGTCAGTTTAAATGTCAGCCTGGTTTGGAACATTTTTAAGCAAGTCATCCTCTAACGTTGTACTTTGAAATGTCAAATTTCTGTTCTCAGCCAGATCAATGCTCGAGATGCATCGGGTCAGACTCCTCTGCACCTGGCGTGTGAACGAGGTGACTTGGCATGTGTGAAAGAGCTATTAGAGGAGAGTCAGGCCCGCACCGACATCAAAGACCAAAACGGAGAAACCCCCATGCACTATGCCTCCAAGCAGGATTCTCCTGTCATCATCCAGGTGAGACTGAAGGGAGACCTTTCTGGCCTGGGGGCTGCGCTGATGATTGATGATTTTTGTTTGCAGTCAACGAAATGTGTTGCTGCACAATGAAGGTATACGATATAAGAAAACATACACCGTGTTTTACCAGGGGTTTCGTCTTCTTATAGTTTTCAAAAGAACAAAAAAAAAGGGATTTTAAATGGCAAGCTGATGCACCGAATCTTTTAAAGCAATTTCATGTTACTTTCCCATTGAGGACACATGCCTGTTACTGACAGCCATTAACATATGGTATCTATAGAAACTAAAGCTTTTCTGGACAGAGCTTTGCAGATCAAGGTACACATTAGTTTAATTGGAATTTTTTTTTTTTTGAAAAGTGTGTGTAGTGAATTTTACACGCATGTTTGTTGTAGTATTTGGACACATGCACACAGGCTCTGAATCTGGGCGGTGGTCGCTGCTTAGTTCTTGGTAAAAGTTCTTGAAATGCACCGAGAAACTGACGGGCTTAGAATCAGGTGATTTTCAGTTTGATGGGCCGTGTTGGGGGACCAGTCCAGTCAGTAAATGAAGCATGAAGTGCTAACAGGTCAAACTGACAAAAACATTCTTCAGTGTGGGTGCTCTTACTGCGTGAAGATGACATAATGTTAGCAATTATTAGTGTTATTAATGTGTTTAAAACAGAAGTCTGGAAACCGGATTTTCTACATGTGGAATCATGCAGTTCGTTTAGGCTGCAAGTGTGAGAAACCAAGACTTCCAGCAGATTATTTGTTGTGCTTTTTTCTACACTGATATTAAAGGATTTCTGATTGTGATGCTGAACAGAGTACAACAA
Organism: Fundulus diaphanus; assembly: GCA_037039145.1. NCBI lineage: Eukaryota > Metazoa > Chordata > Actinopteri > Cyprinodontiformes > Fundulidae > Fundulus > Fundulus diaphanus. Next base: position 15,456,173 of record CM073123.1, on the reverse strand, counting down.
AATTGCTCTGTTTTATAATTTTCAACTTCTAATTTTTGTCTCTAATCGACAATTCTTGATTTCCTTGCTCTATGTTTTAGGAAATACTCATAGAGACCGCCGTTTTACTATTGCTAGCTGCAGGAGCTATGCTCCTTCCTAATATAAGATGCGGAAAATGGTTTTAGATTTCAACTAAACTAATAATCAAACCTTGATTTACAGCAACTGCTCTCTCGCACACTATGTGACCTCATCACTGCTCCTAATATAAATAACCAATGACAAATCAGGGGCAGGGAGGCTAGTATTCTGAATGCAGTCCTTATATCTGCAGATGGTACAGTTCTTAAATATGTATTGGCAGGTCGAAGATTTACAAAAAACAAAGATTTGGCTTTGGTCTGTCTCTGATATCGCTCAAAAGTAATAGAAAAACGTTAAAACCCCTGCTTTACAGCCTGGAATTAAACACTCTTGCCTCTTTTGACTTTCTTCCTCCACACTGTCCCATCCAGGCTCTTTGCTCACGGCTGTGCTCAGGGGTGAACGAGCTCAACAACAACGGAGAAACGCCGCTGCATGTGGCCTGTCGCCTGGGCCGGGTAGAGTCCGTTAAAGCCTTGCTGGAGGGTGGGGCGAAGTGTGATGTCACCGGTAGTAAAGGAAATCCTATCCACGCTGCTATGAAATACAGTGAGAAGGGGTGAGTGAAGTAAATGCTATCGAAGGGGCAGCCTTTATTGCAACAGATGAACATCAGGGCAGCGAAGGCCGTCTGTCTTTTTTCCCCTGTGATACTAGGGACTACGTGGTCTACAGGAGGGAAGTGGTTTACCTGGTTATTCCACTGACCTGCTTTAGAGTTGAATCATTAGAAAGGAGTGTTTTTTTTCATCTTATTAGTTTATTGCTTTATGAATATCAAATTTGCATTAAGAGTAGAGCTTCATTTTAAAGCTCTTAAAACATTGACAAGCTTTGTAAACAGCCCAGAATCTGCTTAAACTGCCAGAAAGGATTTCTCTACACTGCAAAAAGGGAACTAAAAGTAAATAAAATTTGTCCTTGATTTGAGCAGGTAAGTTTGAATGATCTGCCAATGGAATAAGATTTTTGCACTTAAAATAGGAACAATTCATCTCTGTCATCTTCATGTGGAGTATATCTTATTTTGGGGGTCAAATGCTCATTCCATTGGCAGATAATCTTATTTACCTGCTCAACTCAAGGACAAATACACTCATTTCAAGAAAATCTGAATTACTTTCAGTTCCCTTTTGCAGTGTACGAATTAAGCATGAAAAATTATGAATGACTCAGTTTTGTGAATGTGAGATAATGTGCTAATGTTTTTTTTGTGCTTGTTTGTCAGCTGTGTGGAGGAGATTCTGAAAGCAGACCCATCCCAACTCCAAGCTGAAGACTGTGTGTACGGAGGGACGCCGCTGCATTGGGCTAAAGCAGGCGAGGTAGCTACTTCAACACCCAGTTTTTAGCTGGGAACGTCTGCAGTCAGCTGTTAAAATAACATTTTTATAATGCGATAGCTTTTATTGTCTGTTAGATTATTTGATTTGATGGCAGGGAAATATGTTGCTGAGTCATCCAAGGTTTTAGACATCTCTGTGAAGCTTGAACAACTTTGTGAAAAAAAAATGGTGTCTGTTCTGGTTTGTTCCTCTGCTAGATGTGCCGCATGCTGCTGGACCGCGGCTGTGAAATAAACTACCTCAGCAAGACCGGAGAGAGCGCCCTCCACATTCTGACCAGAAAGGGTCGCTTTGAGGCGGCCATGGTGCTACTCACCCACGGGGCCAACGCCAACCTGCGGGGGCAGGATGGAAATACAGCTCTGCACCTCGCTATGAAGGTTCGTGTGTAAGAGACGCCTCTTTTCGGTGGGAACCACAACATCTCATGGACCTTTACATATTTTAATGAAATAAATCGCAGGTTGCTTTTAATGCACGTTTAAGTGATTGCGGTCTGTAGTGACAAAAAGGGAAATAATACTAATGTTTTAAATATCCAAGCCTTTTGGGGTGCAGCGTGCGTAAATTATTTCCACAGTGATCAATGCCAAAAGAATCATTAAGCTTCTTGGTATCAAAAAAAGTTTTGATCCAACTTATTGCATACATAAATTGATCTGTAGGTTTTTTTTATCCTTTTTTTTGTTGTTTTGTTCTTTCGAAGCGGGTCTCTCTTGAAAATGAGATCTCGGATGTCAATGAGAATAGCTGTATAAAAAAAGATTAAATTAAATAAATTCAGTGCTGCAAATCTCCAGTTTCTGCCTAAAAATATTAATGATGATTCAGCTTGTTTTGTATCTGTTATCGTTAGATGGACCACATGGAGTTGATCAAGGGTCTGATCGTGTTTGGAGCCGATGTTGAGATCCACAACGACCTGGGAGAAACGCCTGGGCTGATCGCTGCGCGCACCAGCAAAGGTTAGAGAAAGCGGCCGGTAAAGTGATGGATGTTAGCCTGGCTTTGTTAAAAGGTTCTAACAGTAAAATAAGTTGTTATCCCTAACCTAGCTAAGATGATAGAGGTAATTTGATCATTACTTATAAGCACGGGTTGCAGTGTAAATAACAAGAGAGCTGCATGTTTAACAAGTGAAAATGTCCAGGAGAGGTTTTAACCAAGTCAGGTGCAATTTGTGCATTTTAAATAGTAGTTTTTCAATAAAGAAGCAAATCTTTGGAGGCAAAATATCTAGACGTTTTTTTACTGTGGGAGTTTGTATGCTATTTCAAAGAGTTTATAACACCATGCACTTTGACAAGGTTTCAAGGGCCTTTAAGAAGCTCCTCACATTACAGTATATAGAGCCTGGATCTTGTCTGAAGTCACAGTTTATTGGACTACTGGTGGATGTGACTATATGTTTTGGACCATAAGTGCTGATATATCCAATGATAACCCATTTTCATTTGTTTTGTTAGTTCAATAGTAGAGGCCATCAGCTCTTTATTTAGAGTGTCGTATTTTAAAAGCGACTCTGATGCTGCGGACCCTAACAAGGTTCCTGAAGCCTTTGGAAGCTAAACTGGCCCACAGCATTACTGATCCTCCGCCATACTTAAAGGTATATAGGCACGTTATGTGCTTATAAAACAGACCAAAAACCGGTTGATCATGATAAAATAAAGATATATACACCAAGCCTCCATCTTGATAGTGTTTTGATGGTCCTTTCTGAGGCTAAATAGAATCCAGCACTGGGCGCGATGAGCAAATATAAAGAGACGTGGCGCCATCTACCGGCAGTATAGCAGAACTATCATAATGCCGGTTTGCTTAATTAATAAATCACTACTAAATAATCCCTGACCAAGCCTGACCCTCTGCAATGCCTCAACCATTATTAATTAAATACACTGATCTACAGCAACTTTAAGAGCCTCATATCAGAACATTTACTCACGTCAATCAACTCTGCGCTTACATCTGAGCCTCGGCAGGTTTAGCGTCTGTTTCAGTGAACACCAACGTTCATATTTTATTCCCAGCGACATTCCAGTCTTTTCCCTCTTGTAATAATTTTTTTTTTTTTTTTTGCGTTTTTTTCCCACTGGATCTTGGACCATTCTTCATTGTTTTTCTGGGAGATGCTAGTAGCCGTTAGCCGCTTCCTGTTTTGTCCCCTGCTGCGCATGCGCAGTGTTGTACTTCAGTTGTTATTATAAATAAACACGGAGGGCTTTATTTACTTACAAATTGAGCAAACACAACATAAAACACCAAAATAATAACTAATACACCAACAGAACGTGATAAACTTTCATAAAAACTTTGTTTGCAACCAGAGTGAGCTACTGACGTATAAATAAATAAAAATAACGTAGCTATGCACCTTTTAAGAGAGTGTGTAACTTGCTTTTCTACATCAGATTCTATATAACGCATCATAAATGTTCATAGTAGCTTAGTAGATGACGTCTCACTGCACAAATTCCCAGTTTTAACCAAATCAAGATTCCTTTATCTTGGTTGCACAAATATGCAACATTCACCGCATCAACTTAAAAAAACAGCTCTACTCTTAAACTGGTCTTCAAATAAATAAGGGATCATTTTATAATATAAAGAGATATATTTAACAATGATAAAACTGTGAAGGTAAAAAAAATCATTAGCACTACACACATATTCCATAAACATAAAGTAATTTAAAAGGATGTGATTATTTAAGAGATTTCGTAGCTGGTGAGTAGGAAAACTTGTGTATAATCAAAAAATTAAGCTGTGAAATAGGGATTGCAAAATAAGAAATGCTGCATACTGGAACGTAGTGGAATAAAATAATATCTCTCAAATGATCCTGGCATAATATTTTTCCTAACCTTTAGTTTCTCTTGGTCTGTTGTTTACACATAAAGAAGCTTCCAGTAAAATCTGGCCTTGTTCCGAGTTAGAAAAGATGCTAAATTGATTGTCTTGTCTTTTTATTGATTTTTGAAAATGCATGATAATTGCTAACAGTCTTCATATGTTTCCGCTCGCTCTCTTTCACCCCCTCCTCTCTCTCTCTCTGTTGTGTATCTCTCCATCCGAATCTCTCTCTTCCCTCCTCTGCTTGTGGTATGTGTGCATGCCTGCCATGGCTGCTTGTGTCTGCATTAACCTGAAAGGTCCTAACAGAAAGATACTGCTGGAGATGCTGTGTAGTGTAGGAGTCCAGCGCTGCCTCCCTCCTTCCCCCGGCAGTCCTCCTCCTCCTCCTCCATTCTCAAACAAGACCAAGGCTCGAGGCATAGGTAACACCACCATCCCTGAGCTTTGCAGCGCCGTCGGTGCGCACTGTTTCACCGTCTCTTCCTTGTAGACATGTTATGATCAGGATTTTAGAATTACTCAAAAGCATTTCATTCAGTTTATCGAATTGTATTAAATGATGAGCATTTGTGATCAATGTGTTTTCTTTTAGTTAAAAAGTATCATAATTGATAACTTGGTATTTTAGAATTATTATAAATATACCTGACACTGGCTTTCTGGCTTCAGGACGTTCCTCTTTTCTTCTTTATCGTTTGCTCAGGAAATTGACAGCTTGTTCTTATCATTATTAACAGCTTCTATTGTTGTTTTGCAGGGTTCGATGACATCATGTTTGTCGGTGCTGCCATAGGAGCGATAGGCAAATCTGAACTTGATGGACCAACAATGGGGAAAAAAAAGTAAGTGTGTTAATTATTTGGAGGGAATGGATTTTTTTTCCATTTACACGACTTTAATTGCTGGATGTTCGGCGGTCGGATGTTAGTTGAATAGGCGTGGTCTTCCATTTGTGGTTGCTGCCTGTCAAATGTAAAGGAGTATGAATGCTCATGCTAGGCAATGTGTCTTTAAGCATATATAGCACATTTAATTCCTGTCCTCTTAATTATAATTTCTGTGTAGTATGTCATTTATTTATTTGTGTTATTTATTTTTATATTATTTATAACCGTTAACAGTGTTTGATCCGAATTTCCTTCCTCCTGTCCTGCAGGATTGACAGACTGCTGTGTCTAGATGGTGGAGGGATTAAAGGTCTGGTGCTGATCCAGATGCTGATCGCTCTGGAGAAAGAGGCAGGACGGCCGACCAGGGAGCTCTTTGACTGGGTAGCTGGAACAAGCACAGGGGGCATCCTTGCTTTAGCAATAATCCATGGTGTGTCTTAATTTTTTTTTCCCTCGTTACATTCTCAGCATTTTTTGTACCATCAGGACTAAAATGTTGTTTTCCTCTGTGTGCAGGTAAGTCCATGGAGTACCTGCGCTGCTTGTACTTCAGAATGAAGGAGCAGGTGTTCAAAGGGTCACGACCCTACGAATCCGCTCCACTGGAGGACTTTCTGAAGAAAGAATTTGGAGAAAACACCAAGATGACAGACATCAGATTCCCGAGGTTCACGTCACAATGTTACATTCAAAAGAACATTCCAGAAAACGACACAAGAGTATTTGAAATAAAAATGCTGAAAAAAAACTAATCCCCTTAAACCAACTAATGATCCGATGCTTTTATTCATGGATTCCTATTGGTTATAATTATATATTTGATACCAAGCAGCACTATGCTCAAGAAAATAAACCAAATGCAGCTGCTAACTGGTGTCTGAACTACACCAAATAAAAATATATTTGTGAGAATTGGCAAAGAAAACCCAGAAACCTATAGACATGGACAAAAGTCTTGGTACACCTCCACAATAAACACAGCACACAAATATCTTTGAAAGAACTTAAAACCTACAAAGTTTAAGGGCATCCCATATTCTTTATTGTATATTTAAGACAAATCAGACTTTTCATTTAAATATTGATTCAGAACAATATCCACAGTCTGTAGGCCGTGGGGTTACACCGGTCCATCACATTCAGAAGAACATTTTATTCATATTAATATTTATTCATTTCAGTTTGACATTTTTCTTCTGTCAATAGTGTCCTTACATGGAGCTGATCACATGGAGCTGATTATGATTCAAAATGTGACAGATCAAGAATCCTTTATTGTCATTATGTGTTCACACTAGGGCTGCCAGTTTTAATGCGTTATTAACATGTTAACTTTGTTAGACCATAACGCCGACAATGTTTTTTGCCGGCGTTAATCACGCGTTAAAACACACACCGCAGCTCTATGTACTGTGTTTTTTTTTTTTTTTTACCCTCGGCGCTTTCCGTAGTTCCAAGAATGCTAGAGACTAGCATAACAGACCCATGCTCACTGTTGCCAAATCTGCTTATTTTATGCGACTTTGATCTTCTTTTTTCTAAAGTCGCTTGTAAATTTCATGAGTTGCTCGTTGCAGTTTTTTTGGGCTTGTTTCTGAAAGTGAAGTTGCTTATTTGGGCTCTAAAATAAGTGATGCTGCGGCACTACAGACACAGTGAGTAGAACTAGCTGAAATATCCCTCCGCCTCATAACGCGCTGCAGCGCATCCTCCTCTAGAATGACATAGTAGCTGACGGACGGTAGTAAAGACAGAGGGAGCAGCTCTGCCCGTATTTTCTGCGGGTTACGGCTGCAATAACCTGTGATAATGTCTTAAATTAGATTATGCGGTGCAGATCACCATTTTGAGCTGAGATTGGTTCTGAAGATGAGTTTTTACACGCTGATAACATTACAGAAACCCAACCCAGAAACCATACTGTAATGCTTATTAATTAGTTGTATTTGACAAACTAAGGCTGAATCACGTGGCCAAATGAAGTAACTGGAGTTACAGTGTCAGCACATGAAGCTGTGCTAAACAGTCTCTTTCAAGGGTATTAAGCTCCTGCCCCAGTTGCAAGCAAAGTGTAAGACTCTGGAATGACCTGGAAATGTTAAACCTTTTTCCAGGCTTTGAAAAAAACTGTGTATGAACGTGGATATAAATAGCATGCAAAAATATACAAAAAAAAATATATATATTGTTGGTGGGAAAGCTCAGGATTAGATGTGTGAGAGAGAGTGAAAAAATTAACATTAAAACTTTATTCAAATGTAAAATTAGTATTACTTTATATGTAAATGCTTAATACCATGTCTATCTTTGTTTAAGAGGCAAAAGAAATATTTCAGCATGAACTATTTAGTTATTCACACATTTGTTTACACATTGTGTAAACATCAGGCGGTTATGATAAGTGATTTAGCCATTATTGGCCAAAGTTTAACATTTTATGGTACCAAGATGTTTTCATTTCAATTCTGAAAGGTGCTTGAAAAATAAGAATATTTTTGTACAATAATGTTTTTTACTAGTTATTTATTGCAAAATTGCCTTAACAGCATTGCAATTATTAAGTATTTTGAAAGGGGTACCGACATAGCCGTTCCCACCTTCTTTGTAAAAACAATTTACAAATAATTTCCTTCCATAGTTTTATTTGTTTATTCATTCGCACACAACAGGCCTGCAGGTAGATGTTAGACAATTAGCTTTATCGGAATAATTTTTAAGCCAAAATAAGCCATTGTTTCTATAAGGGTAACAATGCATTTTTCAGTATTTTTGAAGGGAATTGCAACATTCCTCCCTTCAGTTCTCAGCTCTCACTTAAGAGATCTGTTGTCATAATTAAACATGTCCTTCTTCTGTAGAATCTGCCAGCATTTAAACCCGTTTTCTCTTTTCTGTCTGTCCAGGGTCATGGTGACCAGTGTGCTAGCGGACAGACATCCGGGCGAGCTCCATATCTTCAGGAACTATAACCCACCATCTCTGAAGAGGGAGCCCGCATACTCCACCTCCGCAACCTTCAAGTCTCTCACCATCCCACAGGGTACTCGTTGGACTTTAAAAATGGCTTACCACTCTTGCGCAGACTTTTCACACCACTAGATGGTAGCAGAGTGAGCGGTTCTCCCACTGAATATGGTTTTGAACTCTTCTCCATCAGACCGCTCTCATGTTCTCAGTTCCTTGTAGCAAGCAAGCCAAGAACAGGATTGTTGCAAAACCCCAAAATTTCTGTGCCATGTTAAACGAACGGACAAGTCCAGTTGTGCTGTTTGAGTGCGAGCCGTGTTGTTGTTGCAGGATGGGAGGATGAGGAAGTGTTGGTAGTAGGATACACAGAGGAGCCGCCCAGAAAGCGTAGGAAGGTGACAGACAAAGGTGTGTGGAGAAATGAGCACGAGGAAGTCGAGTCCTGAAATCTTTTATAACGAAGACCCTAAAATGTTTTGAAATGTTACTCGTCTCGGTCATGATGTCAGTTTATTGACTTTTTAAACATCTGAGTTTTGCTTTTTACATCTGTAAACTAAATTGGTGTTACTCAAATGGTAATCTGTGTCTAAATAAGTTTATTCTTGTCCTAACACGTATTAAACTTTCAGGAAGTTGCTTCTGTTTGAGGTGACTTGTATAAAACTGTAATGCTGCTATAAGGTTGTTCAACCCACTCATTTCGCACCAATGAGTCGAGGTTGGATTATTGAAGACGTTTATGTAAATCTGAGGGAGAGAAGTGGTATCATCATAAAGGAGGTTTTACAGTTTTGTTTCCTTCTATTTTTATTATTATGTTAAACTTTCTGCACTAAGAATACATCAGAGTCCTCAACAGTTCCTAAATGTATTGCATTTGGCGAGGCATCCATGCTGAACATTAATAATAATAATAATAATTAGTAATAATAATCCCAAAGGGATGTGGTTAAAAAACAGTAAAGCACTTTTTAAAATGGCCTGGTAGCCAAGAGGTCAAACTGCAGCAGCGACATGTTGCAGGATACTGTGATCGGCACGCCGCAACCCGCCCATCCCATCATGTTCTTTTGATCTCACAGGAAACCCCTTTATGGCTGCTGAAACCACAAACATCGTTCTTTAGACCCTGTTACACGTTGACTGCTGTAGCCGGTGTATAAAGAGGAGATTTCGTTATCTAGATCTACAGATTCATAAATAAAACTATGCAGAACTTCTTTTGTCTTAATGTGATCTTTGTCTTTGTGTGTCAGAACAACTCGTCTGGAGAGCTGCCCGCTCCAGCGGTGCTGCCCCCACCTATTTCCGACCGATGGGCCGCTTCCTGGATGGAGGGCTACTGGCGAACAACCCGACTCTCGACGCCATGACAGAAATCCACCAGTTCAACAAGTCTTTAAAGGCGGAGGTAGCGGAGTTGCCTGCTGTGTGTTGCTGACTGAGCTTTATGCATAAAAACGTATTGAGCTGGACTACAGGTGCCTTTTCTCGTCCCTCTCAGGGCCGTGAGGCGGACGTCAAGAAGCTGGGCATAGTTGTTTCTCTGGGAACAGGTGGGTCAAACTGAAAACAGCAAATGATGCGGCTGAAGGCTCGCTTTGTGACGCTGAAACTTTCATTTGTATCCATCATGAATATCTGCAAATTATGCTTTAAATATAAAGTCATTATAACTGGTTTACTAAGGCCTTAGCTATCTTTGAAGCAACTGCTCTAGAGTGGGATGTACTATTTTTACATTATACAATTAAAGCTGAAAATCAGTTTTTGTTTTCAGGAAGGGAGACCTCCTTTCACTTCCTTTTTAATCACCATAAAAACCTAGTTTTTGCTGTTTCTGAATGAAGTCACTCGTGCTCTTGTGTGTTTCCAGGTAAGCCACCTCAGGAGGTGGTGACATCTGTGGATGTTTTCCGGCCCTCCAACCCTCTGGAGCTGGCCAAGACATTCGTAGGCGCCAAGGAGCTGGGCAAGATGTTGGTGGACTGTGTGAGTGCACCACTCTTTCTGCTCATTGTCATCTTCTTTTTGCTCTTAGGCTTTTCTTCTTTACCTTCTTTTGAGACCAGTCATCTGATACTTGGGTTAATTTATAACCAGAACCTTCTGCATAGTTTGTTCTTGTCCCTAATTTGAAATCTCTCTGAATGTGCAGTGTACGGACTCTGATGGTTGCGCAGTGGACAGGGCTAGAGCCTGGTGTGAGATGATCGACACCATCTACCAAAGGTCAGCTGATCATAAATGTGCTGATTTTTTTCTTTTTTTTTCCTTTTCGTTTTACTGAAATTTCTGTCACCCGCTTCCCTTTTTTGCCACGATATCGGCTGAACCAGGTCTCCTTTTTCTCCGAAATTCTTCTACTACGCCTCTGCAGCAGGGGTTCAAAACTCCACCTTAATGCTGGGCTATTTTAACGTGCGTATCTGGTCTAATAAAGCTGAATCAGATAGGATGAGGATTCAGTCAACCTCTACAGAATTTTAGGAATGACCTCATTTTATTATTCTAATGTGACAAAGCAGATCTAACACGTCTAAAAATCGGCCCTGGTGGACTGGAATTGGAGACCACTGCTTTAAAGTCAGTAAATCATTAGTTCATGTGTAATACATGCATTATTGAGCTCCATCAGATGAAGGTTTAGGTTCTGTATTCAGGATTATAGCGATGATGATGTTGAATAAACTAAATAAAAGCTTGTTGGATTGCCCTCAATGTCATTTGCTTTTAAGTGACACCTCACATGAGACTGCAATTCATAATTAGAAACATATTTTTTTTAAAGAGTAACTTTAATGAAGTAATCTACCATGATCTACCCTTCTTCTTCACATGTTCACTTGTTCAGAACAAGGAGCTGGAAGTCATCCCAACAATATTATGGCCCTGATTCGCCTTAGGGAGCAATCAGTAACTGGGAACCGCTATCGCCTGTAAGGGGCAGGATCGCAGAATGGGTTTGATGTAACAAAATTATACAAAGTGATGCAGAAGCAGCAGGAGTCCATGGTGCGCATAGGGCAGACCGCCAGCTTTCCAGAGTCCATCTGATCAGAGAAATATGCTGCTCAGCAGAATCTGATGGAGACATCGTGTTGAGGATGATCAGCAACTGTTTGTATTTATTGCACTGAATGGATTTAATAAGGCTGCATGAGGATCAGGACATTGCTGAGGCTGTAGACTTGTGGTCTGGTAGGCGAGTCTTATTAACCGTCTTTATGTCATGTATTGAGTAGTAAAATCCAGCCATGTGTATAAGGTACAGACTGCAGCTCGGTCAGCTGGTGCGCCGCATGAACATATTTTACTGCGAAATGATGCACCTGATTTTAAGCCAGGGATGTTCATGTTAGGCGAATTGTTGCTGTTTTATGTTGATCATTTGCTATCGTTTTATAATAATGACTTCCGAGTGAACATTTTAATAACATTGGGTCATTTTCGAACAAAATAGATATAACTTTACCTCTTTTCTCTTGCCGTTTGGCTACGTGTCATTAAGAAGAAACGTCCTTCTTAGCAGAGTAATACGACTTCCTGTTCTGTACAGTGATAAAATCAACTAATTCACTCACTACTCTGCGCCTCACTCGTAAAGAAAGTACCTTGCAACATATTTTACTATTTAAACTTAACAAAGGTTTTAAAAGTAAATATAGAAAATGGTTACTTAGTAATCGTAAGAATAATTCTGATATTCAACATTAAGCGGACCATTCTGTTGTTTTAGTCCCTCTGTGGTGTAGCAGGCTAAGTCCACGTCTTTGATAGAGGGAACCTGGGTTTGAAACTCGATTGCGTCAGGAAGGGCATCCGGCATACAGCAGCCGCATAGATGAACTGTCTCTGTTATTTTGCTTCAAAAATAAAGGCATATTCATATTTCTAATGGGGTAAATGTATTTTTCAGTTCCGTTAATAAATGTTCGAAATACCGTTAAGTAACCCGTGGCAGTGTTTTACGCATTTGGCTAAATGTTACAAAGATAATTGACAAATGCTCATGTGAAACAGGACTGAGTGGGAGTTTCTGACCTACAGCAGTGCCGTGTGATTGGAAGCGTAGATGGTATTCATCTGATGAGGAAACGTTCAGTTCGGGCAACAGAAACTATAAACCTGACCTTGACTTGTGACAAAAAGGCCCCATAACATCTCTGGAGCAAACATGTATAACCCAAACTTTTAAAGGTTTATAGTCATTCTGGCTATTAGTGGCAATTTCTAAAAGTAGCTTTAATTAATAGAGTGTAGTTTAACCAGTTGTCAGTTTTATCTGCATATGACAAGAATCTTGCAATTATGAATTTTTGTTTGTCCTTTGTCGTGCAGACTGAGCCCCCAGCTCTCTCAGGAGGTGATGCTGGATGAAGTGAGCGACGAAGTTCTGGTGAACATGCTGTGGGAAACTCAGATGTACCTGTTTGAGAAAAGAGAAGTCCTCCAGTCTCTTGCAAAAATGTTGCAGTGAGGCCGAAAGGAGAAGGAAATCATAAAGAGGGCCCACAAGCAAAGTCTAAAAACATTCAAGAGTCTACAAGAACTAGCACTGTTCAGAGAAAAATACACAGGAACTGTGGGGCTTCCTGAAGGGTCTGTGATGGTGAGAAATAAAACCACTGTTACTTCCACAATTCTACTGAAATGAATGCAAACGACGTCATTTGACGTTTTAAACCTGACAGAAAACTTAATACTGATCTGTCAAGAAGAAAGACATGTAGCATCATTTGACCTAATCACTGACCTCGTTCTCTGCTTTACCAGGTTTACAGGTTTTATATGAACTAATGAAGAGGCGTTTGTACTTTTTGTTTGCGTGTGAATACACGGAGGGTGAAAACTGGACAGAAATGAGCTGCTGTCAGTGTCTGCTGCTGCTTCCCTCTCTTCACTTTCTTAAATGCTAAAAGAGTAAAAAACTTTTAATCAGTTTGGGGTTATTTGGACTAAAACTGTAACAACCTCTTCCTTAACCCCTCAAATATTCACACAAACACTTAAACACACTCGTTATACTTTTTCCCTCCATGCCAATATGATCAAAAGTGACTCTGTAATACCACTGGAGGTTCTCTAGACCATCCCGCAGAGCAGCTGTGATCATTTACCAGTTCTGCCTTACGTGTCGGTACCGTTCTCTTTCCACATATTCCCCATTGTCTTCACACATTTATAAGGTTATGCAATTAACTTTAGACGGATTATTAAAGCAACCTCCAGAGCGAAGACCAAACTTACTACCTGTTTCCAAATGTTTTCTGTCCTGATCCAACATATGTGAAGTGAAAACCTTTGCAGAAGTAAACTGACCTAAATGTAACGGAACATAGAACTTGCAAAACATACAAGTATAACAAAGTCGAATAATTGTTTTGTATTTTTTTTTCTATCAAATAATGACATGATTACTTATATGGTAATAAATTATATTACTACTGACCTAAGATGTGTTACTGACTGATTTTGTTATAAAAAAATCTTTATTTTGTTAAGAGTTTTCTCTACATTTTGAAACCTGTGACAATAAAGGCATGTCAATTGAATGGTTGGAGCACCAAACCACCCTATGGTATATTCTTCTCCATTTTCAGATGATGGATTGAACAGGATTCCCTGAGATGTTCAAAGCTTAGAATATGGTTTTATCACATAGCCGTGCTTTGACGAACTCCACAACTTTATCGCCATGCTGTCATCTATGTTTCTTGGTCTTAAGAATTATGTTTGTTCATTAATTTTCTCTAAGGAACCTCTGAGGTCTTCACATAGAACAGCTGAGTTTATACTGACGTTAAATTACACTCATGTTGACTCTTATTTGCTAATTAGGTAATTTCTAAAGGCAATTGTTTGGACTGGATTTTATTTAGGAGTATCAGAGTAAATGGGTTAAATAGAAAGGTATGCAAAGCTTTTATTTGCAAAAGAATTAAAAGCCAATATTTCGTCATAATCAAGCACTATTTTATTTAGTATACTGTGGCATCCATAATGATAGGACAGCATTAAGTTACTCAGTAAAATTTGACGGTATCTTGTAAATGATACCTGCCTCTACAGACCGGTGACAGAGAGTTAAATATGCAGCCATTGTCCATTCAGTGTTTTCATCTCTGCGCTTGGTCGGGCTTCAAGACTCATTCAGTAAGTGCTAAACAGTGGTTGAAGTAAACAGGGTCATAAATTAAAAAGACATTTGCACAGAATATTATGATATTAGAATCTAACTTGTGTTGTACAGTTTCTGGATGTGCACAACACATGTTGTGGCTTAATGTGAGAGACATTGCTATTTTCTGAGATCAGAAAGAAGCAACAAAAAAAACATCTTATCAAGACCAGCCTGTCTTGATATCCAAACATTCAGAAAATAAGGTTACCATTTATAAGTTACATAACTTTACAAGAGATTTATTTACATACATGTTTAGCAAATGGAATCTACACAGGAGGAACACATTGAATCTACACAGTTAAAACTCAGAATATCGTGTAGGCCCACAGCCTTTCAAAATAAAACCCATACAAGTCCCCTTCTCACTTGACCGGCTAGTGCGTTGATGGTCCTTGGTGTCCCGGGCTGGGTACTCAGGTGGGTGTCGGCTCGCTCCTGGCGGCAGCTTCATGGGGCCTGGGGCCCTGTGCCTCTGTCGGGGCCCCGCCAGGGAGCAGGGCTCCACTGGGCCTCGGGTCTCTGGGTCCATGGTTGGATCCACTCCAGCATTACTGGCTGTCGGCCAAGACCATGGGCTCGTCTTTGTGGCTCCTGGAGGCTGCAGTGGCTATTGGGGGGGGGTTTGTTGGGACAGCTTTCCCTGTGTTGGCCCCTCTTGGGCACCTTTGCTCTGGGCGTCCCTTCGGACATCTGGGGTTTTGGTTCCCCTAGTAGTGTCTGCCTTGGCACTCTGGCTCCTCACAACAACCATTGAGCATTTTTCTTATGGATAAACCTTACAT
The DNA here is from genome assembly GCA_037039145.1 of Fundulus diaphanus. Lineage (NCBI taxonomy): Eukaryota > Metazoa > Chordata > Actinopteri > Cyprinodontiformes > Fundulidae > Fundulus > Fundulus diaphanus. The sequence continues at coordinate 15,441,013 of CM073123.1, read as the reverse complement.
ACACAAGTTCACTCTGACAAACACCTACAGGTGCTTTGATCCAGGTACTTACAGATTGACTTCTACACAGAAAACCCCTATTATTATCTTCAGCTGTCACTTTATACATTTTGTATTAAATAATACTGTATATTCTTCAGTGACGGTATCCAGCCGTTGGTTGTTTGTACCTGTAAACTTTATCGGCTGGTTTTGGTGTTCTTTTTATATCTCTCTTTGCAGGTGTAGAAGCGGACTCAGAGGATGTTGTATTGCTCTCTCCCTTTCCTCTCCTCTTTCTCTTTCACCTTTTCTCCCTTTCAGCATTTTGTCTCATCTCTTTCTCTCCTTTTTTCCTCTTTTACCTTCCAGTTTCAGTGTCTATTTAACGTGAAATAGTCCCAGCATAAAATCTAATAAAACTTCTTGCATACATAAATCAAGCGGAGCACTGCAAAAGCAGTAAGGCTCCACTTGTGAAAGTAAAATCTGTTGGGCTCTTTTTGGCATTAAGACAATTCTTATTGCCACACTGCCAGATAGGACACAAAAAATAAAATAAAAAGACAAAAATAAACTGTGGCAGCCTGTCAAAAAAGTCCCCTTCTCAAAGTGTATCTTTTTGAAATGTTAGTTTCAAAAAGATACACTAATACTAATAGACCTAACATTTTTGGAAATGTTAGGTCTATTAGTGAAAGGTTTCACTAATAGACCTAAAGTCAATAAAGCCTTTTCAAAATAAAAGTCTTATATTTTCATATTTTAATTATCAAAGTGTGTTCCTCATTCATGAAAGGCTTTAAATCCCAAAGCTGGGACATTTTGAGCCTAACTCAGAAACAAAATCTTTATTTTAGCATGGGGTAGTGTACAGTCGGTGGCAGTCACTATCAAAAATTATTATACATTTTTAGTAGTTTATCAGTAAAACTGTCCTTTCAATATGAACTAAATTTGAATATCTTTCACATAAAAAACATTATTACACCCACAATTGCTGGTTTGTCATCAATGTCTTGTTTAATCTGAATTTGTGTTTGTTCCTATTTTGACCATAGCATAGGGGGTATGCTCTTGTTCCTGGTGCTGGTGAATACTGGAGTAAAGAGGATTTAATTTTTCTATTGCTAATTGGCTGTAATGAAGTTCCTTTTCTGCTGGATGAGCTGAAATCTCGTCATATGTATGTCCCGGGTTTATCTAGCGAGAAAAACAAATGGTACATTTTTAACAAAAGAAAAATCTTATTGTTCTTAAAAAAGTGATATTAATGCATAGTTAGGCAAAACTCTTATGTGAAAATGAACATCTTTATGTTAATGGAAGGATATGTTTGTTTGTACAGAAGCAGAATTTTGCACTTTTACCTCATCTGTATTGTTGACGGATTCATTTGTAGAAGACTGATGAGAAGTTTTATATTTCCTGGTTGATGAAATAAAAAAGGTCAAATAATGAATTTATAGTTTATGGTGAGCATGAAATGTTGCTGATCAGGAATATGACTGTAATAATCACCATATCACGAAGACAACGAGAGGAATAAAAACCAGGAGAGCAGCAGAAGCTCCTGCAGCTGCTGCTCTCCAGTTTGCTGTTCTTCTCTGGACAGTCAGAGTCTTTGCAGCTGAGCTGATCGTTTCAACAGCACAGGAGTAGTTTCCTTCCTCCTGACTGCTGACTGCATCTATAATCAGCTGTTTGTTGTGTGTTTTTGTCAGACTCAGAGGCTGGCTGTTCAAGTACCAAATGTACTTTGTGTTTTCACTGAGAGGACAGCTGGTGCTGCACGTTAATGTGACTCTCTGACCCTCAGTCACCTCTGCAGCAGGTCTCAGATCCACCCGCAGCTCTGGAAGAGAGTTGGACCCGTCAGAGAATGAATAAATAACATTTAGCAAGTAGTTCTGGTAAGATTGGATCTAGACATGAAACTGGAGTTAGGATTAGTTATTTTATTATTAGATACATCCAGCGATATGACCTGTTGATCTGTGCCATGTTGATGATATTAACTGTTATTAATGAACGGTACAAATGTTGTTGAAAATTAAGATTTCAGACTTGGGTTTTAAAGTTTGTAACAACAACATTTTCATAACGTGAAGATGTTTGATTACATGGAGTTTAACCAAGAAAACAGTTTGTTGAGAACCTGCTGCAGATTAAAAGACATCATTTACCTGTTACGATCAGAGTAACTCCTGGATAACCAGACTTTACCAGGTTATAATACTCTAGTCTCACTCTGAACTTGTATTCTCCTGAGTCCTTCTGATCCAGGTTGTTTAATCTGAGGATGTGTTCGTTCATCATGTTATCCTGATACTTCACATCACCTTCATCCTTCACCAGCTGTTCGTCTTCCTGCTTTCCATTTCTCTTCACTTTATACCAGCGTTTAGCCTGTACCTGCAGGTTTTCAGGAAGTAAGTATTTGCTGGAGATGTTCACCGATGAACCTTTCAGGCCACAGACTCTCCTGCTCACATAGTTCACAGTCCAGCAGTTGGAACCATCAAGACCTGAAATATGGAGGAATGACAGATGAAAGTTATTACTGCAAAGATTCAAAACAGGTTTAAAAAAATATTTTCTCTGTGGTAAATGTCAATGATAATTTCACTTTTTAGCAATACATTAACATTAACAGCCTAAATTAATTAATACTCACAAACTTGATCAGAAAGCAGATAATCAGGATTCTTCACAGAACAGAAAAAAATATCTGATGATGTGATGAGAACTGGAGTATTTTGATCAGCTTTCTGTAGACCATCTTGTGTGTTTTTATACAACTGAAGGATTTGAAGGTCAGTCTGAGAACAGCTGGAGTTACAGGTCATCTTGAAATGGTCTGGAAATGTGTTCTTTGTTTTGACATAAAGTTCTGTTTGGAGATGAGGAACATTTTTCACACATTTATCTCAGAAACATAAAATATGTTTAGTTTGATGTTGATCATAAAAAATATTGCATTTACAAAAAATAAAGATTTCAGATAGTTTGGGGAACAAGATAAAAGAGAATCAAAATTTGCCTGAGACAGATGAGAGTTGATGTAAAACAGCAGATTATTGTAACATCACCTGTAGGAAATGTGATGGAGCAGGGCTGCTTCTCTGACGTCTGGTTGTAGGAACACATTGTGCCTCCAGCGTAGGTCACACTGAAGCAGCTCCGTGTGACAGAATCTGAACAAAACCAGAGATCAGTGAGAGTCTCACCATTGGTGACATAAAATGCTAAAAAGCTCTTCATCGTCTCACCCACTGAGACCTCAGGAGCTCTGAGATCCTCGTAGCCTTTGATAGCACAGGAGTATCTGACTGCCGGATCACTGCTGACCAGTTCTTGGTACCAGGGGGAGCGGTCCTCATAGAGGAACTTGCTGTTCTGGTACCAGATGAAGGCTGCAGGGCTTTCAGTCCCAGAACAGCTGCTTGAACACATCAGAGATACTTTCTGTCCCTCTGTGGCAGGAAACACCTTTACCTGAAGGTCTGATAAAGTGTTAAGTTTAAATTAATTCACAGCTTTTATTTACATGGTTACTGATTGTATATCCAGCATTTCTACCTGTAACCTGGAGCTGAATCCTCTTCTGTAGGCAGCTGTCTGTTTGAACTGGTGTCTGTTTCGGAGTGGTTTCATGGCAGCAGTAAAATTTCTCATCAAACTTTGTTACATCTCTGATTGTTAGAGTTGAGCCTGAAATCCTGAACTTTAAACGATTTCCATCTGTACAAACATCTTGATAATCAGCTCCATTATAACTGTCTGTTTTGTACCATTTCATGTTGGCAGCTGGAGCCGAGCAGCTCAGATTCACTGATGAACCTTTCAAAGCACAGATGCTGGTTGGATTCCCTTTGAAACCTGAAGACAAAAGATTTGTTGAACTAAAATTTGCTTTCTGTGGTAGTTGTTCTTAAATAAACTAACAAATTATCATCACACTGTCATTGATTGTGATCAGATTTTTAAATCTAGTTGTGAACACGTTGGCGGCTTCTAGTCAAGTCAGTCTCTGCCTGTAACACCTGATCAAGTCAGTTACGGCCTGCATGTTCTGGTCAAGTCTGGTTCTGTCAACAACACCTACCTGCACGACCTGTTCAAGTCAATCTTCACCTGTATCATCTGGTCTCCTTCCCAGTCCTGCCTGCCTGTCTTTATTTGCCACCATTCACCTCTTTAAAAGAAACTTTTTAACACTGCCATGTTGGTTTGAACATCAGGTTTTCCACGTTCTGTATTACATTGGTTTAAAATGTTTAACAAGTCCTGTTAGAAAGACTGAGAGGAAGTCGGGTTTGTTGTTTCCGCCCGGACCGTTTACAGTGTAACACATGCTGAAAGTCGGTGCTTCATGGTGGTTATTTGTGTGCGTAATAAATAAAGTAAGTACCTTTACGGATCACTTCACTCTTTAACCGTTCGTTATTGGTATTATAGAAGTGAGAATCCGTGATTTGCACCATGTTTATGTGTTTCTTGTTGGTCTAGTAAGCTATTATGATAGTTAGCGCCTGTTAGCATTCGATGCTAATGCTAATTCGGTTAATGCAGCTGCTGCTTACAGTTGCTGTTGTTGAAATTGTATGGCTTGTGTCGTTGCTACTGATCCAGCAGTGATTGTATGGGGCTTGCTGGGGTTCTTATTATTTGTTTGTTTATTTCTGCAACTGTTTTTGCTAATTTGTTAGTAAAAATCCTCATTAGGCTCATAGGCACTATGTTATGTTTGTTTCTTTCACAGACCACACTCATATGCTCCATGAGCCCCAACATGTACACGTGGTCTACATGTAATTATGCCACTCAGCCTGTAATGGACCATTTTCATTATTTGAAGTTATATTAAAGCTGTCGTTACGGATCTCCAGTCTCCTGATTCTCTAATCGGAATCTACCATTCATGGTGCCACTTCAATCAGCATCCTATTCCCGTCAGATGTAGCAGTGTTTGCTACATTAAATTTGGTCCTTCGAGCCGGATTGAAGTAACAATATAACACCATGGATGATGCAGCTTTAGAAGCAGGAGATCCCAAAGGCAGACCTCACAGAGAGAGCCGTCCTCCATCTTACCTAGAAGACTATGTAGTTGGTTACCGTGCCCCCCAAGCTCATCCTGCAACACCTTCTTACACTGTAAGGAGCAAGCCCAGGAGCAGCTCAAGAAGAACAATTAGCACTATAACCAGCTCTACCTCTCGGTCTGGAAGACACACCATCTACTCCACTGGTTTCTACCCTCAGCACGATCTCTCACCTGCTCAAACTGCAATTCTGGAGGAAAACATTAAGCGGCGTCAGCTCGACTGCCTCCGTCAGGAAATCGAAGATGACTTACAGGCGGATGTAGTGGATCAACAGCTACAGGCTAAAATGAGAGCAGCACAGCAAGCTCAAGAGGAGGCCCTCCAAGCTAAGGAAGCTTTAATGAAACGGCTAGACAGGAACCGACGACTGAAGCAAGCAGAGTCTGACCTAGAGCTGGCAAGACTGGTCACATCAACGGTTGTATCTGACAGGAACGCAGTCCCCCCTGAACCTTCTCCTCCGCTAGTGAGTTTCCCTCAACCACCAGCTCAGCCGTTAACAACCAACTCCACTGACCAGCCACCGTTTCAAAGGGAGTCTGTTTCACTAACCCTTTCAGGAGTACATGGGGGCAGAACCCCCAACACACAGGCTGCCACCATTCCCTCTGTGTCTCAGAACCCTAACCAGTCCCAGCCCTCTCATGCTGATGCTTCAGCATCTACTCCTGTCACTCAGTCTGTGAAACAAGAGCAGCAGTTAAACTTAATGCCATCACATCCAGTCTCTAACTTGGTGACCGAAGGGCTACAGGCATCGCCACAGCTCATTCCTTTTACAGCTTCACTGCCTTCACAAGCCACTCAGTCAGACCCTAGGGCAGCAACCGCCAATTCCAGTAGCAGCCAGGTAATGGCAGCAGCAGTTCCCTTCCCTGGTACAACACCACAATCCGGAACTGACCTGCTTATTGCATCTGCTTATGGGATCCCAAGGCCCACACTGCCAGTGTTCGATAGTGGGCGTGAGAGTGATTTTGCCCTACTCAAAATGGCGCTAGATAATTTGCTGAGTAACCACATCCACCTAAGTGAGCAATACAAATTTCAGGTGCTGATTGGTCAATTAAAACTTCCTAGTGCCCTCCAGCTAGCAAAGGCTTACATGCATCACTCATATCCGTACACTGCAGCTCTGCAGGCACTGCAGGAGAAATACGGTCAGCCTAGACAGCTAGTCCAATCAGAGCTAGGTGCAATTCTCAATACCCCACCACTAAAGATGGGTGATGCTCAGGCCTTTGACTCATTTGCCCTCTCAGTTCAGTCCTTAGTCGGCATGCTGCAGACTCTTGAAGGACAAAATGGCTACGAGCTTATGTGTGGGTCCCATGTTGACCGGCTACTTAGCAAAATGCCAGTCTCTTACAGAGACAGTTTTGTAGAATACTGTCTCAGCCGGGGCATACTACAATCGGGCACAGACAGAACCTACACCCTTCCTGACTTAGCCATCTGGTTACAAGTTAAGTCACAGGCAAAACGTATTTCCAGTCGTGCAGCTGCCCTATTCCAGACTGAGCCGCCAAGGCCGACCTGGAAGGATCACAAACTTCATTACTCTAAAGAAAGGCCAGTACCTGTTCTCCACACAGTAGGAAGCGAAATGGCAAAGGCTGAGTCTGGGTCATCAAAGCACAACCCAAAACCGAAGTCATACTGCCCATATTGTGACACCAAGGAACATTTTCTAAACTCTTGTGACAGCTTCAAAAGGCTAAGCACCCATCAGATCATCTCTTGGATAAAGGAGGGAGACCGATGCCAGAGATGTGGTCGCAACCACAGAGTGGAAGGTTGTAATCTTAAGCGTCCATGCAAAACCTGCAGGGAGCTTCATCTCACCGTTCTTCATGATGCAGTAAGTGATTCACCAAGTACTGTCCTGATGGTGAGCTCAGCGCCCACAAAGGTTTACATCGACCGCCCTAACCGCTCACAGCGTGTTATGCTAAAGGTGGTGAAGATTCTGATTCATAATGGGGGCCGATCTATGGAAGCTCACGCCATCCTAGATGATGGATCAGAGCGAACAATTGTTCTGTCACCTGTCATTCAACACCTTAAGATCTCAGGAAAGCATGAGACCCTTCCGTTGCAGACGGTTCATGAGGATGTCCAACAACTGGAGGGACTGACTGTCTCCTTTGAAGTGTCCCCCTTCTCCAAGCCATCTGAAAGATATCTAATATCTGATGCTTTCTCTGCCAGTAGGCTGAGTCTGGCTGAGCATAACTACCCAGTAGCTGCTCTTCAGAAAACTTATAAACATCTGAAGGGTTTACCATTGCAGCTAGTCGAAAGAGTGCAACCATTACTCCTCATTGGATCTGATATGCCACACCTAATTACTCCTATCCAGCCCGTCCGTCAGGGACCAACAGGAGGACCGGTGGCAGTGTGTACCAGACTCGGATGGTCACTCCAGGGCCCAATTACGCCTATGCAGACCGCACGTGGAGGACAGCATTGCCTGCACCTCACCGCAGCTGCATCCCAAGCCGAGCTCCTCCAGAACGTGCAACGACTATGGCAGGTTGATACTTTGCCATACTGCCAAAAGGCAGTAACTAGATCAAAGCTAGACCAGATTGCTATCACCTTACTGCAGACAGCCACAAGGAGGGTTGAGGTAGATGGAGTCCGGCACTATGCAACCCCACTCCTCCGCCGTCCTTCAGCCATAACCCTGCAGGCACCAAAGGAAGCTGTGTTGCCCAGTCTTCGCAGGATAGAGCGCAGATTGGCCCGTAACCCTAAACTGGCGGAGACATACAGCTCTGAAATTCGCAAGCTACAGTCAGAAGGTTACGTGGCGAAGATCTCATCTGAAGAAGCTCAACAGACCACAGAAGCCTGGTATATCCCACACCACATGGTGCACCATAACGGAAAGGACAGAATTGTCTTCAACTGCTCTTTCCAGTATCATGGTCTGTCCCTCAATGAACAGCTGTTACCTGGCCCAACACTTGGCCCATCGTTGATAGGTGTTCTCCTGCGATTCCGCCAGCACACCGTTGCAGTTAGTGGTGACATTCGAAGCATGTTTCACCAAGTGCGCCTGCTTCCAAGTGATCGGCCAGTTCTTCGTTTTATCTGGAGAAACATGCAGAGAGAGCAAGAGCCAACGGTGTATGAATGGCAAGTTCTACCCTTCGGAACGACGTGCAGTCCATGCTGTGCTATCTACGCTCTGCAGCACCATGCCCAAGAGCATGCAGAGGATAAGCCCGGCTTAGCAGAAGTTGTCTCACAGGCCTTTTATGTAGATAACTGTCTCTATAGCACACCAGATTCGGCTAAAGCTAAGGATGTGGTTGACGGCTTGAGGCAGTTGCTTGTTGAGGGAGGTTTTGATATCAGACAGTGGGCGAGCAATTTGCCATCAGTTATAGAGCACCTCCCAAAGGGTGCCAGGTCCACCAGCAGTGAACTCTGGCTGTCACGAGATAGTACTGACCTCCAGGAACCCACTCTTGGCATGCAGTGGAACTGCCTTACCGACATGCTGGGTTACAAGCACCGTACTACTGACCCTCAGATTCCAACGCTGAGGAACCTCTACCGGATCCTGGCCAGCCAGTATGACCCATTAGGGTTCATTGTGCCATTCACTACCAGAGCTAAAGTCCTTATACAGGATCTATGGAAACAACATATGGCATGGGATGAACCTATCGGCCCTCAGCATATACGTGATCAGTGGGATACATGGGAGGCAGAGCTCCCCATCCTGCAGCAGGTGCAGTTTCCCAGACCCTTTGTGCCGGCCAGTGCAGACACCCCTTCAGTGACCAGGGAGCTTCATGTTTTCTGTGACGCATCAGAGAGGGCATATGGGTCGGTTGCCTATCTGCGGACCATGACTCATGATGGGGAGGTCCACGTGGCTTTCATCCTAGCCAGGTCCTGTGTAGCCCCGAAGAAATGCCTCTCAATGCCTCGTCTAGAGCTCAGTGCTGCATTGACTGGAGCCCAGCTGGTCAAACTTATACAGGATGAACTGAGCCTCCCAATCTGTCAAGTTGTCTGCTGGTCAGATTCTACCACAGTGCTGCATTGGCTGAACTCAGAGTCCTGCCGCTACAAGGTCTTTGTTGGGACACGTGTGGCTGAAATCCAGAATCTCACTGAAGGGGCGACCTGGAGGTATGTTGACTCACAACATAACCCAGCTGATCACATCACTAGAGGTCTGACACTCACTGCATTAACTCACCAAAGCCAGTGGAGGTCAGGACCAGATTTCTTGATTGAAGCTCCCGACCATTGGCCAGTCATGCCAAAGACCGGAGCAGAGCCTCAACAGGATGAGCTAAGGAAAGGTGCATTTGTTGGCTCAGTTTCGGTAGTATCAAACACACAGCTACCAGACCCAAAGCAATTCCACACATGGAAGGAGCTCATCAAGGCTGCTGCACAGTCCCCTAACGGGGCGGCTGCCCCTAATTCAAACACTGGGTCTGACGCTTCAGACTATGTGGCTGCTGAGAGAGCACTCTTAGCCCAGGCTCAGCTCGACTCATTCCCACAAGAGGTAAAGGCACTTAGAACTAAGCACTCCCTTCCATCTGACAGTCGCCTATGTTCCCTGGCTCCTGAGTATGAAGAGGCCACAGGACTCCTTAGAGTAGGAGGGCGGCTTCGGCGAGCTGTGGATTTGGAGGAAGGAACAATTCATCCAATTGTTCTTGATCCCGAGCACCATATCACCAAGCTATTGATAAGAGAGTGCAATGACAGGCTTCATCACCCTGGTGCAGAGCGAGTACTGGCTGAACTTCGCAGACATTACTGGATTCTTCGGGGCCGCGAAGCTATCCGTAAGCATCAACACAAGTGTCATGAGTGCCAGCTCTGGCAAGCCAAGCCACAGGCACCAAAAATGGCTGACCTTCCTCCTTCTCGGCTGCGTGTGTATAAGCCTCCCTTTTACTCCACGGGAGTAGACTGCTTTGGTCCATTCTCAGTCAAGGTCCGACGGAGTCAAGAGAAGAGATGGGGCATCCTTTATAAGTGCATGACTACTAGATGTGTGCATTTAGATCTCCTCGAAAGCCTGGACACAGATTCCTTCTTGCTTTCCCTGCGCCGCTTCATAGCACGTAGGGGTAAACCATTCGAGGTTCTCTGCGATAATGGAACGAACTTCACAGGAGGAAATCGAGAACTAGCAGAGGCCTTTGAAGCTATGGCTCCTTGCCTGCAGGAGCAATTGGCAGAGCAGAGGATCAGATTCCAACTTAATCCGCCTTCTGCTCCACATTTTGGAGGCACCTGGGAAAGAGAAGTCAAGTCAGTAAAAACAGCTCTGAGAGTAGTTCTACGAGAGCAGTCAGTGACTGAGCCAGTCCTGCGGACTCTACTGATTGAGGTGGAAGGAATTCTTAATTCCAAGCCGTTGGGTTATGTGCCAACAGATGTCTCAGATCCCGATCCTATAACACCCAACATGCTACTCATGGGACGCAGGGATTCATCACTTCCACAGGCCTTATATGGCAGAGAGGAATTGCTTGGGAAGCGACGGTGGAGACACAGCCAAGTGTTGGCCGACAACTTTTGGGCTTCCTTCATCAGACACTACCTCCCAGGACTACAGCAACGTCAGAAGTGGAAGAGCGATGGCCTAGAACCTACTCCAGGTCAGGTTGTTCTTGTTGTTGATCCACGCCTCCCGCGGGCCCTCTGGCCTGTGGGTACAGTGACTGAGATCTTCAAGGGCGCAGATGGACGTGTTCGTGTTGCTGCAGTGAAGGTGAAGGACAAGATCTATACAAGGCCGGTCGTTAGACTGGTCCAGCTTCCCCAATTTACTAATGACTCTTAGTTAATGTAGTAGTCTTTCTATGTTCAATACAATTCTCTTGTTCGAGAATTGGGGGCGGCTGTGTTAGAAAGACTGAGAGGAAGTCGGGTTTGTTGTTTCCGCCCGGACCGTTTACAGTGTAACACATGCTGAAAGTCGGTGCTTCATGGTGGTTATTTGTGTGCGTAATAAATAAAGTAAGTACCTTTACGGATCACTTCACTCTTTAACCGTTCGTTATTGGTATTATAGAAGTGAGAATCCGTGATTTGCACCATGTTTATGTGTTTCTTGTTGGTCTAGTAAGCTATTATGATAGTTAGCGCCTGTTAGCATTCGATGCTAATGCTAATTCGGTTAATGCAGCTGCTGCTTACAGTTGCTGTTGTTGAAATTGTATGGCTTGTGTCGTTGCTACTGATCCAGCAGTGATTGTATGGGGCTTGCTGGGGTTCTTATTATTTGTTTGTTTATTTCTGCAACTGTTTTTGCTAATTTGTTAGTAAAAATCCTCATTAGGCTCATAGGCACTATGTTATGTTTGTTTCTTTCACAGACCACACTCATATGCTCCATGAGCCCCAACATGTACACGTGGTCTACATGTAATTATGCCACTCAGCCTGTAATGGACCATTTTCATTATTTGAAGTTATATTAAAGCTGTCGTTACGGATCTCCAGTCTCCTGATTCTCTAATCGGAATCTACCATTCATGGTGCCACTTCAATCAGCATCCTATTCCCGTCAGATGTAGCAGTGTTTGCTACAAGTCCCATTTATGCTTGATCCAACAGGATAACAAAACCTGCTTGAGATAGGAGAGAAAAGTGGTTCTTCATACCTGAGACGTAGAGAATATAAACCATCAAAACACATCCAGCTTCTGACATGTAGAAAATCATTGTTGTTGACTTCTACTAAAAATAATGGTGGAGTTGATTTATTTCCCTTAATCCAGCCGTAGATTAGTGAAACGTTGGTAAAATAGTCAACGGAAGAACAGTTAAACTCAGCAGCAGTCTACTAAAGCTGATTCATGGGAATTTGTGTGACAACCAGACCACAGCTTCAGAGACGTGATAGTCACTTCCTTCTTTGTCATTTTGCCTTCAGAGAGAAGAGACCTCTGGTGAAAAACCTGAGATGCTGCAACTATTGCCGCTGTTATTGATCTATCAATAAAGTTCAGACAACGTAAAAACATACTTTAATTGATTTATACTTCATAGTCTATTATGTTATTTTATGTTGCATTTCAGATTGCACAAAGGACAAATAAACAATCAGAAAGCCTAATTACAATTGGCTAATTAAAATTTAAAAGTTAATGGGTTTTTGGTATCTTAGGGTATAATTTCAGAGGACTTGATTGTTATTTCTGATTATTATTCACACAATTTATTTCCATCCATCACTTTAAATCATGAGATTTGGCCACATTTTATTTACAAACCTCCAGAAACATCGGGTGTTTCTACAGTACTGAACTCTGTGGCTTTAAAAACACGAGATTCCCATCACAGTGTTCCTCTGTGTCCTTTTCAAGGGGTCCTGTTGTGTTTAAATTGAATCTGGACTCATTATGATGGAAGCAGAAAGACACACTGAGATGTATTTGTTGTGAAATTATGGTTTTGTAGACTTTTAAGAATGAGCAGTGGTCTAGCTGGCAGGTAGTGCTGCTGGTCGGCTCCATGTCCTCAGAATCTATGACCTCCCCAGAAAACACCTGCATGTCAACACCTCCTCCTTCAAGTCCCTCACCTTCCATTCAGGTAGATGGGAGCTGGGCTGGAGGTGAGGGGGGTGTAGCCACGGCGAAATAGTCAGCAGTCATACCCAATGACAGTTAAGAGTTACTAATTAGCTCAGCAGTTAGGATTTAGCTTTGAGGAAGGAAGCCGGCATACTTGGAGAAATATCCAACCTGCATGTAGAAAGAGTCTAGGCCAGGATTCAAACCTAGGACCTTACTGCTGTACGGCAACAGTGATAAGTTAACTAATGCACCACTGTCTACCACCATTAAACTCCCAGAGATGAATTATTGATAATAAAGTCTCTACATTACTGTTTATGTCCTTGTTTATGTGTGCTTTTCAACAAGCAGGTGATCCCAACGTTGAGCAAGTATTCTGTTCTTCTTTCATCCTCACAGATGTGCCAAAAATGTTCTGATTAAACGCTGGTGAAGATTCTCAGTCATCCAGGTCATTGTCTTAAACAGAGGAGGAGGACTTAGGTTCCAACTCTCAAAAACCTATAATACAGCTATAGGATTAATTCCAGCCAATCATCACCTCAATTCTCACCCTCATACGGGGGATCAAAACATCGTTCCTGCAAGCCAGGCCAATAACGACCCTAACGACTCCCCGTTACAGAGGAGTGGACCAGTTTCGGTTCAATCTGCTGGTTTAATGACTTTAACGACTTCCCATTACTAAGGGGGTGGACCTGTTTCTGTTGAATTTGCATGTTATCTAAATGCAGGTTCTTAGAAAATAAGTCTATTACACAAGATGAATTTAAAATATTTCTTAAAGAATTACTGGCCTAAGTCTGTCCATTCACTGTTGATTATATGCACTTAATACGGTGCGGCATGTAGGCTTGCAGCTTGTAGCAGCTGGTCTACATTGCTGGCTCTGGTATCTCTCATCTTCCTGTTCTCAGTACTTCCCGGTAGATAGCTGTGCTAAGTTTGGACTTGATAACTACAATAATACCAACACCAGCAGATGATGTGGCGCCCCAAATTAGCACTGGCTGTGAAGACTTCACAGACCTTAAGCAATGTGGATTATGTGCCTTTGTGCTCTTCATAAAACTTCTGGGATCTTGATTTCTTAATGAAATGTGAAATTATTTTCATCTGAAAAGAGGACTTTTGACCACTGAGTAATGTCTTAGGTCTCAGGTTCAGGAGTGTCTACAAGAGAAGAAATGTTGGAGCCCACATCCTGGATTTGTCTGTCTGCGGTGACTGGATGCTCTGACTCAAGCTACAGTCCACACCTTGTGACTCTCCTCCAATCTGTTTGATGCATCTAAATTCTCTCAAGGTTGGATGTTTCTACAACACTTTTTCCTTTCACTCAACCCTTCTTTAAAAACGCTTGAATCCAGCACTCTGAACAGGCGGCTGCTTTAGTAATGACCATTTAGGGTCATAACATAACCTTTCTGTATCAAAATCCTTATTTTCCGTTAGTGCTATGAAAATAAAAAAAATTCTAAAAAATAAAAAATAGGGGTTTTTATTAGCTGTAAGCAACAGTCTACCGAATCAACTGAAATAAATACTTCAAACATGTCAGCATGTGGGTAATGAATCTATAAAATAAGGCTTTGACTTTTAAATTTAATTTAAAAATTGTTAAAAGAAAAGAAAAAAGCAACAGCAAAAAGACACTAAGCCAGAGGTGTTGTAAGGATTTGCATGCCAAAGCAAAAACCTTAGGGACTTCAAAATGACCGGTATAGTGCAGAAAACACACAAAAAGGGAAAAAAACAGACTGAGTCCAAAAATTGTAGAGCTCTGTTTCTTTTTTTATAGATATTTGCAAAAAATGTGAAACGGCAGACCTTACATTAAACAGCAGAGGAGCAGGGATTCCACTTTCTCCAACAGTGCAGGACAAACAAAAAAAAACAGCTCTCCCATATTGCAACAACCCAGCTTTTAAAGCACCAGCCTGTACCAACTAAAAAGAAACAGGGGTGAAAACCTTTACAACAATTACAATTTCCATTTAGGGAACAAACTAAATTAAAACCTCTAGAGGAAAAACAAAAAAACAATTTACATTCAACTTCAACAAATCAAAACAATACTCCAAATCCTAGACAAAAACCAAAACATCTCCCCTCCATCTCAATCAAAATGGATTTTCCCTCATGAGGCTGATTGACAACACCAGGTCCTTATTAGTACTGCTCATGGGCGTGCTTCCATGGCAACACCTGACCAGGAGACCTCAAAGAAAAAAAAGAGTGATGAGAACAACAAAACAAGTTCATAAAGTTACATCAAATACAAATAAACTTAAACCTTCCCCCAAATACTCAATTACTTTAAAAACCAGCAGATGCCTGTTTACATCTGTTAGTGAAGGGGTTAATCCTCACAGGTGTACAAACCTTTTTCCATGGAAGCCAAAAATGTCAAGTAAAAGTACTCAGGAGCAGAAAATATGAGGAAAAGAGCCACACTTTGGATATCCCTGCACTAAAGTCTTAATTAATTCACATTCAAAAATAAAAAAATAAATAAAATGCCCTTTTAAAAGTCACAGTTACTTGATGTTTTTGAATAAAGTTTTGATTTGACTGCCTGAAAAAGTTTTTTCTGTTCATTGTTTTCATCAACACGATGGAAACGTGTTCACTCATCATAGAAAGAGTTTATCTGATGGTCATTAAAAAACTACATTTCCTGAATCTATGCTGAATAAAAAAAGCTGAATTTATAATTCTGCCATTTTATTTTGAAGATTTAATCTTGGTGGATCCTACACACACACACACTGGTTGATTGTTGTAATAGATAATCAAAGCAACACTAAAAAAGCCCAGTGAGGCTAAATTCTGCAAAATGTTTTATTTGGTAGGTCCAGCCACAAAAACACACATAAAAACATTATGTACACTTTTTTTTGTGAAAGAAAAAACAATTCTTAGCATAAGATGTCTTATTTTGTATACTTTTTTACATTACTTAAATATTTAATGTGAAAAACACTTGAAGAACACATTTATATGGCTTAGAAGAGACCACTTATTACATTCTACGTTATTATCAGCCTCAGACAATAAAAGAAACTTCTAATTACAGGAAATTAACTTCAGCACATGCAAAAACCTGAGAAAATAATCAATGCAATGTTTATTATTATCAACAGAATCAGTAAAATTGAGAAATCTTGCTACATGCAGCTCACACGACTTTGTCCACTGTAAAACTCTGATGTTCTGATGATCATGATTGGGTTTGGTCAAATGAAAGAGAAACTTCATGTCCACTTATTGATCTTTAAGAGAGTCCAGGTTCTGATCTAGAGGAGACAACATCACTCAGAACATAGATATTATAAGCAGAAATTCACCAACATGTTTTTTTTAAAGAGACATATACATTATGTTCAGGTTTCAACATGACACATAAACACAAAGTTGGTTTATGGAACCAAACCCACTTACTGTGCTCCTTCAAGTAACCAATGAAAGAAAAATAACTACATACTATCACACAAGATCCCTTTTAGCATGGAGCCGTCTTAGTTTGAAGGTTGACTGTGATGTGAAGAACGTGTTCCTCTTCTCACTACTGAAGGGGTTGGACGCTGGAATGGAGAAGGTCTCCTCTTTGGGGGAGAGAAGTGAAGTTCAGGCTCTGCTAGTTGAGCCGAAATCTCAGAGATTTCATAAATGACCCAAGATGTTACCTGATGCACAAAGATGAAACATGGATGTATTTAAAATAGTTTTGCTTCTGACTGTTTTGAAATAAGAAGTTAAATGGTGGCACAGGAATAAATATTTTAAAAAGCAGGATAAAGTAATAAAGGAAAGTTCTGATAAAATGTTTTTATCTTTACCTCCTCCATGTGGTTAATTATCTTATCTGGAGGGGGCTCAGTGGAAATCACATGTTTGCTGGTTTGGAAAAATCGATAAAATAATAAATAAATAGAGAAGTCATGCATAAATAGGGATCAAATTAAATATGCAATGCTACTGATCAGAGACAACACTATGATAATCACCATATCATGAAGACAATGACGGGAATAAAAACCAGGAGAGCAGCAGAAGCTCCTGCAGCTGCTGCTCTCCAGTTTGCTGTTCTTCTCTGGACAGTCAGAGTCTTTGCAGCTGAGCTGATCGTTTCAACAGCACAGGAGTAGTTTCCTTCCTCCTGACTGCTGACTGCATCTATAATCAGCTGTTTGTTGTGTGTTTTTGTCAGACTCAGAGGCTGGCTGTTCAAGTACCAAATGTACTTTGTGTTTTCACTGAGAGGACAGCTGGTGCTGCACGTTAATGTGACTCTCTGACCCTCAGTCACCTCTGCAGCAGGTCTCAGATCCACCCGCAGCTCTGGAAGAGAGTTGGACCCGTCAGAGAATGAATAAATAACATTTAGCAAGTAGTTCTGGTAAGATTGGATCTAGACATGAAACTGGAGTTAGGATTAGTTATTTTATTATTAGATACATCCAGCGATATGACCGGTTGATCTGTGCCATGTTGAAGATGTTAACTGTTATTAATGAATGGTACAAATGTTGTTGATTATAAATATTTCAGACTTGGGTTTTAAAGTTTGTAACATCAACATTTTCATAACGTGAAGATGTTTGATTATATGGAGTTTAACCAAGAAAACAGTTTGTTGAGAACCTGCTGCAGATTAAAAGACATCATTTACCTGTTACGATCAGAGTAACTCCTGGATAACCAGACTTTACCAGGTTATAATACTCTAGTCTCACTCTGAACTTGTATTCTCCTGAGTCCTTCTGATCCAGGTTGTTTAATCTGAGGATGTGTTCGTTCATCATGTTATCCTGATACTTCACATCACCTTCATCCTTCACCAGCTGTTCGTCTTCCTGCTTTCCATTTCTCTTCACTTTATACCAGCGTTTAGTCTGTACCTGCAGGTTTTCAGGAAGTAAGTATTTGCTGGAGATGTTCACTGATGAACCTTTCAGGCCACAGACTCTCCTGCTCATATAGTTCACAGTCCAGCAGTTGGAACCATCAAGACCTGAAATATGGAGGAATGACAGATGAACGTTTCAAAACAGGTTTGAATAAAATATTTTCATTGGGGCAAATTTCTATGATAATTTCTCTTTTTAGCAATACCCTAACATTAACAGCCTAAATTAATAAATACTCACAAACTTGATCAGAAAGCAGATAATCAGGATTCTTCACAGAACAGAAAAAACTCTCTGATGATGTGATGAGAACTGGAGTATTTTGGGCAGCTTTCTGTAGACCATCTTGTGTGTTTTTATACAACTGAAGGATTTGAAGGTCAGTCTGAGAACAGCTGGAGTTACAGGTCATCTTGAAATGGTCTGGAAATGAGTTCTTTGTTTTGACATAAAGTTCTGTTGGGAGATGAGGAACATTTTTCAGACATTTATCTCAGAAACATAAAATATGTTTAGTTTGATGTTGATCAGAAAAAATATTGAATTTACAAAAAATAAAGATTTTAATAGTTTGAGCAACAAGATCATTGAGAATCAAAATTTGCCTGAGAGAGATGAGAGTTGATGTAAAACAGCAGATTATTGTAACATCACCTGTAGGAAATGTGATGGAGCAGGGCTGCTTCTCTGACGTCTGGTTGTAGGAACACATTGTGCCTCCAGCGTAGGTCACACTGAAGCAGCTCCGTGTGACAGAATCTGAACAAATCCAGAGATCAGTGAGAGTCTCACCATTGGTGACATAAAATGCTAAAAAGCTCTTCATCGTCTCACCCACTGAGACCTCAGGAGCTCTGAGATCCTCGTAGCCTTTGATAGCACAGGAGTATCTGACTGCCGGATCACTGCTGACCAGTTCTTGGTACCAGGGGGAGCGGTCCTCATAGAGGAACTTGCTGTTCTGGTACCAGATGAAGGCTGCAGGGCTTTCAGTCCCAGAACAGCTGCTTGAACACATCAGAGATACTTTCTGTCCCTCTGTGGCAGGAAACACCTTTACCTGAAGGTCTGATAAAGTGTTAAGTTTAAATTAATTCACAGCTTTTATTTACATGGTTACTGATTCTATATCCAGCATTTCTACCTGTAACATGGAGCTGAATCCTCTTCTGTAGGCAGCGGTCTGTTTGAACTGGTGTCTGTTTCGGAGTGGTTTCATGGCAGCAGTAAAATTTCTCATCAAACTTTGTTACATCTCTGATTGTTAGAGTTGAGCCTGAAATCCTGAACTTCAAAGGATTTCCATCTGCAGAAACATCTTGATAATCAGCTCCATTATAACTGTCTGTTTTGTACCATTTCATGTTGGCAGCTGGAGCCGAGCAGCTCAGATTCACTGATGAACCTTTCAAAGCACAGATGCTGGTTGGATTCCCTTCGATACCTGAAGACAAAAGATTTGTTGAACTAAAATTTGCTTTCTGTGGTAGTTGTTCTTAAATAAACTAACAAATTATCATCACACTGTCATTGATTGTGATGAGATTTTTAAATCTAGTTGTGAACACGTTGGCGGCTTCTAGTCAAGTCAGTCTCTGCCTGTAACACCTGATCAAGTCAGTTACGGCCTGCATGTTCTGGTCAAGTCTGGTTCTGTCAACAACACCTACCTGCACGACCTGTTCAAGTCAATCTTCACCTGTATCATCTGGTCTCCTTCCCAGTCCTGCTTGCCTGTCTTATTTGCCACCATTCACCTCTTTAAAAGAAACTTTTTAACACTACTCTGTTGGTTTGAACATCGGGTTTTCCATGTTTCGCATTACATTAGTTTGAAATGTTTAACAAGTCCCATTTATGCTTGATCCAACAGGATAACAAAACCTGCTTGAAATAGGAGAGAAAAGAAGTTCTTCATACCTGAGACGTAGAGAATATAAACCATCAACACACATCCAGCTTCTGACATGTAGAAAATCATTGTCGTTGATTTCTACTAAAAATAATGGTGGAGTTGATTTATTTCCCTTATTCCAGCCGTAGATTAGTGAAACGTTGGTAAAAAATAGTCAACGGAAGAACAGTTTAACTCAGCAGCAGTCTACTAAAGCTGATTCATGGGAATTTGTGTGACAACCAGACCACAGCTTCAGAGACGTGATAGTCACTTCCTTCTTTGTCATTTTGCCTTCAGAGAGAAGAGACCTCTGGTGAAAAACCTGAGATGCTGCAACTATTGCCGCTGGTACTGATCTAAGCTACAGTAAAGATCAGACAACATAAAAACATCATACATTTATTTGATTATACCTGTTTTTAAAGAAAAATTATAGATCTATATTTTAATGAACCGTCACTGATAATAACCATGAAAAGAGAAAAATATAATGTGACAAAATATGCTGTGTTGGACAAGAATTACAGATGAACGAGACCGACAAAGAGAGGCTAACATAATTACCAGGAGGTGTTATTATGGAATAGACTCATAATGTGGTGTCTCTTTTTAAAGGATAAAAAGTTAAAAAGGTAACAGACGGAGTCAGATCAAGAAACCGTGATCATAGTCAAAACAAACTAAATAACGTTAGTGAATAAAAACTATTAAATGACTGAACTCATGAAGGAAACATCATTAAGCTTTATTAAACTAAATGGAAACTGAGATGCATGTAATTAACAGAAAAACTAACAAATCACACACACACACACGGCTCAAAAAAGTAATCCTCACATTTATACATATTACAGAGAATTATTTTTCTTTAAATTTAAGCAGACTGTACTGTTGTTTGGTCCTCAAAAGAGTGTCCTTTATCCTTGAGGTGCAGGTGGACAGCAGAGTCCTGTCCTGAGGAGGTAGCTCTCCTGTGTTGAGCCATGCGTCTGTGGAGAGGTTGTTTGGTTTCTCCAATATAAAGATCAGAACATTCCTCACTGCACTGAACTGCATACACCACTCCGCTCATCTGAGGATCGGGGGTTTTGTCCTGAGGATGGACCTGCCTCTGTCTGAGGGTCCTGTTGGGTTTAAAATGTACTTGGATCCCACACAGAAATTATTGAAAAATAAAGGTTTCTAGATTATTGATGTACAGTATATGTGCTTATTTATGTGTGCTTTTCAACAACCAGGTGATCCCAACAATAAGCAAGTGTTGTGTTCTTTCTTCGTCACAGATGTGCCAACATCTCATCAGCTTTCTGATTGGCTGTTCATATTGCATCTGTTAACTTAAACTTGTATTGGATGTCATGAATTATTAGAAGATATTTGACACTAATTACTGGATGAGATTTGATTATCTGAAGGCTGAACGTCCTTTAATTTCTGCTCTGCAGGCCTGCTTGTTCCAACGTATAACTTGTCAGCAGTCAACTATCTGACAATCACATCTATGAGCATTTTTCAGCATTTCCTGTTTAATGTCATACATGCCGGGATTTCTTTTCCAGGCCTTTGTGTTTGTAACTATATATAATCATGGTGGGGATTTTCATTTAAATACACCCAGTTACTAGATTAAAGGTTATTAATCAACAGTTCGAATGTTGTTGGAAATAAACATTTCAGAGTTAGGTTTCAAAGTTTGTAACGTCAACATTTTCACAATATGAAGACATTTGATTTAATGGAGTTTACCCATTTAGTTTGTCCCAGTTTGCTGGGAACCTGTTGCAGATAAAAATACATTATTTACCAGTTACAATCAGAGTAACAGTACCAGGTCATGCTCGGCCCGGTGTTGTAAGGTTCTGATGACAGAAAGTTTGTGCTCCAGTGGGTGGTGTGAGTCAAAAAGAAGATATTGGTCTGTGTGTGTGGGTTTCCTATATACTTCAATGTTGAGGTTTCCATCTCCTTCCATGTTCACCAAGCAATCGAGAAAAGGTAGCTTGTTGTCGTTGGCATCCTCTCTCTGGTAAACAACATCAAGTTTACCAGAGAGAGGATGCCTTCTTTTTGACTCACACCACCCACTGGAGCACAAACTTTCGGTCATCAGAACCTTACAACGCCGTCCCTACTAAGACAGAAGGGAAGCACAAGGAACAGAAACACATCAGAGATGCTCTCCAAACCTGTGGGTACCCTAACTGGGCTTTTGTCAAATCAGCAAGAAAATCCAAAAGACCCGCTGCAGAACATAATGGTGAAAAGAATAAACGCAAAAACATCGTCATCCCATATGTTGCTGGAGTCTCTGAAAAACTCAAAAGGATTTTCTCCAAACACAAAATCCCAGTACATTTCAAACCAATGACCATGAGCCGGATGACTGAGAATCTTCACCAGCACTTCACTATAGTATTCTGAAGTATATGAAACAGTTTATAAAAAGTAAGCTTCAGGACTCATTTTAAGTATGAAATAAGTATACTCGTAGTACACTTGAAAAAACTACTTTTGTTAAGTGCCAACATAAACCTGCCTCTCACAGTCAGTCGGTGCCAGGGCGTCTCTTCTCGTGCCTCCATGTGTTTTCCCCAAAATTTGTGTCACTCAGCCTGCTTATCCTGTGGACCTGTTCTCGCCCTGCCCTCACTAGACCAGGCAGCGCACACAAGCACCACCAGTGCTGTGGGAACCTGTGGGATTCTGTGCCCGCTCAGCCCTCTCTCATTGGCTCTTTGTTCAATTCAATTCAATTCAATTCAATTCAATTCAATTCAATTCAATTCAATTCAATTCAATTCAATTCAATTCAATTCAATTCAATTCTATTCAATTCAATTCAATTCAATTTTATTTATAGAGCGGCAATTCATGACACATGTCATCTCAAGGCACTTTACAAAGTCAAATTCAATCATATTATACAGATTGGGTCAGATTATGCAGATTGGTCAAAAATTTCCTATATAAGGAAACCAGTTGATTGCATCAAAGTCCCGACAAGCAGCATTCACTCCTGGAGAAGCGTAGAGCCACAGGGAGAGTCGTCTGCATTGTACATGGCTTTGCAGCAACCCCTCATACTGAGCAAGCATAAAGCGACAGTGGAAAGAAAAACCACCCATTAACGGGAAGGAAAAACCTCCAGCAGAACCGGGCTCAGTATGAACGATCATCTGCCTCGACCGACTGGGGTTACAGAAGACAGAGCAGAGACACAACAAGACAGACAAAAAAGCACAGAAGCACACATTGATCCAGTAATCTGTTCTACATTAGATGGTAATAGTCGGTGATCTGTCTTCCCTGGATGATGTCACAGTTAACAGAACGTCAGACCAGGTGTACCTACTATGAAGAAAAAAGAGAGAGAACAAAAGTTAAAAGCTGAAATGACAACAGTCATTTCAATGCAATGCAATGCAAATCTGGAGAACAGTAGAAATCAGTAGAGTGAGAGAAATAGGCCCTGATGTCCTCCAGTAGCCTAAGCCTATAGCAGCATAACTATAGAGGTAGCTCAGAGTAACATGAGCAAATCTATCTATAAGCTTTGTCAAAAAGGAAAGTTTTAAGATTAGTCTTAAAAGTAGACAGGGTGTCTGCCTCACGGACCAAAACTGGGAGTTGGTTCCACAGGAGAGGAGCCTGATAGCTAAAGGATCTGCCTCCCATTCTACTTTTAGAGACTCTAGGAACCACCAGCAGACCTGCAGTGTGAGAGCGAAGTGCTCTGTTAGGAACATACGGGGTAATGAGAGCTCTGATATATGATGGAGCTTGATTATTAAGGGCTTTATACGTTAGAAGAATAATTTCAAATGATATTCTTGATTTAACAGGAAGCCAATGAAGGGAAGCTAAAATTGGAGAAATATGATCCCTCTTGTTGATTTTCATCAGAACTCTTGCTGCAGCATTTTGGATCAGCTGAAGACTTTGAACTGCATTTTGTGGACTTCCTGATAGCAAAGAATTACAATAGTCCAGCCTTGAAATAACAAATGCATGAACTAGTTTTTCAGCATCACCCCTGGACAGAATGTTTCTAATTTTGGCAATAATCATCAGGATTTATGGATAAATATAGCTGAGTGTCATCAGCATAACAGTGGAAATTAATCCCATGCTGTCTGATAATTCTGCCAATCGGAAGCATATATATAGTAAAGAGAATTGGTCCAAGGACTGAACCCTGTGGTAGTCCACAAGTGACCCTAGAGTTTGAAGAAGATTTATTATTAACATGAACAAACTGGAATCTGTCCGACAGATAAGATTTAAACCAGCCTAATGCTTTCCCCTTAATCCCTACAGTATGCTCAAGTCTTTGTAGGAGAATATTGTGATCAACTGTGTCAAATGCAGCACTGAGATCTAACAGGACAAGTACAGACACAAGTCCATTATCTGAGGCCATGAGAATATCATTGGTGAACTTCACCAGAGCCGTTTCAGTACTATGATGAGCTCTGAAGCCTGACTGAAACTCCTCAAGTAGGTCATTGTTCTGGTCACAACCTGGACAGCTTTTGGTTTGAGGATTTTTTCTTGTCCTCTGGACTCTTCCTGGCTTAACGCAGACATTTTCTCCTGCCCTTCCATCATCTCCTGTCATTTCTTACAATAAAATGTTTTAAGTGCAAACACCGTGTTTGGCTTGAATATTGGGTTCTCTGATCTGCCAGCCGTTACAATTTGAAAATGCCGTTTGTCTGCCCACATTGTTTTAGTTGGATGACCATTACCCCTGACAGAAGTGTTGTAACTGGCTGATGTCTTGAGATGTGGTAATTACAGCATAATGCCCGACGAGGCGTCCATTATCAGAAATTAATGGACTTTGTGGAAGCAGCCATCCGACACGAAGCGGAGAACCGTTCATGCCTCCGGCTCATCTATCAATTTCTGATAATGAACACCTCGACGGGCATTATCCCGTTTATACCATGGTCACTTAGGAAATACTTTAATGTTTTTCACTGTTAAAATCACAAGTTTTTCACAAGAAGCATCTGAGAGAACTATTTAATCTGTCGTTTTTGACTAGTTTCCAAGATAACCAGCGTCAACTGTCTTGCTGTTTCCAGCTAACGTTTGAGCCTGTGCTAAAATTTAGACCAATCAGGCTATTTGACCAGAACATTTTTTTATAGGTGTCCTATAACACTTTTTAACGGTCAACCAGCAGCCAGTCAGAATCGAGTATTCAGCCATACCATTGGATACTTTTCATTTTTTTTTACTATAGATGCATTCTGTTCATGAACCAGTTCCTCCTTCCAATCATCACCGTACTTCCTGGTTTTAGTTTAATCAGACCACAGGACATGTCTGCAAAGATAAGATATTTGTCCTTGGTTACATGTGTAAACTATTATCTACTTTTTATATTGTTTTTAGAGTGGTAGCTTATTCCGCTTTCAGCCCATGCTTTTCCGGGACTCAGTTCATGGTGGATAACGGACGGCTTTTCTTTCCTCTGGAGTATGTATGGAGATCTTTCCTTAAAACTCATTCATCTCAGGGACAACCAACCCATTTTCTTTCTTTTTTTTTTTTTTTTTTTTTTTTGCTTTCTGAACTGTAGGCTGACTAAATATTTCAGTGGTGTTTATACTTAGGTGTAACTGTCTAAACAAATGAACATAGTTATTTTAAAATTGTACCCAAGCATGAATCACACCTATGGAGATCCTCCACCACCTTCCTGATATCTTGGCTGATCATTTAGATTTTTCCATGTATACAGGTGTGCCTCCAGTTGACTGAAATGATTTGAGTTAACCTATCAAAAGCTCAAAAAGCTCTGATATCATCATCTGGCATTTAGTAAACAGAAATTAGATTTACTGTTGACAGTGAGGGGAAAGGGTTTAATGACTTTACAATACAAGACCCATGCTCCGTGCTAAATGTGGGGGAAAAAACTGCACGTCATTTAAATAATCAGATGCTGTATCTGTGTGTGTGAAAAGCATATCAAGGTTACAGCCTGGCTCTGTGACTGTTCAGACAAAACATTGGTGAAGAGTTGGGAATCCATTGCCAGGAGGACAAGGTCAAGCTCTTTGTGTTTGATCTGAATTGTTTGTTTTAACAGCGCATATGTGAGTCAAACATCAGGACACGTCTGAATCTGCATCAAATGCTTTTTTAAACTTGTTGACTGTAAAAGAGGAGGTTTGTAACTTGTGTTATAACAGTGACACCTAGGTGCAAAAAAAAACAGACACACACACATTTTAAAGTGTCTTACTGGCTGAGAAGTGAATGATCAGCACTGAATGCTTCATTCTGCCACGATTCAAGAAAGTCAAGACCAGAAAAAAACATGTCAGGACACAAGGAAACACCAATGAAAGACGTGGAGCAATCCCTGGTCAGACCCGGAAATCTAAGATGTACTCTGGCTTACACTAGTTACTGGAAATGCGCAGCTACTGAGAGACTAAACTTGTTTTAAAGTCATTGGAGTGGATAAAGAAAGCACATTAATGTTTAAGTAATAAAATCCAACATTTTTCAAACTGAGTCCAGGTATTTTCAAGAATGCTTCACTGTTGCATATTTATTTATTATTTTACTGAGACTCCTTTTATTAGTGATCTAATATATAGTACAATGGAGCTGATCCTTGTATCCGAGGCAAATTTCTCTCAAGGGAGACTAATAAAGATACTTTGACTTTGACTGTTCTTTCAGCGGACAGAATTAGTGGATAAACCCCAGTTACACAAAGCCATCGTTTCAACTGATCAAGTAAAGCAAAGTTGTGAAGAAACAGATCAGCTGACTTAATAAACAAATAAATAAAAAAAAATGGTTTGATTGAAACATGAGGGCATATTTAGGTTCTGATTCCGACACAGTAAAATTTTTATAAATGCTTCAAACTTTTATTGAGATAAAACCTCCAATGCATAGCCAAAAAATGACTGTAAAGTTGTAATGTTGAACATGTTTTTACTTTCATAAATTACCTGCAAGTAATCAATGTGAATCATTTTACCTGACCACAACAGACCAAAAGCAGCTTTCCCATTTTCTTACAGGCATGTCAAAGTTTTCAATCACCATTAAGAATCACATCCTGTTATGGATGGTGCAGAAAACCAGGATGGAATTCTTTTTAAGAGAGCAGAATTATGATGAACCTCCAGGAGATGGAGACTTAGATTCACTTTCTTCACTAACTTCAGTTAAGCAAAGATTTTGAGTTATTCTCAAAGTGGAGACCATGTAGAAATGAATAAAGTTGGAGTATCGGATGATGCCAGACGTGCTTCTCTAAAACACAAAGAATGTGATTTAGATTTTTCTAGTAGGAGAACCAGTAGCCATTATAGAATCAGGAGTTCATCATTAGTTTGGCCTCTAGATGACAGCAAAACGTATATCTAAAAAAAAAAAAGACCATTTTACATATCGTCCATAAGATCAGCAGTTACCTCTTCCTGTTTTTTCCTTAATCTTTTTGTATTTTGACCACTTGATGAATCAAATTACAGCATACAGACTGGTGAACTGTCTGCTTGATAACAAAGTGTTACAATCATAATTGTTTATTTCATCAATAGAATTTATTTATTGTCATTTTATTCCACTCAACTGTACAGGACAATGAGAAAAGAGTAGAAACTAATAGACAAAGTGGTAAGTTTATTTAAAACATATTGTAGTGTTTATTATCACCCCACACACACACACACACACACACACACACACACACACACACACACACACACACACACAAAATATGTATTCATCCTTAAATAAAACAATATTGGCCAAGCGTTCATCCTGATCATGTTTATTTAGTCCTTTTCGAGCCTGACAATTGGCGACAATTGACTCAGCTAATAAAAGCCAGTAGACCATCCTGAAATGCCTCGCAGTAAAGTGACCGCTCGCCCTGTTTGAAGACCAGCATGATCTACAGGGTTAGGTTAACTCAACTTCTTTCTCTTCGCACCTCCACTGGACATTACTGACTCGCACGGCTCCATCGAGGCCGAGCGCATGCACAATGTCGGTTGACCTGGTTGCATGGTCTTTTTATAGACACAAAAGCGCTTTGTTTATTAACAAATAAAGTAAAAACAAAGTGTAAACTACAGAAATAAAATATAACACGCCGATAGGGCGCAATAATGTAAGCGCAAAAACTTTATATGCAACCAGAGAGAACTACCGGTGTAGAAATTTATAGTCATAGTATGTGACTGGGCCTTTAACAATGGGTTGTAAAGTAAGTCCAGTCACTGAATATAAAACATGGTCAGTGCCATTAGTCCTGTGTTTAATTTATCAGCATTAAATAATGTTTTATTACAAAAAACCATTCCAACAGCTTCCTCTCACTAAAGCCAGGAATATTCAAGGCTGTAGCACTGATGACAAACGCTGGTGTTCCTATTGAGGGTAAACTGTATGATTGATCTGGTATAATAAATCAAATGTGACAAAACATGTATTTGGCTAAATATCAAAATAATGAGAATGAACATTTTCTAGAGTTTTTGTACTTTCTTCACATTCAGAACTTTGTATTTACTAACATTACTATCCTTTTAAACAATTTGGGAAAACCCATGTGATGATGGTATGGCTTTGAAAGGTTTGGACTTGAGGCCAACATTGATGAATTGTAAGGCGACGCCTCAGATGCACTGATTCCTCGAGTTACTTTAAATGAACCTCCACTAAACTGGTTGTTTTATTTCATGCTTGGGTTCAATCCCCAGATCCCGAAAGTTGCCTTACTTGTTGGTTCAAATGGTTACTCTCATGAATATTTAATTTCCCTCTGGGATAAATAAAGTATTTTTTTTATTTAATTGATGAATATGTAAATCAGTCCCAGAACAAAAGTTAAAGACCTTGTGCAGATGCTGGCTTAAGCTAATTGGAGAGTGTCTTTATCCACAGTGCACAAGTCCTATGCTAAATGGACTGAAAAGCAAATAAAAGAGGAAGAAACAGGAAAAGAATCAAATTATAGTTTGCAAATGGGGCCACATGATCTTGCAATGCATTCCAGGGCAACGGCTTTTGTTTAAATTGCTGATTCGGATGCTGTGCTGTAAGAGATAGAGACGCAAAGTGTTTGACAAAAGGACTGTACAAAAGAGCAAGGACTGTACCGAGACAAGCTAGACGCTGTTCTGAACGTTCGCTATCTTAAAAAAATCTCTTGGATCGGTGGGGTTGATCCACATGAGCATGATAAATGGACAAAAGATTTACATGACCTGCCGCTTTTCTCGGAAGCTGAGCTTGTTTTCTATATATGGAGTTAGCTTTTAAACCGACAAAACAACTTTGGGTGGGTCCAGGATCTCCACATTTTCCATCTTAGAGAGAAAATTGCCGTAATTTCAGAGGTACGTAAACAACACACCTTCACCTTACAGCACCCCCCCCCCCCCCTCCACTCTGGTGTCTCGTTTTCTATGCACCCTGTGCATATTTGCTGTCTAAAATAATCTGAAGTATTTGGACGAATGCACACCAAAAGCTCTGATCTTATTCATCCTGTAGAAAACCTGTTGGCAGAGCGGGAACAATCTGTAGCTGATATTAAACTGAACCAGAGTGAGTAAACTCACCAAACCATTCATTAGTGTATTTTAAGACCCTAACACAAAGCCGATGCAGCATCAGTTTTCATGGCTTCTACATTTTAAGTTGATCCCATGTATATTCAGCCCTTCAAGCTGTGTCTTGTTCGGAGCTTGAGTTGAACTTTTCAAGCCTTCATCAGTTATATTGTGGTTGATAATGACGTCTGGTGAAAAGCAGAGCGCAGCCAGGTCGCAAGTCTGAACACAGGAGAGAATTTCTGTCTTACTGCCGCCACATGCTGGCGAACAGGTAATGATAAGACTTGTATAACTGACTCATAAACATACGCAGGGATGCTTAAGATGTGTTCTCCATGCCAAAATAAATGAAGTTTGGCAATGGTTTAGGATTTTTTAAACATGAAATTACAGGGATCATCCTGACACATTAAATAAAAACCATTAGAGGCAGGTGTCAGGATCTCCAGGTGTTTGGATTCTGATTTTCATCTGCATTCATATTTTGACTATTTCTTTACTCGTTATGTTTCCCTGGATCGTGCTTTCTTTAGTTATTCCCTTATGCTTATTATTCTTAGGTGTTTGAGTTTTGGGGTTTCTGTTTTTCCTCTTTATAATGTTCTATTTGCTCCCATCCGTTCATACGTTTGTTGATTAGTGGGTAATTTTGTTCTTCATTCTCTAAACATTTTTGTTACGGCCCCTGGCCTCTTGAGACTGTGCAGAGGCTTCTATTAATTATGCAGATTCCGCTGTGGGAGAACACCTTCCTGATTGGCTGCCAAAGACCTGCGACCTCATTGGACCAGCAGAGGACTGCCATGCCAATCAGGCCGCTGATGGGGCCCACCTGCACCATATAAAAGACTCTTGGACTCATTCCTTCAGGGGGAAGACAGCTAGTAGGAAGCTACTTGTGAAGTTGTCTTTTCCCCGCCTTTGCAGTTTGGTTGCTTTGGGTTGTTTAAACCACTTGTGCTGGTTTTGGTTGAAGCTTGACTTTGTATTGGCTCATAGCTCATGTTTGGGAGGTTTTGAGGCTCCCTTTGTGTGTACTTTTATTTTCTCTATTAGTCCTCTTGGGTGGTTTGAGTTATCTTTAACCTGACTTGTTGAACCTTATGTATTTTTTCTTTTGTATTCAACATCCCTAAAATCATTAGCCCTTTTTCTTTGGTTCTGTTAATTGAGTTAAGAGTATTGTGTTTGGTTATTGTAAACCCTTTCACATGCCACTCTGCTTCTCTGGACACAGTTTTATGTTACCTCCTCTAAACCCCTAGACAGAGGGGGCGTAACATTTTGCTTCAGGTCCTTGCACTCCTTCCCTCTGCTCATCTGTTGTAATTGGTCTCAGCTGTTCCCCATCTCCTCCTGATTTCCTCCCCTACTATATATGCTCCCTGATTCTCTCTATTCCTCACTGGTTTCTTTTGGTGACTTCATGCGTCCTGAATCTCTGTCGCTCTGCCAGGTCTTTTCCTGTTGCTCCTCCTCGTGGTTTGTTTTCCTGCTCGGTTCTTTTTTTGATATCAAAAACCCACACTCCCCAGTTTGTCTGCATTTGGGTCCTTCGTCACCCTACCATTGACAGCAGGTTTATTTTACGGACGTTATGTTAATGGTGTATACACAGTCCTGACAGCAGAATATGATTGTACATTGCATGAGAAGCTGTGCACCACGTTTCTTCTGCCTGACAGATTGTATCTTTTCAGTTTATCTGCTTTTCTGCCCTTGGTTTGTGTTCTGTCCGTCTTTCCTCTCCATAGAAGGTACACCTGGCCCAGTGTTCCTGTGTTTAAATAAGATAAGATAGACTTTATTGATCTCACAGTGGAGAATTTCACTTGTCACATCAGCTCAATAATAAAAAGAAGGGGCCAAAAAGAGGAAAAGGTGCCTGAGGTATATACAGTGCATCCACAAATATACAGTGAATCGAGGGAAATAAAACAGAGATTTAAGATGACTTATGTACATTTAAGGTGACTTATATGCATGTGGTGTCGACGTTGTACATTAAAGTGGTACCAGGTAAAGAACAACAGTGAGATAGCTTTAACGGTGGAAGTCTCTTATTTAACAGGGTCATTGCACATGTTATTGCACAGGGTATTAAATAGTAATTGCACATTAGTTATTGCAAAGGTTATTGCAGTTATAGTGCAGCATTGTAATGTGTACATTAAATTGTTAAATCAAACCCCACTCTACTGACCAGATTAAATTATGGCTCATGTAACTGAATTCAAATGTTTTGGTGTATGTTTAATTTTAATTCCACTTTGTGTATCCTGCTGCTCATTCCAATTGCATAAAGCGATTGTGATCCTCATTTAAAGTTGATACAACACTTCCTCTTTTATTTGGAAGCTATCATTGCCTGCAGAGTGCTACCATGATGTGACCTCGCTGATACTGTGTGTGTGTGTGTGTGTGTGTGACCCAGAGGGGCAAAACACCACCTCCTCTGCTTCCGTCTGTTAGCCCTCTGCAGACAGCGCTGCATTGTATCTGAGCCAAAGTTAGCAGATCAGCAGCCCTTCACATCCTTCGCTCCCAAACTGGCCACAATGTGGGAGAAATCCTTCTTTTGGAGGAAGAGGACAGTGGGATTTCCTCTCTGTCCAGTTCCCAGTGTGGTGACACCTGCCGTGAGAGCTTTACTAATTGGCCTCCTGATCTTGTGAATCAGGAAAAACTGAGCATCGCACCGGGCGAGATGGGAAGAGCAAACAAACAACACTGGAAGGAAAGAAGCTAAATCTTGTACGAGCCTTTGCTTATCTACCTCATTATTTATGTAACTGAGCTTATTTTTGCACTACATCATATGAGAAAGTATGTGCAGATTTGCTTGTTTTGGAGCATTTGTGGGTTATGCATGTGCTTTCAGTTTGCTTTCATGAGTGTGTGCGGTGCGTGTGGTCAGGAGGGGTCCACTAAAACTTCCTGATGATTCATCATTGGAAAACACAATTAACTCCCTCACTGCCTCCCAATTATTTCCGCAGAGGAAATTAAAGTCTCCCGAGTGAAACGATGAACAATCGAGGACAGACGAACGCGGCGCTCATATGTTCCACAGCGATGCCCACTTTACCGCTCTGCAGTCATTGCTTCCTTATAGATCAGAAAGCAGAGCCTCTTCTGTTTTTTTTTCTCCTTGTCTTGTTATTTCTTTATGACTCAGACACAGCTGTGTTGATTGCCGTTATCAAAAACAATCAAATGGCTTGAAATGAAGGTGAAGGTGGCAGAATGGGAGGAAGCGGAAAGAGGAAAAGGTGTTGTCGTTCTAGCTGCGGCTGGAAAAGGGTCTGGCTCAAGACCCAAAACCAGACGAATAAAAACTAAACAGCCTTTTTACTTAAACTAAACATTAACTGGGGTTTTAACCGCCAGTAAATATTTAGCAGACGAGTATAAAGATTCTGCTGTGCCTTTATTTGTGAAAACCTAAATGACTGGTACAGCATTTGACTATCCTGTTCAATCTGGGTCTTAATCCTTTATGTATTTATTTTAATAATTTTTTATGATTGCTAATAAAGAAAAAAAATATTCCACTGTCAATAAAACCTTTCAGTCAACGAGAAAAATACCAAACCAGGACTATTGTATAAACACAACAATATTCAGTTCAGTTTGTTTATGTAGCACCAAGCGTCATCTTGAGGCATTTTTACAACACAAGCAGTTCCAATTTATTTACAGAATCAAACAAACAGATACATTTATATTCAGCTGCTTATCAATTCAAAAAAGTTATAATTCAATGCAGTCAAGTTCAGTGTATTGTGCTGGTTGGTGAAATGTTTTAAAAAGTCATCAATGTAATAAAATTGTCTTTGTGTTGGTTATCACATTTCCTTCAAACAAATTTAGATAGTTAATGTTAATTTAAGAGGGACGTCTGGGCCTCCCTACTGAAGCTGCTACCCCCGCGACCCGACCCCGGATAAGCGGAAGACAACGGACGGACGGATGTTAATTTAATTAAGGAGATATTGGGTTCTTGTTAGCTTATTCTTTGATATAGATCTATTTGGAGTAGTGACATTTTATTTTGTTATCATTATTAATATTTTAATTTTTTTGGTGATCAATGGCGTTAATTGTAAAATATGTATTAAATGTTGCGTAAATTTCCTGTGCGTATAGTTTGTACGAAACTACTTTAGCTTATGCTGAACTTCAGCATAAGCTAAAAGCTATTCTTTCTGGGGTCCTCCAAGATAATGGGGATCCAAATAAAACAAACAAACATGTTGACCATTCAGGGTTGTTGATTGTTGTCTTTAAAGGGGACATATCATGCTTTTCAGTTCTTCCTTTTCACATTAAAATTATTCAGTTGTGGTCTTTATAAAGTAGAACTGCAACTGGTCTAAATTCCTCATTATTGTTGCCCCACAGCTCCTCTTTTACCCCTGTTCTGAGGTGCGTCTGAAAGCAATTTTGAAGCAGTCTCTTTAAATCTAAAGGCGGCACTTCACAGCCCGCCCCCTTCCAGGTCGCAGAGTGTTCCACTCCACCCTGTTCAGACATTTTTGCATTATGCTGGGGCCGGGGCTGCCAGGCACATAGTGGGCGATGGTGCACCGCCCTCCCTAAACCACATGAAAAAAAAGAGAGGGAAAAGAGTTAGTTTTGCCGTCCTAAGTCTTAATAATATTGTCCAATCAGCAACCTGAATATCGCTGTGACGTTCAGCCGCCACGTCTAACCAGAAGCCCCGCCCCTTGGGACGTCCCAGGCACTCCCATACATAATCATGTTGAGTCTTTTTTTTTTTTTTTTCAATTTTCGGACACAGCAATTCATTACTATTGGCTCTGGGAGGGCTCGCCCCAACGTGATTTTGTCACACGCACTGTTGCATGCTTGGCCGATACGTACCGCGCATACACGCTAGTATAATATGATCTGAATATTGCCATGGTAACCTTGATAGCAATATATTGCAGACTATGCTAACAGTGATTTCAAGGCCAAAATAGTAGATAACAATTGTATGTTTTATGGCGACAGTGTAACTGTTCTATTGCAGAACCAAGTTTATTGTGCTTGAGAATTTAACTCATTAGCTGTACAAAAGTATTAAACAGTATGTACAATTCATGTCTAGTGACTGAACAAGAAACAAAATTAAATATTTCAACATAACAGTGTAAAGTTAGCTATCTCACTGTTATTTATTAGTATTTTACCAACTGAACGGGTCATCTTAGCAGTCATAACATTTGACCCCAACGTTTGTTGGGCTCATTTTAGTTCCACTTCCTGCTCTCCTAGTGTTTAACCTGCGAGTTTTCCTGTGTTTTATTAAATCCTGCAAATCATCTTGTTCCTCCCGAGTTCTTGTCTGTGTTTTGGTCTGGCTCAAAAACACCCGCATTAAAAATAATATCAATAAAAACATCAAAACAGCCCATACAGTTTTCTTCTTTTACTGGATCTTCTTCTTTGATAACACCAATTGTCCAGTTGGTTGGTTTACATCCGTTCACTGTCCAAACATTACAGATACAAACATTTCATAGAAAGAGACATCACCTTTTACATTAAATCAGACTAAACTTTTTTTCAGTTTGAGGTCAGTTAAGATTACTAATACACAATTGGTTGAATGTCAGAATAAAAAAAGAGATATGTTTAGGTAATTTTGAATTGCTTTCCTCAAATTCAGAAGTTTACGTGCACTTATTCTAAAATGCCTTTAAGCAATTTGGTAAAGCCCAGATGAAGTCATGGCTTTGTAAGCTTCTAACGAGTAAATTCAAAACTGTGTTAAATCGAGGCACAGCTGAATGCATAAAAATAATACAAATGCAAACAGAGGCAAGCACCTTTATTTTTGGACATGCCCTGTGATGGTATGAAATTTAAATGGACGCGTTTGGTCATAATGACCATTCCAACTGTGCGGTGGCGGCATCATGCTGTGGGCTGCTTGCTGCATGAGGGACTGGTGCGCTTCACAAAATAGATGGCATCATGAATATAGAACATTATGTGGAAACGCTGAAACAACAACTCAAGATGTCAGCCAGGAAAGTAAAGCTTGGGCACAAACGGGTTTCCCAAACGTACCAACAGATTAGTAACAAAGTGTTTTGGAATGAGCACAACAACCTGATCTCAGTCCCAAAGGAAATCGGAAAGTTCTGCTGCATGTCCCTCCTTTCCTCAAATGGATTCGATGGGACAGACCCAGACTGATAATGTGCAGAACATTATCAGTCTGGCTTGCCAGGTCAGGTCTTAGAGAAAGCTCATACATACTCAGGAGGGTTCTTTAAAATATTGGAGTAAAATATTTTCTACAATAACATATTTTGTTTCTGCTGTTTTGGTTTTCTTCACAGAAGTCAGAGGCAGATTCAGTTGAACGTTCTTGTGAATTTGTTCCTACAGAGAGGCCACGTTGTTGCAGGAAGAATCACACTAATGTCTGTTTTGATCCTCCATCCTGAGATTCACAGAAGGTTTTCTGGGCCACAAAGGCTTACAAAGGGATCATTGTTTAATGTTTTATTTATTTTTTTCAGAGGATTTACATCAATCCAAACCTAAAGATTAGTGAGACTTGAATGCACTTGGAGAATGCCAAGCCCTCCCTACACAATGTTGTATTGTTTCACATTAAGGAGATGAGTGCGAAGCCCATCATAGATACCTGGATATTTCCTTTTCAAACAGCAATAAACTGTAGGGGAGATTTCCTTTGTCAGTCTTATTCTTTCTCTCATTTTGTCACCTAATATAATAAATACGGGGGCTGCAATTTTTGGGAAATCCTACTGGCAAAATAAAAATTTTGAATGCGGTGAAACTTGCAATGGTCACATAAAGTACTGATGATTTATTTTTACTTGATTCAATTAATATCACACATGGTTCGTTCTTGCAAATCAACCATATTTATGTTATATAGGAAGTGAGATCCAATCTTTTAGGTACCATTTGGTGGTCAACCTGGAACGTCCCTTTGGCAACGCAGTTATTTTCATGATCAAACAGATTTATTTATATAAAACTAAAAAGCATGGGAAGTGAGAGATTGTAATGCTGGAAAGAAAAACAGAAAGCACAACATTACACCCCAACATTGCCTCTTCAGTAAATATTACTGAAGGGGCATCCATGGGATATTTTCCACAATTTGTCACTTTACAGCCACAAACTAAATTTTATTCTGTGATGTTTCATCACAGACCAACACAAAATAATTTCTAATTGTGAATTTGGGGGAAAATTATGCATTTCCAAATAGTTTTTACAAATGGAAATGTGAAAAGTGGGGTATTAAGCTGTGTTCAGCCCCTCTAATTCAATAGAACCATGTGTAACAGCAATTACAGCCACCAGCCTTTGAGGGGGATGTCTCTAACACATTTCCACATTTAGAGGCTAAACGTTTTGCCCAACCTTCTTTGACAAATAGCTGAAGTCCCGTCAGATTGGATTCTCAGTTTGATTTAGGTCGTTACTGGGACTGGGACAGTCTAATACGTGAATATGCTTTGATATCAACCATTTAGTTACAGCTCAGATTGGATCATTGTCAAAGGTGAGCAATAGTTTAAAGTCCTTAGCAGCCTCCAACAGGTTCTCTTCCAGCATGACCCTGGATTCAGCTCCGATCGCCTTCCCTGTCCCAGCTGAAGAAAAGCAACCCCATACCATGATACTGCCACCATGTTTCAGGTTGGAAGTGTTCATTGTGATGCGCAGCGTTACTTTTCCACCTCACATATTGTAGGTCTGAAAGTGATATTGTCATACGGGGTCTGTGTGCAGGTTTGGGAGGCTGTGTCTCCTCCATCTCTATTAATTAGAGGGCCTTCATAAGGAGCAGGGACCAGGAAGGAGGCGTCAGTTCGTCATCGCTTCCAGCGTGGTACCAGACCGTCTTCCAAGCCCCGATTTCCTTGTAAAAGTTCCCAGCTCGAGTGGATACTCACCCTCCTGTGTGTTTTTCCTTTAGCCCAGATCCTCTGGTTCTGACCCAAGCGCCTCAGTGCCGGAGCCGGATAACCCCGCTGCAGAGATACGGCTCTGACCGGACTCAGCAGCTGCTTGCCAACAGCCTCTGAAGTGAATCCTCAGACGCTGGAGCTGCACCTGCATGTCCAACATCCGCCGTTACCCGGATTCCATCGTAGCCACGCCCAGTGAGAGAAAGTCGTGTCAGACCAGCACCAAGCCTGCCAGACTCAGTCCCCGTGGGTTCTCACCCTTTCTTGGAGGAAACTACAGCTACCAACCATAAGCAAGCCTCCTTTCTCACATTTTCCCATCAGCTCTCTGTCGTTCCTTTGTTAACTTCTGCCTCTTCCTCCGCAGAGCAACCTGATCCATCCCAGACCTGCAACCCAGTTCATCTTTTGCCTTAAATAAATGATTTGACTGATCCATTCTGTCTGTGGTTGCTGCCTGACTGAGTCTTTTAAAGCGGAATATTTTAAGCTTATCTGACCTTCTTCAGCGCCTTCTTCCACATGTTTACTGTGATGGCTGCAAACAGGACCTTTGTTTTGTTTTTTACCGTTGGCTTTCTTCTTGCCAGTCTTCAGTTAAGGTCAGCTTTGGTTCCACCTGAGCTCTGGCTTACTGCAGCTCAGCCAGTGTTACCATAGATGCCTTTGCTGCTCTGGTTGATGTTCCCCCTTGTCCAGTCTGTCTGCTCCTCTTTTGGAGGATGGATTCAACAGAGCTCTGTGAACTGTTCAAAGCTTTATGCCCTATTTTACATCCTAGCCCTGATCTAAACTTCTCCACAGCTTTCTCCCTGACCTGCTACTTCATGCTGTTTTTTTCAACAATGTTCTCTAACTAAGCTCTCAGGCCTTCACAGAAAGGCTGGATTCACACTGTGATTAGTTGACATACAGCAGGTGAATCTTATTTACTAATCGGGTAACTTCTGAAGGCTTGTTTTATTTAAGGGTATCAGAACAAAGAGAACAGAATATGAATGTACACCAACCTTTTCATTTTTTTACTTAGAAAAAACTGTAAATAAAAGAAACATTTTTTTCCCTTTTTAATAATTTATATTGGTCTCTGATATAAAACACTATTAAAACTCTCTGAGGTTTGTGGCCGAAACATGAACAAATGAATTTCGGAAATAGTGCCTGAAGCATACAGCAAGTGAAAACAGCCTTTTGGTTTTACCGTCTGCAGCGAGAAACAAGGACTGCAGAAACAAAAGCCGGGCAGGAAGCACTCATTCAAGCAATGTTTGGTCTCACAGGTCTGATAAGACGGCAAGGTTGTGTCTGTCGCACAGCAGAAACATTCCTGAGGCCACTTCCCACATGGATGTTTTCTTTTATTTTAATGTTCACCTGTGCCTGTTTTGTGAAAGTAATCTTTAGAACCCTTACTAATACGGTTATGCCTTATTATCTTTTAGATTTAATAAAGCCATATCAGGAATATTAGATTACATTTTCTTTCAAAATTAATCTGTTGGGAACTGTAATCCACCCTGTGCCCAGTGCGCAGATTTCCATACCATCACTGGCATCTTAATCCAAATACATTTGTGATATTAGACATGTATAAATATTTATATTGTCATCATTAAAGGAATTAAAAAGCTTTGTGGTCGTAGAGGCCCTTTTCCGTTGAGAGCTTTCACGTTTAGTTAGTAAATCGGACTCAGACTGGTGGGAGGTCCAGCGCTGACTGTGTGCCTCCTCCAGTTAAGCAGCCTTTCTGTCTTCATGACTCGGAGTTCATTCAGCACAAGGGCTCTGTGTTTTCACTTCCCCAAACAGAACTTCACATAAACCTTTTCTCAGAGCCTGGGATGAACAGACGGGTGGGTTGGTGGGTTGGGGGAGATGGCGGGAGGGGGGCGAAGCATGTAGGTAAATCCCAGCATGTTTTAGATGGTAATCCCACCATAAATCCCCACTTGGCTCATGACCAGACATTCATTCATGCTCTGCACAACTGGTTTTGGCAGGTGTCCAGCTGTGGACTAATTCTGGGTACAACAGCAAAATATGGTCAGACTTCTTTTTATGTTGGCTGAACAAGCGAGGGAGGGAAAGTTTCTTGAAGTGTTAATTTTTTTTTCTCTTCTGCCACCATAAAGTGATTTGGGGATAGCCCTCTAACCACCACAGTGCTCGTAAAAATGTTTTTTATGCTTTAGTGGATTAACTTTAATTCCCTCTGAGTTTCCTAAACACTCATTTTACCCAAATCTGCTGCAGCCTCCTCCTAAAAGTTGCCTGTAATTTTTATGTTTTTTCATTTTGCCTTCATTGGGAGAGCGAATGGAAAAAGCTGACTCTGTCATGTGTACCGGCCAGCTGCTTGGTTCTTTTGCCTTGCAGCAAGAAACTCCAGCACCCCTACAACCATGCAAAGATGAGCAGGCATAGGCAATGGATGGATGTGATGTGTACAGATAGATTTAATAAGGATACGCTTCTTCTCTCTCGTATAAAAAATGTAAAGTAAAACAACAAACTCAAACTGGTATATGTGCATATTTCACTTATTTGCTCTCATTATTATTACTTTTTTTCTTTTTGATTTCTCTTGCATCTGAGTTTGACAAAATACATAAATTTGTTTTTGAAATCTTTGCTTTAGAAATTCATATCAATTAAATTATCTTAGTTTTACTAATCCATTTCCATTAAAAGAAATTAGATAAATAAAACGGTGATACAATTAGTCTTAACTTTTCACTGGAAATAAACAAGTGTGAGAAAACCTGTCATAGCTGTCATAAGGCCCACCGATGAGTAAAAAGTCTGAAAAAAAAATTCAGCTTATGTTTTAATTAAATAGTCTCAAAATGCAATAAAAAAAATCGAACCTTTAACTTGAGTAAATTTATTCAGTTGAGAAAAATCCCATTTTTAGCAGTAATTATTTGTCATAAAACGAACAGTGGCAAAATACCTCCCATTCCTGCTGTTCATGCTGATTATTTTGTTTCTGTTAAATAGTTTCTGTGCTGGTTTGGCCAGATGTTTTTTTTATCTGTCTTAATTTCTATGAAATTCCTGAAATGCTGCATCAATGCGTCGTGGAGGCGATCGGCCTATGAGCTGTTCAGGAAGTCTACGTTGCTTTAACAGCAGCCTTCAGGTCATCTGCATTGATGGATCTGGTGTCTCTCATCTTCCTCTTCACAAAACCCAAC
This sequence comes from Fundulus diaphanus, assembly GCA_037039145.1. NCBI lineage: Eukaryota > Metazoa > Chordata > Actinopteri > Cyprinodontiformes > Fundulidae > Fundulus > Fundulus diaphanus. The sequence continues at coordinate 15,400,767 of CM073123.1, read as the reverse complement.
AGATTGTCTGTGTGGTTGAGCTCAGGCCAATCTGCTGCCCAATCGGGCACAGTGACGTCATGGACATTGAACCAGCTTTTGGTACTTTTAGCAGTGTGTTCTAAAACTTCCTGGCATAGGGCTACGTTGACTGAGCCCATGTTAACACAGTGGACCAACACCAGCTGACTGCATGGCGCCCCAAATTATCACTGACTGTGGAAACTTCACACTAAATTTGAAGCAACATGGATTCTGTGCCTCTTCACTCTTCCTCCAGACTCTGGGACCTTGATTTCCAAATGAAATGCAGAATTTAGTTTCATCTGAAAGATGAACTTTGGACCACTGGGCAATACTCCAGTTTATTTTATCTTTAACTCTGGCAAGATGCTTCTGAAGTTGTCTCTGGTTCAGGAGTTGCTTTACATAATATTTGGATTTGCCTTTGCGTTGTGGCTCTTGATGCTCTGACTCCAGCCTCTGTCCACTCGTTGTGAACCTCCCCATAATCTTGAATGGATTTGGCTTGACAATCCTCTCAATGCTGTGGTTATCCTCGTTGCTGCTACACTTTTTCCTACCAATCAATCTTATATGAAAATAGTATTTAACATGTTCACAATAATCTAATTTTCTGAGACATTAAATGTTGTCTTTTTATTATCTTTAAGCCATAATGGTCACAATTAGAAGTCATAGAGGCTGAAAATATTTCACTTTTTGTCTAATGAAGTTATGCAATATATGAGTTTCACTGTCTGAAATGTTTTTTTTTACCAACATTCATATTTTCTAGCTGTAATTCTGAGAGGTACAAACAAATGTACAGCCAATGATTTAATTTGAAAGTTTTTGGATCTTTGTAGTTAAATGAAATGTTCAACAACAAAAACAACAGTGTTGTCATGATTTTAGGTTCTGTCTTAGTTTTGATTCATGGAATAGTTTGAGTTTTGTTGTGGTTTGATTTTGTTCTTTGTGTTATACTATCTGTTAGGGTTCTGTAAGCTTTTAGCTCAGTTCTGTTCACCTGCCAGCTCACTCCCCTGTCAGCAGCTGCTCACTCCCCTGTCAGCAGCTGCTGACAGGGGAGTGAGCTGGCAGGTGAACAGAACTGAGCTAAAAGCTTACAGAACCCTAACAGATAGTATAACACAAAGAACAAAATCAAACCACAACAAAACTCAAACTATTCCATGAATCAAAACTAAGACAGAACCTAAAATCATGACAAGTGTGACACTTTAGAAATGCAATAAAAGAAAAATAATTTTACAGAATGCTAATTTATTTTAAGGAAATTGTGTTACATTTACATCTGTACCTGCAGTCCCATTAAATCTTAGAAAAATAATACTTACATGATGCAATAAGATGGATTTGTTGTTGGTGTCACTGATGAAGAACAAATACCTGAATATAAATTAAATGAAATGATTAACTAATTGTGGAAACTCTCAGCATTTATCTTGGTAAAAACAGAGTTTGTGACAGAAGCATTTAAGGATTTTTTTTTTGCCTATAAGATGAGACAACCCGCATTAAAACACATTTCAACTGTACCTTGACTCTGATGCCCAGTTCTCCAGTGCATCTTTTTGAAAAATAATGTTATAAAATAAAAGGTTTTTACATCTGAAGGTCCTGTCTTATTTCTGTTGCCAGGAGTCCTGCTGGCCCAAACAACATTGGTTGAACCAAAAACACTTGGAAGCATCGGACTTCAAAGAAGCTGCTGTTGAGAGGAAGTGACAGGGTCACAGCTCTGGCGATGCCATTCAAGATCCGTTTCGGTTCTGACCCATTTACCCTCCATCTTTCCGGTTCTTTGTCTTCCTCCTCTCCCTCTGTCTCTTTTTCTGTGTGTATTTTGCGCCGAAGCCTTTTATGGCTGCATGGAAGTTCAGCGACAGCGGTGGACTTTTGTGTTGGTGGTATGAAGCTCTGTTGGACTAACTGGGTTTTAATTGGGGGAAAGTTTGGTCCAACAAAAGCTGGTATTTATCAAATAACTCTTCTCTTTCTTTTTTCTAAATCTGCCTCGTCTCGAATCTAACAAGCTTATCTCCTCACTACCATCATTGGCCAAGAGTTTTCTTCTTTTTATTCCCCTCATTAAAACTTGGATAATAATCAAACTAAATGACTCCAAATGCCCAAATTAGTTTAAGTTCTTCTGTTATCAGACATGGTTAGTGAAAAGCATACCCAAAATGTTTCGACGGCCTAAATGAGTGTGTGTGAGATCAGGGACAATGAAGCAGACAAGAACGAGAAGCAGACAAAAGGGGTATAAATGTGTAAGTGCATGTTGGAAAGCTTGAGGCTGGGTTTTTAGATTCCAGCTTCTCTTTATAAAGCATCAGCTCAGAAAAAAGCCCTAAGCCCTTTATAATTTCTTCACACCCTGACCAAAAGAACCACTGCTTTCCATTTCACTTATTCTTATTTGATAAACAGTGTCAGAAGTAGTCTCTTTAATTAAATGACACATTCCAGCAAAGGATTTAATCTCTCTTCATTTAGAGCACAGACCTGAAAGATAATCACTTTGATTTGGCATTAACAGCATGTGAGGAGATCATGTCGAGTTTGATCTTGTTGGCTCACTATAATGCTGATTAAACCCACAAAAGGTCATTAATACTAAGTGAACTGCTCCTTAAATAAGGTCAACATCAACAAGGCTGCAGGTCCAGACCTGGTGTCGGGTCAAATGCTAAAATCATGTGCTGGAGGTTTTCTGGACATCTTTAACCTCTCTCTGCAGCTCTCCATGGCCCCTTCCTGCCTGAAGTCCTCATCCTTGTGCCCATTCCCAAAAAAAACAAGATCACCTGCCTCAACGACTACTGTCCTGTTGCTCTGACCCCTGTCATCATAACGTGCTTTGAAAGGATCCTCCTAAAGTACATCAAAGAAGCCATCCCTGCAGTTCGCCTAAAGGGAGAATCGCTCTACAGAGGATGCTGTCTCATTATCACACAGCTCTGACTCATCTGCAGCATCCTAACACCTATGTTAGGATGCTATTTGTGAACTTCAGCTCAGCCTTCAACACCATGCTCTCAGACATGCTGGCCCTGAAGCTCCACAACCTTGGATTATCTTCACCCCTCTGCTCCTGGATCAGTGACTTCCTCACCAACAGGCCCCAGGTGGTGGAGATCAGGAAACACACATCTGCCCCATTGATCCTCAACACCAGCACGCTGCAGGGCTGTGTCCTCCGCCCTGCTCTCTTCACCCTACAACTGCTCTGCTATCCACCCAACAAACACGGTTGCGACGTTTGCGGCAGTACCACTGTGGTGGGTCTCATATCTAACAATGAGACCTATTACAGAGATGAGGTCCATAATCTGACACAGTGGTGCTCCAGGAACAACCTGATCCTGAACACCAGCAAGACCAAGGAAGTGGACTACAGGAGGTCCAGGAAGACTGAACATGCTCTGCTTTGCATACAGGGCGAAGTGGTGCAGCATGTGGACGGCATAAAGTTCCTGGACATTCACATCTGCTCTGACCTCTCCTGGACGGTGAACACCTCCCACATGGTGAAGAGGGCCCAACAACGGCTCTTCTTACTCAGTAAACTGAAATAGACTGGATTTTCCGCTAAGCTGTTAAAAAACTTTCATAGAGCTACAATAGAAATCGTTTTATGTATCAGTGTAACAATGTGGTAGGGGAGCTGAACAATGCACAAGAGGATGGATTTGGCACAGGTGGTGAGAACAGCAAGCACAGGGGATTGTGGGATGTCGTCTACAAGAGCTGGACACGGTTTATGCTGCACAAGTCCAGAAAAAAGCCTAGACATATTGCCACTCACCCCACTCACCCAGGCAATGTACTTTTTGACCCACTTTCAAATGGTAAACACTTCAGAAGCATTAACTCCATAACTAATAGACTCAAAAACAGCTTATTTTCCAAAAGCTGTGAGGGCTATTGGCTCATGCTGAGAAGTTTGTGGTCTGTTATGTGTTACAAACACACTATGGTTAATGCCTGGTTGCACACTTCAATTTCTCAGGGAATGTCTGATTGCACAGTTCTGTAGATGAAGGCTTAGAAACTATTGCACATGAGGAGCGTTGACTGATTAATTCATGCAATAACACAGCAACTTATATCGTTCGCACAGAGACTGATATCAGACTTTCTTGACCCGTATACGAGTCTTTTCAGACCCTAAAGACTATTTGCATTCTTTAAGCGTCTCAGGAAGCATGTTGGTCAGTGCAATCATCAGATTTCATTTATTAAAAGAAAAAAGTGTGGAAATGTTACGCCTTGTTGTGTCTCCGTGTTATATGTTATCTCTGTGCATCCTGAGCAAGTGTCTGTCTCAAAAAAAAAAATTCACTATGGTAACATATGGTGACAATAAAGATTATTGATTCTAATAAGATTCATTTTATCTAAAACACCTTTTCAAATTAATCTGTTCAGAGAAAAATGCTTATCATTATCATATATTTATCTATCCGAATGTTGTTGCTGATTTCTGATATCTGGCTTTGTCTGTAGTTGTTGTTCTGTCACTTTCTGATTTTTTTTAAGGGCTGTAAAAAGATATAAATAAAATATTTGTTCAAGCCTTAATTATATGCTTGTCCATTGATTGTTTATATTAGCTAAAGGGGGAAGGGGCAGGGTTTAACTAATATATATTTAAGTCAAAATAATCACAAACCATAAATATTAAACTATGTTTAGCATCTTAATTGAGCAAATATAGCAGCTGATATTAACAACTGTACAAAACTTCCATGAATATTACCTGGTGAATGTAGATCTTTACCTTAACTCTGAGTTTTCCGAAACGCTGCCCACGTGTTAATGTCTGGCAACTTTTATGACAGAGTTTCATAGCTCAGTTTGATAAATCATGTTCAGCCTTACCATTATTCTCTTAATGTCTTGCTCTGTTGTAGCTTGGATGAAATGCAAAGGTTATCTTTAACAGACATTCTAACATCTCTGGGCTTTCTCTGACTTAATTTTCAAACATTTTACAGACAGCAAGTACTGTAAGTAAATTTCCATGAACTACAGACATATTCAGCATTTTAAATTAGAAATGTGATCAAAATGAGGTTTCTTTTTAGTATTGTGTTGGTTGCCTTATTTTACTTTGCAACATAATTATGGGTTTTCTACTTGAGAAGTGGATTGGAAGAAATACATGTATATAAAAAAAAATCCAGTTTTTCTGATCATGTGGGCTCCAGTCATTCCAACATTTGTAAACTTTTTGATGCTTTACTAAAAGTCTTTGCAACTTTGCCTGTTTGATGGATCATCGGAGCAAGAAATGAGAGCAGAGTTTTTATTCCTGTTCGCAGCCAGTGTTGTTGCAGCCTGACCAATCATTAATGAGCCTCATTTCACGGCAGGTAAATATCTTACACGGTCACTTATTTGTCTTACACGCACTCCTGCTTCACTCTCTCAATGTTTGGGTGTCTGTAGTTTGTCACACATGCAAACCTGTTTCCAAATGTGTTATACGGGCTCTGAAAGAAACATACACAAATTATTTAATAGGTCATGAATCAGATTCCATGTAATGAAAATCACTTCAGTACATTAATATCATCAATCTGTTGGTTTTGTTTGGGCAGCTGTTGCAGAATAATGGTGTTTTAGTTCAACATTAAAGAACGACGATATGGATTTTAGAACAAAGCCCTTTTAAAGTTTTCTTTACATCACAAAATTACTTCTCTCATAGATTTTTTTTTTGGGGGGGGCTAAATGGGCTAAAACACAGTACTAAACACAACATCGCATGGTCAAGAAAGTATAAGCAAAACCTGAAGCAACACCAGCGACATGTTTATGTGTACACCCAAATTAATAATAATTTAAAACAGTTGCAGTCAGATGTTTTAGTATTCAACTTGCAATATATATATGAAATTGCAAAAAAAAAAAAAAAAAAAATAATAAAAAAAAAAAAATATATATATATATATATATATATATATATATATATATTAATGGACGCATTAATTGATAAGTTTACAGAGGCCAGGGTCTGATTGTAGTGCATGCAAAAGGCAGAGAAAACGAGAAATGATGGATAGATGGATGATGGTTGGATGGATGGACGAGTGGGATGAATGGATCAAGGAAGAAAGGAAGGAAGGATAAGGAACCAAGGAATGACGATGAATGGATGGACTTTAGATACAAAGTCTGGAGATGGAAACATTGTTTCCAAACTCTTATTTTCTTTTCCACACGTATCCATCCATGAACCGGTCAAACAAAATGCAATGCCTGCCCAAATCTCTCCAATCTGGGACCCTGCTGGATCGATACTTGATCGGAAAGCTCAGCTGTAGCAGCCAAAAACTTGGAGGAGTCCAGTTTTTTTGTTTCCACAAATGGTTATAGAAAGCGCGCTCACGACTGTGCTACGAGAACGCGCCGAGTTATATCCTGTTACTGAAGCATCCCATATTCATTCACCCCGGAGATCAGCCACGCTGGGAGCTCACTGCCAATCCTCGGGGCTGCGCTGTGGATTTTCCCCTTGTTTCATTCTGGCTGCCAAGTGTTTTGCATTTTGTGTGGCTCTTTCCACCAAAATGCTGAGAAGATCAAACGGTGCAGGTGGACCAAGTGTGTGAATTTGGACCGGATCCCGTTGTGAACAAAACTGGATTTGTAGATGCGTGTAAAAAAATACCTTGATGAAAGTATTTCTTCGCTTGCATCAGCGCCTGCAAATCTGACGCAAAGATCTACTGGAAATCTACTTTGCGTTAGTTAGGCTTTATTTGCGTTTTTATGCATTGCATTTATTTTCTTCAAGGGATCTCTCTTGGAATAGTCAGGCTTTTGTCGCCAAAGGTGACTTTTATTGTTCATCAGGCCACACTCCACGTTTAGTTTCTTTTAAGATCTTGAATATATATATTTTTTTAAATACTGAATTTGAATCGCCTTAACCAAAGTTTTGGAGGCAGCCTATTCTTCCGAGGGATGGTTCAAAGCTGTGAAGATCAGGGAGCGACAGTCCGGCTCCTGCAGTGGAGTTTCGCCTCTGCGTGCTCATGCAGCGGATCTGAGAGGAGATGAAAGCCGCGGTCTACCACCTCCTGGCCGGCTATTTTTGCCTATTACGCACCGCTGCCGAGGTGAGCATTATGACCTGATTTACCAATTTACATGCAGCTTTTAGTCACCGTAAATCATCGTAGTTTTTTTCTTCGTTTGTTTCGATAAAGTTTTGTTGGTTTGTGTTGCTTGTTACAAATTAAATCCAAGCTGCGTAAAGACGCACATTTACTGCTATAAAAGCGCAACAGAGGCTACTTGGAGACTTTTTAGGATGCTCGATGTTTGCATGGTGAATATTTTTGCTCCAGTTTGCACTTGCATATTTTAATCTAAATTAATCTGTTAAAATGTATCACCAGGAGTCTCCTCTCCCTCGGGAGCTGCTGGAGCGGCTCTCTCGCAGCGAGATCCGCAGCATCAGCGACCTCCAGCGGCTGCTAGAAATAGACTCCGTAGGTAAAGCACATTATTACAATTTATTACAGCACGTCTCCCTCTTCCAAATCTCAAACAGTTCTTAGAAAATGGATATTCCGGGGTGTCTCAGCGCAAAATCCAGTTTAAATGATTTAAATCGTAATACGAACGAGACACGGGGTTTTTGAGGCCATCCATCCTAAGCACACTTGTAGGCCTACAGAAAAAAACTCCTATGTTTTTCCCTTTTGCTAACCCAGTCCTCGGTTTTATATTGATTTATCCTTTTTTGATTTATTAATACAACAGGGATGCTGTGAGTTTGATCCAACATAGTGAGTAGGGTTTATTCTTCAAAATGTGGGTCAAAGTAACTGCCTGACGTTAATACCACCAAAAAGTGAACTGAAAAGAATAACACTTAAAATGGATCAAATCAGTAGCTTATATTCTGGTCTGAAGGAAACTAGCCGTGTTTGACATGGGCCATATGGGCGGTTATACCTTGAACAAGTTTCCTGATGCTTTTATGCATGTGTAGTATGTGGGGAGTTGGCCCACAGCATCATCTCTCTGGAGGAAACAAGATGCAAAGTGATTATATGTTCATTTGGACCTGAACAATATAAAAACCTGTGAAAGATCTGATGATGCTGATGTCATATAAAGAGAGTAGAAGGCCTACAGAGGGATTGGTTGCACTGGACTAATGTGTTGGTTTCATCGAATGGACCCACTGCTTCCAGTCCAACAGCAGCAAGATGCCCATTTAAACCAGTCTTCCAGATGTTCGTCTTAGCTTTAAATGTGAATGGCAACGGTTCATCGGGACAGACTGAACTGAGTGAGTGGAAAATAGATACTCCAGACTTTCACTGATAAACACTTGAATTTTAAAGGTATATAGCCATGTAATATGCTTTAAAAAAAAAAGACCAAAAACCATTTGATCATGATAAAATAAGGTTATATACACCAAGCCTCCATCTTGATAGTGTCTTGAGGGTCCTTTTTGAGCCAAACAATAATCCCCTCTTGGGCTTGATCAAACAAATATAAACAGAAGTGGCGACATCTAATGACATTATCACAGAACTGTCACAATGCCGGTTTCCTTAATTTATAAATCACTTGTAGATAGATAGATAGATAGATAGATAGATAGATAGATAGATAGATAGATAGATAGATAGATAGATAGATAGATAGATAGATAGATAGATAGATAGATAGATAGATAGATAGATAGATAGATAGATAGATAGATAGATAGATAGATAGATAGATAGATAGATGCATTTCTTTTCACTGGATCTTGGACCATTCTTCATTGTTTCACTGGGAGATGCTAATAGCTGTTAGCCGCTTCCTTTGTTTTAATCACCCCTGCTCATGCGCAGTATGTACTTCCGTTAATATTATAAATAAACATGGAAGGCTTTGTTTACTAACAAACTGAGCAAAAACAAAGCTTGAAACACCAAATAAGAACTACTATGCCAGCAGGACGTGATAATCTTTCATAAAAACATTGTATGCAACCACAGTGATCTACTGATATATAAAGAAAATAAAAAAGTCAAATAACATTGCTATGCACCTTTAATACCAAAATTCAAGTCTATTATATAACATTGCATAAGATATTACCTGAGTACTGACTTGTTTGATCAAATTATTTATCATAGCAATTTGCCTTACATACTTAGGATAAAAGCCGATGTTAGCTTAAAGGAGCAAAGACGTTCTCCAGAATTAAAATCCTTAACACAAACAACTGACATTAATATTATAATACAAAGGAAACTGGCCATCTTTACCAACATCTCTTATTTTATCCTGTAAAATAGGTATTTTGTTATTTTTTATTTTTTATTTTCTTTTGCAAATGATCATCTATGAAGAATTATAAGGCTTCCTCTTGCTGCTTCATAATCCAACATACTAGGTCATAGTTTTTTGACCCAATGTTTGGTGAAACTCCCTAACTTCTATCTGAATAAATACAAAGCTTGTAACAATAATTCCTAAGAAAAAATTTAAAAACAATCAAGATGAATAACTATTTGCTACGTAATCACAGGGCCTTAACTGTAAATGTAGCATTTAAGTAGAAGTTACAAACACTGAGAGTTTGACACCCTTATTTCTTCAGACAAGTTATTTCCCTGCCTCGGGGCACTGATGGTGAAGGTATCTGAATTGCTTCTCCGTCTTGAAGGAGGAACAATGAGAGGATAAGTATTTTAGGGTCTCAAATAGCTGGAGGACAAGGGAGGTCGTGCACACAACCTAAGGCAAAACCTTTCTGAGCTTCAAAAGCAGGGTTGGTGTTGTTGGCAAGCCTTGATAACGAAACTGAAATGTAATTAACATTTTCCCCTTGTTTTCAACTTTTCAACTTTGAACACCTATTCGTTAGCAAATAAAAAGGGACATTTCTTTTAGTGATGGAATCTGCACTAGGCATGGGGTTTGCATAAGAGTGTGTTTCAGTGTGTTTTTGTTATGGGATTAAACCCTTCTTCATTGACTCACTATAGGGGTTACACAAAGCTCCAGTCTTGGACCACTGTTGATTACACTTTTTATTAACAGATTTTTTTACACAGTAATTTAAAACCAACCCACATACCATGATCCAATTGATTTAAAAAAAAAACAGAATAACAAGAATAAGATCTATTGTTGCTTAAATATAAAAACATATTGATAATTGTTATTATATAGGCCAGCAACTTTATCTACACAATCAATTCATTTTGACAAAGATAGAATGTACACTGTTTTGTCCCTCTGCTTGCATATACATTATCACTGGGAGTATAACATGCTGATATTAGCTGGTTGATTTATGAAAGAAAAATGTAGTTGACTTTTTTCAGACAGCTGACGGGCAGTGCACAGCAACGGTTGGGTTGCAGCCTGAGAAAAACTGTCTAGGTTGATTAAAATTGCTTTAAAGTATAGAAACATTAAGTCTCAAACCTTAGCAGATTTTAAACCACGAGTTTTTAAAATCTTGATTTACCTTTTTACGTTCTAGACGTTCTCTAGAATTAAAGTCCTTATCACAAACAACTGACATTAATATTATAATACAATGGAAAGTGGCCATCTTTACCAACATCTCTTATTTTATCCTGTAAAATAGGTATTTTAATTAAAATTGCTTTAAAGTATAGAAACATTAAGTCTCAAACCTTTAGCGGTTTTGAAACCACAAGTTTTTAAAATCTTGGTTTACCTTTTTACAATAAGGGGCCCAGGCCCAGAAGAAAGAAATCCAAAATTAGTTTACTCTTCCGACGTCTAAGGCACTTGGAGCTTGCATGTGGCCTTTGGGGTTCTGCCTTAAGCCCTGCTCCTCAAAAGACTCTGAAGTATTATTTGCATGTGCTCCATGGCGGAATAAGACAACACTGAGCCATGTCATTACTGGGAGGCCTCTCCAGATGTTGCTAGAAGCAAAGCCTTCGTTTTTTGAAATCAATCTTTGGTTTCTTTTCAGCTTGTTAGCTGAAAAGAAACAGCTTGTTGTGCTCCTACCTGCAAGTAGGAACACAAAGAACAGCAACTTTATTTTCATGCAGTGAGATAGTAAATCACAGCTGATTCGATTAGTGAGGTGAGAGAAAAGGAGAAAACTGTAAAATAAAGCTCACCTTCGCAAGTACTTTGAAATGTTGTGCATCTCACAATGTTTTTTTTTCTCTTCTGAGACATAGCCAAATCTTTTTTTAATGTCTTTTGGTGAAGACCGGTGCCACCATTAATCCTGGCATCATTGAGATGCAAATTTAGAGTGTGACAGCTCCCCAGGCTCAGTGGGGGTCAAGTGGCTCACTTCATTATACTGTTGTCATGCTGCCCATTATTAGTTTGAGAGCAGGACTCGCTGCAAGGCTGCTGTGTTGCTATGTATAATTCATGCTGAAATTCCTGCATGTCAGGCCACAAGAGGAGGGCCTTGCAGATGGAGAGATGGAGCGGGCCGAGGTGAACTTTGTTGTGTCAACCAGCACATTGTGTCAGGCGTGCACTTGTGAATGTGTGCACAAAAAAAAAAATATGCACTGTCACAGAAAGCGAAATGGCTGAACATTTTAGGTCACAACCGCAAGGGGATCTAAGCAACAGATTCTTTGTTAATGTACATTTTAAAAATTGCTTTGAGGATGTTCTTTATGTGGAAATTATTACTTGCAAAATCAAAGTTTGCATAGTTGTAGGCCATGATTTTTCCTAACATGCTGTTTTGTATAAAATCATACCTGTCACACAGATGTAATTGTGTTGATGGAATTAAAGCTTCCTACCTTTACTGCCCTAAAGTGTTCCCACAAGGCTCTGCTGTTGGACTGGTTGGGTTTATTTTTGTTTTTGACAATGATTTACTAGTATTTACTATGTGTAGACAAATATATGCAGAGGACACATTTGTTTTAGCACTTGCAAAAATTATCCAAAGAACATCTTAAATTCTCGCATGAACTGCAGGAATCTCAAGAGACTTAAACTTAGAGTAAATCTGGTCTTGCCACAACAGCTTTGGAGCTAAAATAAATAAGATAAAAGGTTTCAATGTAGCAAAAGCAAGTTATGTTTTTAAAATGCTAAATAGGACACACAAGTGAACACATCCCAAATCAAAGTTAAAAACATATTCCATAAAAACTGACAACTCTGGCAAAAAGAAGAGAGGAATAAGTGTTCCAGATCCAGACAGGGATCGCAGAGCACTGAAGCCTGCATCTCATTCTGCATGACTAGAAAACCTGCTGCAAGCAAAGTGTTTTTGGGCAATGATGAGCTGCTTTATGTTAAATGGGGTTCGACTGGGGTTAGGAGATTTAAAAGTAATTAGTCGAACTTTGAATTCGTTTTTTTTTTATTAACAAGCAGCCAGTAAAAAGAAGCCAACAAAGGAAAAATGTGAGTTCTTGTGGGCATGCATGTGTGGGCTGGCTGCTGCATTTTGTACCTGTAATTTAATTTTAATTAATTTTTTTTGCCACAAGGCTAAAAATGTATTGCAGCATTTCATGTTATGAGGAATAAAAGCAAGAATACATTTTTCTGCAATCTTATTTTGATATGAACAGGATGGAAAATAGCTTCAAAATTGTTTATTAACTACAGCTCAAGAAAAACCAAGAGTTTTTATAACAATGACTGGTTTCAACTGACTTGAATAAGGCAAGTCTGTTGCTTCAGCAGATGATTAGTCTCACACGGATTAATGGATAGCAACAACTGTGTATCATCAGCAATAAAATGGAAAGAATTGTGCATTTCCTGATAATATCTCTGCCAGAGGGAACATGCATAGGGAACAAACTACAGCAGAAGCCCGAGGGATACCAACATGTGCTATAGAAGGAGATTAGGAGGTAATATATCCTTGTATAAACTTTAATCTGTCAGATAAATCAGACTTGAAACAGCTCAGAGCAGCTGCACTCAGATCAAGCAAGCGATGAGACCGTTATCAGTGGCCATAAGAGTTAGATTCTTAACTTTAACTACAGTTAAAGTCTTCAGAGGCCATTCATGATTACCATTGTACGCTGTTTGCTGGTTGTGTAAAACACAAGATTATAAGAATCCAAAATTACAACAACCTGTGAAAGTTCTTTGTGGTTATTTTCTCTCCTTGAAACCTATTTTTTAAAATGACTCTTCCTAGAATGATATAGACCAGTTTCAGTTCAGATTATTTATGTAGCACCAATTCACAACAAAATGAGTTTTCAAAGCACTTTAGAAGGTATTTTTTATTTCTAATTATGCACAAATACACAATAAATCAAATTCATATCAATATAATTCAATCAAAGAGCCTAATCTTTGCCACACAGTCTAATGTGATCCTAAATGTGCCACAGTACACTGATTTATTCACTGTCACATAAAACTACAGAAGTTTCTCGATGCAATTCAAGCTGCAGACTAAAGCCTTGAACTCAATGTGCATTGAAAAGTCTGATGGTTTCAAAGGTAAACTAACATCACAATCATAACTGTCTGATGTAATGTTTCTGATGGCCAAAATAGAATCAGTTTTTAGGACGATAATCCATTGATTTAATTATAAGAGATCAGAAGGACAACAACTAGCCATCTATGTTAGTAATGAAGAGAAGTTTGCTGTGCTTTATTAGCTTAATGAGACTCAGCAAAACATTTCCCCCGCTGCCGACCTCCGGGTGACCCGAAACAGCTCCAGATGCAGCGGGCCTGATCCTTAAACTTAATTTAAAATCACCTTTACACCCCGACAGGTTGTTTTTCCTCTGATGAAATTCACATGGAGAAAACTCAGTAACCTGTTGACACATATAAACATCGTAACTCGGTTAGAATAACCACGTTAGACCCCTGCTCTGATCAGGAGAAACTTAATGAATGTGTTTGGAACGAGTCGCTGAAAGCATTCGGCTTTTTTCCCACATTTCGTTTATTATTCATTAACCCTTTGGTAAAAAAAATAATAATAAATGACACGAGTCATACTGGGGATTCAAAACAAAACATTTCTGCCTTGATGGTTTTTCTTTGAAACGTATAAGACCTGTATAGTTGATATGAATGTACTCATTTTCAGAATTCTTAAAGAATGAGTTTTTACAAAATGCAGACTGGGGCAGGAGGGAAAAAAACTTAAGTTTCTCAAAGGTCGCTGGAGTTGTAAGATGAGCTGCAGTAGATGTGTTTCACCAAAGGATCTGTGCTCCTGACAGTACAATGTGTCCTATTTTGTCTCCATCCAGAGAATGAGGTGATTGAGGAGACCAAACACAGCCACCACAAGGACTTCTCTCACATCGTACCTACTCACAAGAAAGCACATTCCCACACGAGACAAAAAAGAAGCACTGGTGAGACCCACTCAGATGGCTCAATGTGCAAAATTGTTCTGTCTGTGGAAACTGTGGAAAGCGTTGAACGCCTTTTCCCCTGCAGTGGTGGAAGAAGCCGTGCCGGCCGCGTGCAAAGTGCGCACAACGATTTATGAAATCCCCAGGAGTCAGGTGGACCCCACTTCAGCCAACTTCATCATCTGGCCTCCCTGCGTGGAAGTGAAACGCTGCACAGGCTGCTGCAACACAAACAACATGAGGTGCCAGGCGGCGCGCAAACACTACCGCACTGTCAAGGTAAAAGAAAAAAGTAAAATCCCTTCTCCTCGTGTGTATTACTATGGACATCCAGCTTTGATTCAGCTCTTCACGAAGATGCCAGTAAAAAACATCTCTTTACAAGATCAGCTCATACGATCGTTTAAAACCTTCCGATCTGAACTTCAATTCAATTCAAATCGATTCAGATTACAAATTAAATGGATTTAAATTGTAATTCTGAGCAGCTTTACAGAGGACCACATTAAATCAGTAAAGTACATAAAGCAAAGTAATTTAAGTGTCTTCTTCCCACATTAATTTTGCATCCAAATACAGTATTCCACTACAGGGTTGATTTCATGTGAGACTCTACCTAGAAAGGGACACTCACAAACAGCAGCCGACAATGAATATACTCTCATATTCTTTGTAGACACTCATAATTTCTCTACTGACATGTGTCATACTGTTCATCTGGTGACACACACACACACACACACACGCACACACACACACACACACGAAGAAATGAACAATCTTACTGGGGGTAAACACTCCCAATCTGCCAAAAGTAATTACTGTCACCACCTGAACCACTGTCTGTGTGTGTGTGTCTGTGTGTGTGTTTGTTTCAGTGAGATTATGAGTGTGTCTTGAGCTTCTGCCAGCAAGTTTGTTTATGCATATGGTAGCTTTCAGACCAGGTTCACAGTCAAAGGTGTTCAAACGGGCCCATTTAGGAATGTGTGGTTCAGGAAGAGAATCAATAGGTCATGTTTTGAACATGCGTGGGAGATATATCCACGTTTCTGATCGCCACCAACCGACTTACGGGAGTTGACTTATGGAGGCTTTTTGTTTTTTGAAGTACTTGATGAAAAAATTAGGCTGGAAGGCAGATTTTGAGTGTTTGAGAGTTGCCAGAGGTTGAGAGAGACAAATAAGAGAAGGAGAATTTTCTGTGCTTTAGAAGCCCAATCTCAGATGAAAGGACTCGTTCTTTGTCTGCTTACAGAGGAAATCAAAAATAAAGTCACTCACATGTGTTGAGATTCAGTGTTCGGAGGGTAAACGGTCACCACCGCATCCCCTCTCACACACAGCCGAAGGGAAAATGGGAGCGACTCAGGTTGTCCACATGGAAGAAAAGCATAGGAGAAAAATCTATCTATCTATCTATCTATCTATCTATCTATCTATCTATCTATCTATCTATCTATCTATCTATCTATCTATCTATCTATCTATCTATCTATCTATCTATCTATCTATCTATCTATCTATCTATCTATCTATCTATCTATCTATCTATCTATCTATCTATCTATCTATCTATCTATCTATCTATCTATCTATCTATCTATCTATCTATCTATCTATCTATCTATCTATCTATCTATCTGTAACTCAAGTTCAAGGCTCAACGTATTCTCAGATGACTTGTTCAAGCTTGATGAGAGTTAACAACTCTCCTCTGCTGAGCTCAGACCTCTTTTTCTTCATGCAGTGATCTACTTTCAGACATTTTTTGAAACTCAGATATTCAAATTCATTAGATCTTCAGTCAAACCCTTTTATTTTCACACCTAATTGCAAATAAAGTGGGTTTTTTGTCTAGAATCTTCAACAGATTTGTGCAACAAGTTAATAAATAAACGAAGACACAAAACAGAAACTTGGAATAAGTCATGTGAAATGCACAATCTTCTTTAACCGCCTGCCAGACTTTGTACTAACAGCTCGGGGCAGAAAGCTGTGCAGCGTTTGATGTTGCTGCATGATTTGTTTGATAGCATCATTTCATACGGCTCCTGGAGAAGGTGTGAGGAGTCCCTGGAAATGTTCAGAGCCTTGTTCCTGCTGATCCTGGACAGAGGCTACAGACCTCACCGCGGATTATCACGTGGTCTGTTGTGTTTTCAAGTAGAGCGCCTGCTGAGAAGCAGTTTTTCTGATGTGCATGTCATTCTAACATATAAAAGAGCACGTACTCACACAAAGTTGGCATCCGACTAAAATTGAAGACCATTAAAACTTAATTGAGCACATTTTTCTCTCTTTCAGACTTTCACTGTCTATGCTTGCAAAGCCTTGCAGGGTCCTGGGTTGGGTGTCTTGGTCTACACAATCGCTTTGACATTTAGTAACACTTTAGATGACATTCAGACAGCTCTAATTCTTCCTGGCAACTCCAGACAGACGTACACTGTGCTACTGAAGATAAACTACATAAATACTAAACAAGCACAAGCCTGCCAATGTAAACTTTAAACAGCAATTAATTTTTTTTCCCCCTTCTTTACAAAGATCCATTTTTTGTATCTATCTAAACCTTGAGGGTGTTGTGCAAGGTTTAATTCCTGCCCTTAATTTCATATTTGGTTCCAACACTTAAAAAAAGAAAAAGATTAGCAATAAAAGAGCGACATCATTATCCGCTCTGCTGCTGCCTTAGGCGGTGGTGGGCGTCTTGCATTAATGCTGCTCGGGGCGAGCCCCTCCTTCAGCTGGCCAAGGCTCAGCTCACTACGCTTTTGACATGTTATAAATTCTTCATACCATTCTCGATAATCAACGTAAAATCCCTATTACAGCTGCATGGACCTACCACAGGCTGCAGCTTGAGCCCCGATGACAAAACAGGCATTTTGCAGACTTTGTTTAATGACAAATGAGTGAAACACAGTGTGCCGTTGCAGCTTTTCTACTTTGCCTCGGAATCCTGCAGCTTCCAACTTGTTTTTTTTTTCTGTTTTTAAGGCCATTCTCTGCGGAATACCTGGGCTTACCTTTCAACAGCGTCTCTCTCCTGCACAGCTTCTCACCGCAGCTGAACCTTTTTGTCCCTCCTCCAAGCCTCAGCTCGGCTGTTTGTGAATTTGTTCAGACTTGAAACGGAGATGCTTTAGCAATCAGACCTAAAGCTCCAGCAATTTGGGGATGTGAGGATGAAGCAGGCATGTTTTATGTAACTGCTGCATAACTAGATTAACGTGCACACATGTTGAGGAGCCACTGCTTCAGCTGCCGTGCTGAGACATTAACTGTGGTGTCTGTGTTTTTGTTTCCACTGAACTCAAGCCTCTTGTCCCTGCGAATCCAATTCATTGATCCAAGCAAGAGGAGGCACACCCGTCTGCTTACACCGTGTTGTGTGTTTTAAAAGAGTTAAGGCTGATTTGTAAGTTCAGGAAATGTCTCTAGCTAACGTGTTTTAGTTCAGGTCAGAATCCTAACATGTAAATAGCAGAAATGATCATTCCTCTGCAACTTAATGGGCTTTAACTGATGCGGTCTAGTTTTTCATGCAGCATCTGTTATGATTTCCACAAAATGATCGGTTCAGAATATGGAAGGCCTGCCACAAGTATCATATTTGCACAAAGATGTTTCCCCAAAAATTGCAGAATTACTCCATGAATTTAGGAGTTTATGTAGGTTTATGTTTTAAAAATATCTTTTTTAGGTCCATAGATTGAGAACCAATAAACATGATATGCATGAATTGACAAGTTGTGTCAATGCGCGTATAGGTAGCTGGCTGGTAGTTGGCTAAATAATGAATTTTCGCATGATGCCTTGACAATGTTTTGTTTTCTAGTATGAAGACAGATTTCTTCACTGTCATCTCTGTTTGTTTCAGGTGGCGAAGGTGGAGTACGTACGGCGACGGCCAAAACTGAGGGAGGTGGAGGTGACGTTGGAGGACCACTTGGAGTGCACGTGCAGCAACAAACGGCCCATCGGCCAAAACCAGGACAGAGATAATGGTGAACAAGCAGCTTTACGTGAATGTGTGTTTTCATTCTTCCAGCTGCTCATTTTTAAGTCTAATATATGGCAGTGAAACTAACAGCAACCAATGAAAGATATGAGGGGCTCTATTTATCCTCCAGGCCTCTCCAGTAAACATTGTTCTGAAATGCGCTTGCGGCTAAAACAAAAACACCCTGAAAACATTCCCCACCTTACATGATGAGGCATGGTTTAAACCACATGTGCAATGTTTATTTAACTTTTTTGTTTACATCAGCTTTAGGACTTCCTTTAAACTAACCTATTTCATCTTTCTGAAAACCTGCTTAATCAAAATCTGAACGTTAAAGGTACACGGCCACCTTAGAGTAAAATAACATTTTATAGAAATAATGGCATCACTATTCAAATTTATTTAAATAAATACTGCATTTCTTTGGGATCACAAGGCCAGCAAATGAAAAAATTAACACATTTATTTGAACGTTGGGGTAATGTACTGCAATTAGCTCCAGTTGCTTCTTTTTTAGCTTGTACTGAGTAAAGAATTGTGCCAATAATAGTTGATTTAATCCATTCTCATATTAACAAAGTCTTTTCTCTGAGCAGGTATCAGGTGAGGCGAGACAGGCAGAGGATGCAGTGGAGCACAGCAAACGGCACCTGTAACATGGTCTCCGCCTGCTGTGAAAGGACATGTTTTATAGAACCGTTGTGGGATGTGCGATGGCGAATACGTGACTGATTTGAACCTGAGGCGTACGCTCAGGAGTTTGTTATAAAAAGCGAATCCTCCAAACCCAGGGAAGCGCCTCAGACAGAATGAACATTTCTCAGTGAAGAGGAGAAACGTTTAGATATTTGAAATTGTCATTCTCGAACATCCGAGAACTTGTTTCTGCTCCTTCGCCTGAGTGATCACAGCTCGGCGTTGAAGATCATCTTCTTGTTGGAATATTTTGTTCTGCAAACAATGACTGGGAGGAGGGTTTGTACACCAAGATTTGCTCTTCCTCTGGTAAAACATACATGTGTATCCCCTGATGATTTTTATAACATTTTTTTAATGCTGTTTGTTTTCTACGTCTGGTACATTTTATCCATAGAAAAATGGAAGCAGTATTTTACTGAATCAAATAAAATATTTATACAAAACACAGTTGGTGTTGTTGCATAAAACGAACCCTGGTCTAACAGGGCTTGTTTCAAAGCGCCTGCAAAGCAACTGAGGGGTTCGAAAAGAGTGGCTGGGAGATGAGGACATCTTTTAGGGTGTGTAGCATCAGGATTTTCACTCCGAAAAGGTATAGTCAGTAAGTTTATTCTATTGGTAAAGTTGCACAATAAATTTGTTTGCAATAATCCTCGTGATATCAATGTTTGCAATATCGAAGTTACAAAGGACTGTCTGTATGCCATAGTAGGATCGATATCATATTTTTAAATGCCATGCAGTCTGACTGCATATCAATAATATATTTAGGCTAATGGTGCAAAACTGCAATTGATGACCACCTTTTTTAGTGGCTGAGATGCTAAAGTTTGCAGAAATTGGTGGGGACATTATTGGTATCAAAGAAAGAAAAGAGGCTGGAAAATGTGGATTACTCGTAACCTACACTGTCACCGCAATACTGTATTTAGCTGTAGGAGCCTGCAGCCCTATTTATTGGTAACATATATAAACTGATGTTAGATCTGAATCAAAATGATTCAGAAAAATGCCTAAAAGCACTTCTTCTTTTTTTTTTTTTTTTTTTACAAATGTTTCTGTTATTTGTAGAAACAACACTAAGTGCTCCCTTTAACTTAGGAGCATTGCTGTGACCCCAGCTTGTTCTTTAGCTAATTTCCTACTGATTCGCATTGCTGTTTACACTTTCCTATTTCCATTTCATGTTCGTAAACTAACCATGTCATAACAATAAACTTAAACCATACCCATTTATGTAAACAATGGGGTAGCAGTTTTTTTATTAAGTATTTTTCATAACTTATAGAAATATACGATCAAGGAAATGTGGAGATTACATTTATTTCTGTCCAAATTTATTATCTAATGTTATATTTAGCTCTATTTTCATTAATTGTGTCTTGAATCTCCATGTGGGCAAGTTGATTCTTGTGGAAAATCACATAATACCCTGATGAAACAAAAGTACCTCAAATTGACTGTCATTAATTAATTGGAGACAAATAACCACATGTCCTTTCAGCGGGCCTTGAGAAGGATATTGAAAAATATGTTAAATCGTCAGCTGTAAAAGTGGGTACAACACGTCCCTCTGGAGGGTATGACTTGATGAGTAAAAGACATCTGGATAGCAACAAAAACGTCAAACCTGGAAGAAAGTCTTCCAACCAAAAGATGTTTGCATAGAGACATGAGAAAAATGTCCCCAAGTTTTTGGGTTTAAACAAGTCAGCTCTCCAAGCTGGAATTTAAATGTCATTGTTGAGGCAACATTTCACTTTGAACTGACTTCTAGAGTCAAAACTTTCCATTTTTGCCATATCATCATTTGCCTAATGAAGATTAGGACCTCCAAACCCTAAAAAGAGATTTTTGGTGGGCCATTCATTATAAGAAACAAATGAGCCTGTTCAAGCAATGGCTGCTTTCTCCTTCTGCCCCTCTATAAATCTGGTGGTGGAGACTTACGGCGACTCACATGGATCTTGTTCACATATCTGCTCCATCTCAAACAAGAGTGAAGAAAAGAGATTCCCCATTCCACAAAACACTCTTGAAACTTCTGCTGGTTGGTACTCTTCACTCAGTAAGCCCGACTGAATTTGATCTATTAATCTAGCTCCGATCGGAGACTGGTGCCCATCTGACCATCCTTTGGGATATGTTAGGGCATTGGCCATTATTTGAAAAGTGGTAACTAGTGGCCAGATTTATCAGCCTGTTGTGATTTTGGCATAGCTCCTGTCAGAACCATAACTGCGTAAGACGTATCTGCAGCTGTGACATTATTAAATGGAAATAAAAACAACAGCTTTGAGTATTCAAACTTTATTATGAGCATTTAGAAAAACCCAAATTCAGCGCCCAAACCTCGGCTCTTGGTCAAACCTTGCAGTCTCTGTAGTTTGGGATTGAATCTACTTCCTTACAGCTCGTAGCCACTTCTAATAGCTGTTTCAGGCATTACTTTCCATAACACGCGTCAGTGGGTGACTAGATTGACTTTTAACAGAGGACATCTCAAGTACTTATTGGTAGAGTGGTGAAAACTTACATAACTTTGCTGACGCATTGCTCTTGGAGGAGGCTAACCATATAGAAACACTGGCCAGCAGTGTAACCAGACTGGATCGGTGGCATAAATACATAAATTTCATGATTTAGTGGTTAGTGTGAGCTGAACAAAGAGGATACTGTTTAACCTTTAAAAACACGTTTTTAAAGGTTTTGGGTTTGCTGCCGTTTCTGCTGTTTCCCCATTTTGTTAAAGTAAACGCATAAACCAGAGAGTATCATGTGAACACGAAGCACTAAACAGACTCGTTTTTCACGAAGCACTGACAGATGGGGATAAGACTGTAACAGGGTCTGAAAGGTGAGAGGGAGGAAATGAAAACAGACAGGATGGACTACAGTGAGTGTGTGTGTGTGACAGACCTTAAAACAGTGTTAGTGTGTCTTTGTGTGGGTGAGACGGGATAAAGAGCAGGTGTGTGTGTGTGTGTGTGTCACAGGGAGAAACTCCATCTCTCTAAAGCTCCGATAAGCAGATTAACAACCAGCTAGCTAAAATGCCAAATGCTCCGCGGGTCAAACACAACCTGATATAGACTGAAAAACTTCCAGCTCAACCATTTTTTTTAGTACAGCTTTCAGATCAGAACACAAAACTTTCATAACTTCATGACCTTCGCAGCCTTTAAGACGCTGAAGGTAATTTTGATCAGAGGTCAAGAGGGTTTTTCTAGATAAATACCTTCAGATGTTGTAACTGTTGTCGCCTGGTCACAGCAGATAGAGATACTCTAACAAGTTCAAAGGAATAGTCAGAAATATCTGCACAAACTTTCATACAAGTTATTTCTTAAGATTAAAGCTACAGTTGGTAATCCTGTTCAGAAACACCTTTTGTTATACTGGGTGAAATGGTGCTTCCATCCTGAAAGTAGTAAATATATTATGTATTCACAAAAAGGAGGTTAAAAAATCTGATCTCTGGGAGCTGAAAGCCTGTAAAAACTGACCAATCACTGGACGAAGAGCAAGGATTGGTCATAATTGTGATTCTGCCCTCACCCTCCTCTGTCCCTCAAATTCGGGAATGGTTGTTCCACATGCCAAACATTCTGACGCACTCACGTCAATGTCCGTGCTCGTTCCTTGGTAGTTTCTGCTTGCTGGCTGCACATGCGCACTTCTAGTGTTTATATATCTGGTTAGCGGTTAGCTTAGTGGTTAGCTTCGGTGTTAGCTGTATTCATTGTAGCTCTGCTGCTCTCACCGTATACTTTGAGAATGGCTGAGAGTCACAAGAAGTATACCGCGTTCAAGTTTATGAGAAGAACTCATGGCCCCTTGCCCTAATTACTACCAGACCTGTACAATAGAAATCAATCATACTGAAGCTGTTTGACAACATGAAGTAGGTCAAAAAGAAACACATCATGTTTCACTCCAAAGACATGGATAATAGAATGAATAACAAGCAATGTCAAAGCCTTTTCTGAAGCACTTGGACTTGAGTGAGCTACAGTGAGCCATTATCCACACGTTGAGAAACCATAGAACATAGTTGGACACTCCCAGGAATGGCCGGCCAACCAAAACCACTCCAGAAAGGTGGTGACAACTCTCCCAGGAGGCCTCCGAGAAGAACCCAGAACAACATATAAAGCACTGCAGGCCTCTTTTTAAGGGTCATGATTCAATAATAAGAAAATAGCCTCTATTTGAGTTTTCCAAGATTAAAACCACTGCTGATGTAAAATAACAAAAAGATTGTCTCACATTGGCCAAAAACATCTTGATGATTTATGAGGCTCTGGGGAAAATAAGCTGTGGACTGATGAGGCAAAAATTAATCTTTTTGGAAGGTGTGTGTTTTGTAGCATCTGGAATCACACAGAAAGTCAAATGGTAGAGACATGG
Organism: Fundulus diaphanus; assembly: GCA_037039145.1. Lineage (NCBI taxonomy): Eukaryota > Metazoa > Chordata > Actinopteri > Cyprinodontiformes > Fundulidae > Fundulus > Fundulus diaphanus. The sequence continues at coordinate 15,377,283 of CM073123.1, read as the reverse complement.
TCCGGGGCTGCTTCAAGACCTGGAGAACTTGCCATACTTTACCTCACCATGAATTCTGCTTTCTATCATAAAATCTTGAGGACATATGTTTGATCTTAAGCTCAAGAGCACCAGAGTTATGCAGCAAGAATACGACAGAAAGCATTTAAGCAACTGCACCTCTGAATGGATTTGGTGGTATTGGGGCATACTCAACAGATTTTCAACTGTGTTCTGTCTGCTTTATTCATTTCAAAACGAGTTTTTTTTTTTTAGTTTGGTTTAATTATCCTCCAATTCGTTTGAAAATTTGACAGTTTATTTAATTTTATCTAACCAACCTGTTGATTTGAAGTTAAACTATAGTGTTTGAAGGAAGTTGTATTATTCAACTCACTTCGTGCAATGCATCAGCACCACTGACACCATTATGACCCACAGGATGATGCTGCCACAGCTACATTTGACATCTGGTAAATTTTTACATGTTTCTTATGTCTCTATTTCTCCAAACTATGGCCAGGTAACTCAACCTTTGTCTCGTAAGACTATCAAACCTCTCCTCAACGCATTTAGCATCTTTATATGGCACACATGTAAGGTGGGATGGATTATTTCTGCAAAGGAGAAGTGCACTATCACAGATTTAGACTGGTTTGTGAACAATATTTGAGGGAAATGGTGATATTGTGTATGTGGAAAAAGTTTTAGATATTTGAGTTCAACTCATAAAAAATGGGAGCAAAACCAAAAGTGTTGTGTTTATATTTTTGTTGAGTGTAAAAGAGGATATTGATCCCTAACTTTAAAACTGGTTTTTGATTTGATGAAACTGGCTAATATCAAGCCTCGGAAATAGCTTTTCCAAAAAGATGACCCTACTGAAAACATGATTGCATTTTGTTTCAATTTCATTAACTATTATTTTTATAGCGCCAATTCACAACACATGTCATCTCAAGGCACTTTATAAAGTCAAATTCAATCAGATTATACAGATTGGTCAAAAGGTTTCCTAAGGAAACCCAGCAGATTGCATCGAGTCTTGACAAGCAGCATTCACTCCTCCTGAAGAAGCGTAGAGCCACAGTGACAGTCATCTGCATTGTCAATGGCTTTGCAGCAATCTCTCATACTGAGCATGCATGAAGCGACAGTGGAGAGGAAAACTCCCCTTTAACAGGAAGGAAAACCTCCAGCAGAACCAGGCTCAGTGTGAACGGTCATCTGCCTCGACCCACTGGGGGATAGAAAAGACAGAGCAGAGACACAAAAAGCACAGAAGCACACATTGATCCAGGAATCCTTTCTATGTTATACGATAATAGCGAATGATCTGTCTCCCCTTAATGCTGTCACAGCTAACACAACGCCAGACCAGGTGTACCTACTATGAAGGAAAAAAATGACAGAGAACAAAAAGTTAAACATTGAAATAACAACAAACAATGCAAATTGGAGAACAGTAGGAGAACTCAGCAGAGTGAGAAAAATAGACCCTGATGTCCTCCAGCAGCCTAAGCCTATAGCAGTATAACTACAGAGATAGCTCGGGGTAACCTAAGACTACCTGAGAGCTATAGCTTGGTCTGTGAAACAGCCAATTAACTATGGATAAAAAAGTGGAGACATTTCAGGGCAGAATTATAGTAGAAACCTGTTGAGTTCTTACTGTAAACTAGTTTGAGGTTGAGATGCAACTTGCTAAGATACAGCTAATATTTACCTAAATATTAGTGAGGCTTGCCTTCTCAGTTATCCGGGTCAATGCAACAGCAAATAGGCCTAAATCGGTGGCAATCAGACTTTCACTCAGTTTTTCTGAAAACGTTTTGACAACGTTTTGACAAAGACCTCTGGATAGGTGTCAAAACGTTTTCAGAAAAACTGAGCGAAAGTCTGATTGCCACCGATTTAGGCCTGTTTGCTGATTAGTGAGGCTATTCAAATGTATGTACTTGTGCAGATTTTTGCGATCTGGATTACAGAAACATGCCCAAAAATTAAAACATGTCTGTTTTTTTTAAATCCTCGAGATCTTTTGTTCTATAATCATTTGACCCCCGAAAAAGAAAGGTTGAAAACCTTGTCATCAAAAGGCCAAAATCAAAATGAGAGCCCTTAACAATTAGTCACCTGTCTTCTGCCTTGTAGAAATAAAACTCTTTATCCCAGTCTGTTTTCCTCCTTGAGCTGCTGCTTGTTATTTCCATGAGTCAGAGCTTTTTTTCCCAGAGAAACATGTCCACCTCCCACCACCAGACTTGTTCCCACCACTGGATACAGCAGGAATGGAGAACTGGACAACTCTGGCTGAGGTTTGGCATTCTACAGTGGGATTATGTTTTACTGCTGGCTGATGTTTTAGTGCTGGATCCTGTGTACATAGATCTTATTTCCAGAGAATAGTGATGTGAACAGGAAGAAAAGACATTTCTAGAGTTACCAGATTAACTGGTGACATTTCTAAATTATCCATCTGTGTCCCACATGTTCATAATGAAAACTGTTCCTCCTACAGTCACCTCAGCCACCCACCAAACATCCCTTGAGCTCTTTTCTCATAATATATGAGATGCAATCTGACAGTTTGTTTACCTTCTTTTGTGTTTTAATAGAGCGTAGCAAAATCCATTTCCACATGTTGGTCAGACCCATTTCCTCGATGTATCAAATTCCTCCGGTTTTAGTAAGGCCCTTCAGGTAGACACATAAATAACATCAGAGACTGACAGACAGTCCTACAGCAGACATTCACAAAGATCCAGCTGCTGGATCTGGCAGCGAAATCAACGTAATCTTATGAAGTCAATGTTTAATTTCAAATATTTGATATAAATCTAAGAAAAAATGGTAGAGACAAATCTAATCTTGTCTGTTCTATTTTATGGTCACAAAGACTGATTGGTTAAATGCTAACACCGTATACAGAGGGACTATGTCTCCCGGCTGGCCTGGGAACGCCTTGGGATTCCTCCTGAGGAGCTGGCCCAAGTGGCCGGGGGAGAGGGACGTCTGGGCCTCCCTACTGAAGCTGCTACCCCCGCGACCCGACCCCGGATAAGTGGAAGAAGACGGACGGACGGACGGACCGTATACAGAGGTGTCCAAAGACGGCAGCAGTATCATTTTGAATGTTGTGAGTAAACCTTACTCCATTTTACTTCTTGTTCCAAGCTTGTTTCCATTTAGTTCAGTCTACCTACGTATGTAGAGAAAATTCACAACACCTGGAGTCACAACATACCATAAAAAATAAAAGTCACTTCAATCGATTCATACAGACACACTCTAAGTCAGATACATTCCAACTGATTCTAGTTATCACATAATGCAGTCAAGTTCAGTTTATTATTCAAATTGGTCAAAAAGTTTTCTGTCTAAGGAAACCCAGCAGATTGCATCGAGTCATTGACTTGCAGAATTCATTTCGACTGAAAGAGCATGTAGCCACAGTGCACAGTCATCTGCACTGTGACTTTGCAGCAATCCCTCATACCGGGCATGCATGTAGGGACAGTGGAGAGGAAATCTCCCCTTTAACAGGAAGAAAACTCCAGCAGAACCAGGCTCAGTGTGAACAAACATCTGCCACAACCAACTTGGGGTTTGAGAAGACAGAGTAGAGACATCAACAGAACACAGAAGCACTGATCAGGAGTATTTTTATGTTAGCAAACAGTAAAAGGGTAATGGAAGTACAAGCACCATAGTTGGCTTTATTTAGGAGAGACACACAGCTAAGCAGATCAGCTCTGAGCCAGTTTTCAAGTATAGAGGATGAAGGAGAGCACATACAGTTAGTTGTAGTAAAAGCTCAGCCACTAGATATCCATGAGAGAAACAGGGTTAAACACTGAAAGACAGGGCCAATTGTGTAATCTATACACCCATTTACAGCCTACATCATCAGGAGGTTGTGCATGCTTTAAGGGAACAAAAGACTAGCCCACGGATAGTGTACAGTATACACATTGTTTGCCCAACATAGGAGGACTAAATCAAACGCCAAACAATTATCCCCACCAGCATCAATATGTCAGGTTGTTGTGTTTATGGTTGTACAAACCAATATCCTGAGAAAGGACATAAGCTCTCCCGCATACCACGAGGTAATCAACCGTTTCAGAGCTACCGAAGCTAGCTTTAGCTTTAATATTTGTCATGATATTTCTCATGTACATTGTATCTTCATGTACATTGTATCTTTGGGTTTTGGTGATGTTCAAAAAATAAATAGAAAGTTAGAAGAAAAAATAAGTCTTTTTTGTTGTCAAATGTATAAAACAGAAGTTGTTTTTTTTTTAAACTACACACATTTTAAATATCTAGGATTTCCTTGAGCTTCATAAAAACCATTTTGTCACCGGGTTTTGTTCCCACATGAATTATGAAGGTGGCTGCAGGTCTTTATCATTATCCGCCCTCGGGGAAAACAGCTGTCTGATCAAGATCAAATATTCAAACAAACGCTTCACCTTGTAACCACCCCCCCTCCTTCCTTTTTCTGCTGTTCACCGCTCGACATCAACCCAGCTTTTTAAAAAAGCGAGCTTCTTTCACCCACACACAAACACTGTGGAAAAAAAGCTGTCCCGCTGTCAACCACTTCAAATCACTCAGTTAAATGAGCCCCCCTCTCAGCTTCCTCCTCCCCGTCTCCATCTCCTGCGGCTCATCGATTGTCTTATTTTTGGGGCCGAGCGAAACGCCTGCTGCTGCCACTGAGTGACACAAAGAGCAAAGTGATGATGTGACTGAGCAGGAAAATAAACAGAGCAGGGGAATGACTTTGGGAGGGGTTTAGAGGTGTTTTTTAAAGCTTTAATGTATTAAAGAGCAGAATCCAAATCAGATGAGTGCGATCTGTTGGGTAGACTGCAGGGAGTGTCTTAAAGACATGAAAAGACACCTGGATGACTTTCAATTTTCTGCTTTTAAATTTAGACAAGAAAGAAGTTGATGTCTCTGGAAAGGAGTCTTCTGCTTAGTTAATCATTTAATCTTGATGGCATTAAATTGGCCTCTGGCAATTAAGTAACAATTCTTGGTGTTATTTTTGACCAAAACATGTAATTTAAAACCAATATTAAACAGGTTTCCAGGGTTTCCTTTTTTCACCTCCGGAATATTGCCAAAAGTAGAAATATTTTGTCTAAGTGTTACTTCAAGGCTGGACTATTGTAATTCTTTACTATCAGGAAATGCAGTTGAAAGCAGTCAGCTGATCCAAAATGCTGCAGCAAGAGTTCTGATGAAAATCAACAAGAGGGATCATATTTCCCCTATATTAGCTTCCCTTCATGGGCTTCCTGTTAAATCAAGAATGGAATTTAAAATTCTTCTTCTAACATATAAAGCCCTTAATAATCAAGCTCCATCATCTATCAGAGCTCTGATTACTCCGTATGTTCCTAACAGAGCTCTTCGCTCTCAGACTGCAGGTCTGCTGGTGGTTCCTAGAGTCTCTAAAAGTAGAATGGGAGGCAGATCCTTTAGCTATCAGGCTCCTCTCCTGTGGAACCAACTCCCAGTTTTGGTCCGTGAGGCAGACACCCTGTCTACTTTTAAGACTAATCTTAAAACCTTCCTTTTTGACAAAGCTTATAGTTAGAGTGGCTTAGGTTACCCTGAGCTACCTCTATAGTTATACTGCTATAGGCTTAGGCTGCTGGAGGACATCAGGGCCTATTTCTCTCACTCTACTGATTTCTACTGTTCTCCATTTTGCATTGTCTGTTGTTATTTGAACTTTGAACTTTTTGTTCTTTGTCTTTTTTTTCTTCATAGTAAGTACAACTGGTCTGGCGTTCTTTTAGCTGTGACAGGGGAGACAGATCATATGCTATTACCATATAACATAGAAAGGATTCCTAGATCAATGTGTGCTTCGGTGCTTGTTTGTCTGTCTTGTTGTGTCTCTGCTCTGTCTTCTCTGACCCCCAGTCGGTCGAGGCAGATGACCGTTCACACTGAACCTGGTTCTGCTGGAGGTTCTCCTTCCTGTTAAAGGGGAGTCGACTGTCCACTGTGGCTCTACGCTCTTTCATGTCAAGACTGGATGCAATCTGCTGGGTTTCCTTAGATAGGAAACTTTTTGACAAATCTGTATCATTTGATTGAATTTGAATTTGTAAATTGCCTTGAGATTACATGTATCATGAATTGGCGTTATATAATTAAAATTTAATTGAATTGTTTATATCCCTTCTTATAATTGTACTGTTTTTTCCTATTCCGTAAATAGATGCTGTGTAGTTGTAGATAGATGATTGCGTTTTTTATGCGCTTTTTGTACTCCTTCACATCACCCTACTCAGTTGCACATTTTATTTAATTTGAGAATGTCCTTTTTAGAAACTAAACAGATTTTTTTTTCAGTTGAAAACCTTTGCCTTACTTGCACCTGATACACCTAAAGTTCCTCACCATGGGATAATAAAGGATTATTCTATTCTATTCTAATTGCCGCTATGTACTGTATATGTGAGATTTCTTATTTCCTCTGTGTAAAACTTATTTCATGTGATCCAGTACTGTTACACAACAGTGAGACACGTTTCATTAAATGTTTTTACATCCACAGTTTAAAGTTTTCACATTATATTTCATATATAACCTATTTTACAGGAATGCAATTGTGGAGATTAAACTGGATGCCACATGTGATGCAGCTGAACATAAAATCAGTCTATTGTAGTTATTTTTGTGCCTGCCATGTTTTCTCTCTCTAATCCCCCTGTGATTACGTTCTCATTTACAACAAAGCTATTATGAGCCACTCTTAAACCAGAGGATCATCAGAGCATCAGCAGGGAATAATAACATGATGTTTTGTCTACTTTTGATTTAATCTACACTTGGGAAAATTATTCCCTTGAACTTCATTATATTTTGTCGATTTATAACCTGAGAATAAATTGGACTAATATATTTTTTTACCTGTCAGTCTATGTTTTTTACAAGAGAAGGCTGTTTGTTCCAGGGAGGTTTCAAAGTTAGCCGTCTTACAAGAGGGACTAAAAGGTCACACGGCATTCAGGGAATCTTACCACATAACTATTTGAAATACTATATTTGACATCTGAACAATAAACACAATTATCAAAGTTTTATTATGTTTAAGTTCTTATGAAAGTGATGCAGATTGGCTTGATTGCTGTAGGTGCTGCCTAACCAAGAGGTTACACAGCAAATAAAATGTAAAAAATATAATTGAGTGCTGCAAAATGTGTGAAAATCTACTTAACATCTTTTCATGTTAGTCAAATTGTAAGGAGTGTTATGATCGTGAATCAGGCAAACCCAGTATTCAAACCCAACAAGTGAGGTTAAGGCAAAAAACAGGATTTTAATAATGAAAACAGGAACAGGCGGGCTCAATAGTCAAAAGGGCAGTCCAAAATCCGGTACACAAAAAGCAGTCCAAAATAGGCAGAGGTACAGACAGGGCAAAGCAAGCTCGGATAACCATAGGACAGAAACTAGTCGGTAAACCGGTAAATCAGTCAGACAGGGCAGGAAAAACAGATCAGGGAACAGGCTGGCTCAGAATCAAAAAGGCTCTCGGGTTATCGTCAACAGGTCAATCAGAATAAGAATGCTGGAACTAAACTCACCGTGGCTCGTTAATGATCTGGCAGATTGCAGAGGTTTGTGGCAGGACTATATAGGGGAGTGAACAGGTGAACAGGAGTGAAGACTAATTATAAGTGAGCAGGTGGATCTAATCAAGGCAAGAAAGCTGACAGATTGCTGAGGGGAGACCAAACAGAACTGATAAAGTGACAGGTGGAAAACAGGTAACCTAAACAGAACAACATGTCTAAAACAAAACCAAACAAGACCCCAAAAGCAGAAACTTAACTAATAAATCTGATAACATAAACCAAGACAAAACCCAAATCGTGACAGAACCCCCTCCTCAAGGCCGGATTCCAGACGGCCTCAGAAACAAAACAGACTAGCTCGGGTGGGTGGAGGGAGGTACAGGACGGAGGGCTAGAATCAAATAAATGTCCAAATAAAAACTCAAACAAAACAAGACGAGTCAAGTTCTCAGGCGGGCGTCCAGGAGGACGGCCCCGACGAGTCAGGTTCTCAGGCGGTCGTCCAGGAGGACGGCCCCGACGAGTCAGGTTCTCAGGCGGTCGTCCAGGAGGACGGCCCCGACGAGTCAGGTTCTCAGGCGGTCGTCCAGGAGGACGGCCCCGACGAGTCAGGTTCTCAGGCGGTCGTCCAGGAGGACGGCCCCGACGAGTCAGGTTCTCAGGCGGTCGTCCAGGAGGACGGCCCCGACGAGTCAGGTTGTCCGGCGGACGTCCCGAAGGACGGCCTCGGTGTGTCAGGTTGTTCGGCGGACGTCCCGAAGGACGGCCTCGGCGTGTCAGGTTCTCCGGCGGACGTCCCGAAGGACGGTCTCGGCGTGTCAGGTTCTCCGGCGGACGTCCTCGGCGTGTCAGGTTCTCCGGCGGACGTCCTCGGCGTGTCAGGTTCTCCGGCGGACGTCCTCGGCGTGTCAGGTTCTCCGGCGGACGTCCTAGGCGTGTCAGGTTCTCCGGCGGACGTCCTAGGCGTGTCAGGTTCTCCGGCGGACGTCCTAGGCGTGTCAGGTTCTCCGGCGGACGTCCTAGGCGTGTCAGGTTCTCCGGCGGACGACCTCTGTGAGACAGGTAATCCGGCGGGTGTCCTGAAGGACGGCCCCGGTTAGCAACGATGTCCGGCGGCCGGTGGCGGAGCAGGTCTCTCATAGACCGGCGGCGGAGCAGGTCTCTCATAGGCCGGCGGCCGAGCAGCAACCTCGGGGACCGTCGGTAGAACCGGACCCTCAGGAACCGACGTCTGGAGAGAGAAAGAACAGAACCTGCCGCCGGACTAAAGGCTGGAGACAACGCCGGACTAAGAGCTAGAAGAGAGGCCTGGTTAAAGAGTTCAGGAGGCGTCTGGCTACAGAGTTCAGGAGGCGCCTGGCTACAGAGTTCAGGAGGCGCCTGGCTACAGAGTTCAGGTTCAGTCGGCCCCTGGCTACTGGCTTCAGGTTCAGTCGGCCCCTGGCTACTGGCTTCAGGTTCAGTCGGCCCCTGGCTACTGGCTTCAGGTTCAGACGGGGCCTGGCTACAGGCTACAGGTTCAGACGGGACCTGGCTACAGGCTACAGGTTCAGACGGGACCTGGCTACAGGCTACAGGTTCAGACAGGGCCTGGCTACAGGCTACAGGTTCAGACGGGGCCTGGCTACAGGCTACAGGTTCAGACGGGACCTGGCTACAGGCTACAGGTTCAGACGGGGCCTGGCTACAGGCTACAGGTTCAGACGGGGCCTGGCTACAGGCTACAGGTTCAGACGGGGCCTGGCTACAGGCTACAGGTTCAGACGGGGCCTGGCTACAGGCTTCAGGTTCAGACGGGGCCTGGCTACAGGCTTCAGGTTCAGACGGGGCCTGGCTACAGGCTTCCGGTTCAGGAGACCCCGGGCTACAGGCTTCAGGTTCAGGAGGCCCCGGACTACAGACTTCAGGTTCAGGAGGCCCCGGGCTACAGACTTCAGATGCTCCCAGACCCTTTAACACCCAGAACCTCATCAATAACCCTTCCAGAACCTCCGACAAAGATAGTTTGGTCAGCCACTTGGGAAATTGGCTGTCAAGCCAAAGATGAGGGGGTAAGAGCTTCCGAAGAGGTCCAGGGGCCTCTAAGTCTCCATGGGGCTCTGGGTGCTTGTCTTCTCGGCGAGGCCCCCGACGGAGCTTGTCGTTCGGGCGAGGGCCACGACGCCGCTTGTCGTCTGGGCGAGGGCCACGGCGCCGCTTGTCGTCTGGGCGAGGACCACGGCGCCGCTTGTCGTCTGGGCGAGGGCCACGGCGCCGCTTGTCGTCTGGGCGAGGGCCACGGCGCCCAGTGTCCCGATGAGCCCCCGAGTTGCGGCCTGAAAGAGGGCTCGTCTGAACCCCCTCATCGTGGGCCAGTGGTAGACCCTCCTGGGTTCCCACGTCGCAGACTGGCGGCGGACCCTCCTGGGTTCCCACGTCGCAGACTGGCGGCGGACCCTCCTGGGTTCCCACGTCGCAGACTGGCGGCGGACCCTCCTGGGTTCCCACGTCGCGGGCCGGCGGCGGACCCTCCTGGGTTGCAGCGTCTCGGGCCGGCTGCGGACCCTCCTGGGTTGCAGCGTCTCGGGCCGACTGCGGACCCTCCTGGGTTGCAGCGTCTCGGCCCGGCTGCGGACCCTCCTGGGTTGCAGCGTCTCGGGCCGGCTGCGGACCCTCCTGGGTTGCAGCGTCTCGGGCCGGCTGCGGACCCTCCTGGGTTGCAGCGTCTCGGGTCGGCTGTGGACCCTCCGGGGTTGCAGCGTCTTGGGCCGGCTGCGCAGACAGTGCTGCCTTATAGCTGCCGGAGGGCGGCACTGGAGCTGAGGTAGGAGGCGAGTCCTCTGGGACAGGTGCCGGGGCGTCGGCTGGACCCTTGGGGACAGGATTGAGTCCACTATAGAAACCCTGGAGAGCTGCTCTATAGTGCCCCTCGACCTCCTTTAATTTTGCCTCCAGCTCCTCTGAATACCGGCAGAAAAGAGCCTCCCTAAGGTCCTTAATAATAGGGGCAAAAGCTCTTAACTGGTCCTCCAGAGCCAGATCCTCAGCATCACGGGCGCCACCAGGAGGCGCTGTGGGCTGCTCAGCTCTGGGGAGCACCGGACTCCGATCCACTGGGCAGGAAGTGGCAACGGACGGGCGCGGTACTGACTCGCCTGTCGGCCGAACAGAACGGGTGAAGGAGCGACCCACAGGTTTCCGTCCCCTCCTCCGACGGCGGGACGGCAGGACTTGCTGGAGGTTTAATTCTGTCGGTAGAGCCGGGATCGGTGGAGCCCACAGCGTTCCCTGCATCTCCTCCTCTGGAGGGAGAGAGAAAAAAAGATCCGGGCGAAGATCCCGCACCACCTCCGCTTCGACCTCCATAAACAAAGTTGGTTCTGGATAAAACCCATGGGCAGAGCCGACAGCGGTGTCGCTGGGTGAGTGATCCCTTCTATTCTGAGTTGAATCTGAATTTGTGACAAAGAGCCCTCCCAATCGTAAACTCGGAGCAGGCAGCGGGTTACTGCTGCTGCGGCTGCTGGAGAGATGGCGTCTGGGACCGATACCAGGGGGACAGAACGCCAATCTGGAACCCTCCCAAGCCATAGCGTGTGGAGGGGAAAAAAAAAAAAAAAACCTCTAAAAACTTGTTGGGCGATAGGTTTTAGTTGGGCCAGATCATTCTGTTATGATCGTGAATCAGGCAAACCCAGTATTCAAACCCAACAAGTGAGGTTAAGGCAAAAAACAGGATTTTAATAATGAAAACAGGAACAGGCGGGCTCAATAGTCAAAAGGGCAGTCCAAAATCCGGTACACAAAAAGCAGTCCAAAATAGGCAGAGGTACAGACAGGGCAAAGCAAGCTCGGATAACCATAGGACAGAAACTAGTCGGTAAACCGGTAAATCAGTCAGACAGGGCAGGAAAAACAGATCAGGGAACAGGCTGGCTCAGAATCAAAAAGGCTCTCGGGTTATCGTCAACAGGTCAATCAGAATAAGAATGCTGGAACTAAACTCACCGTGGCTCGTTAATGATCTGGCAGATTGCAGAGGTTTGTGGCAGGACTATATAGGGGAGTGAACAGGTGAACAGGAGTGAAGACTAATTATAAGTGAGCAGGTGGATCTAATCAAGGCAAGAAAGCTGACAGATTGCTGAGGGGAGACCAAACAGAACTGATAAAGTGACAGGTGGAAAACAGGTAACCTAAACAGAACAACATGTCTAAAACAAAACCAAACAAGACCCCAAAAGCAGAAACTTAACTAATAAATCTGATAACATAAACCAAGACAAAACCCAAATCGTGACAAGGAGAATTCAAGATTAAACCAAGTTATTTTATGTATGAGCCTTTTTTGATAATTTGGAAAATCCTTTCTATATAAATTTAAAAGTGGGCCAAGAACTGAACCTTGAGATAAACCTGTATTAGTTGAAACTTAAAGTCTTTTAAAGTTCCGTGAGATAGTGTTTATTGGAAACTGACTCTAAATAAACTGGCAAAATCGATTTGAATATTGAAAATAGTTGAAAAATAATCTGTTATGGACTAGCGGCCTGTCCTGACTGTACCCGACTTCTGACCCAATGAGCTCCGGAGATAGGCAACAGCCCCCGCAAAACCTCCATGAATAAAATAAACAGAAGTATGTTGGAAGCCTGGTTTTCAGATTTATCTATATGTCCGATCTGTAGTTTCTACATGTTTGTCTAAATGTTTATATCTTAAATGCCACTACACTGGGGTTTTGAATGTGGCCTGAATATAAAGTGAATGATTCAAAATCTCAATGCAACCCCCAGAAAACAGTCCATCTGTGCATCAGAGTTGAATTCTCTTGAATTATGGACCTCTGTGTGAAGACACTTAAACCTCTGTCGGGGGGAGAGAAAGGAGAAAAAGGCTTTCCCCGTTTAGTGAAGTAAAAACACATCTCAGTGAGGGATGGAAGCAGACAAGGGGGGGGGGGGGGCATGAACAGAATGGATACTTTAGTGAAGGGAGCTTTCACAAGCAAGCTGGTAAACTTTGTGTTCAAACATTATGCTGCCTGACTAAAAGAAACTTTTGTGTTTTTATTATACATGTTATGTTAACATATTTAATTTTCAAACACAGATCAAATAGTCGACGAGAAAAAATACTTTTTAAATAAGATATGATAGACCAATACAACACTATATTTACTGGTGGTTTTGTTGTTTGTGGGAGACAGCATTAAAACTAAATGAATGACCCTCACATGACCAAAGGCAGTAAATGTGCTGCATTCAAGTCTTCATGAAGGGGGTCTGACTTCAGAGAGACCGCCACACAGTGACCCATCCGGCCTAACAATGACTTGCCTCTTTATAACCCACAAACCTTGTTATTTGGTTCTCTGAAAGTGGAGCACAGCACTTTTTATTCTACACCAGCATAATCACATTTGGCATTCAGAGTTTACAGAGTTAGTGTTCTGTGTGTGCAGCTGAAAAGTTAAAAAATACACGTTTATAAACATTATACAGTGCACGCTTCTTGGTGAGAAACATCAGCCTTCCGGTTTTCATTTCGTTGCATTTTTCTTTAACAACACAGATTATAGGAAACCTCCTGCCGGTACATATTTTTAAACATGGCACCCACAAAATGTGGTCATGTTATAACCACGAGCTTCAATGTACAGTACTTTATTTGGATTTTATGTGACAGACCAACATAAAACAGCACATAACTGTGAAAGCATAACAATGCATGGGTTCTTACAAATAACATCTGAAAAGTGTGGCGTGCATTTGTATTCAGTGCTACAGAACCAATATTTAGACATTTTTGTCCATTCCTTTAAATGAAATAGCTCAGGCCAAGTCAGACTAGAAGAATTACTGTGATAAACAACAATATTCAAGTCAAAGTCTGAAATAACTTACTTTACTGGATATTTAAACCGCCTTGTGGAATTTCCCGAATGTAATCCTAACAATGGAAATGGAAACACAGCACTGCTAATTGTAGCCCTTTTTCCCCTGTTGTCTGGTGTGGGATTATATAACTCCAGGGATTGTTAGCAGTGTGTGTAGACCGAGCTTGCATGGTTATAGCTGAAACCAGATATCTAATTTGTTTACTGTCTGACTTTAAAATAGACTAAACTTACCCTGTTTCAGGTCAGTTAGGATTAGCATAAATATTTCTATTCATTAGATGCGTGAATAAGGACAGAAGCATTTTTCACCTATTTTTTTGAGATAAAATAAGATTAGAAATGGCTGTTTATTGTCCCACGATGGGGAAATTTGAGCGTGACAGTGGCAAATACAGATAGACCGAGTTATACTAGATCTGTAATGAATAACAAGCTAATTTAAAGTTAAGTTCTACAGCAAGAGAGAATGAACTTATCAGAAAAGAAAAATATTGCACAATTATTGATAATACAGCATATTCACATAAAAAAGCCTTATTCGATTTATATAGAGATTAACAGAATAATGAGATAAAACTATGTAATAGATAAAGCATTAGCAAATGGAAATTAGTATCTGAAAAGCAGTGTAAATGATTCTTGATCAGATCAGAACCTGTGCAACAAATAGCATGTTTGTAAACGCTGGTTGAGTCTGTTGCGAGCTGTAGAGATTATAAAGCCTAACAGCAGTTGAGATGAAGGACCTGTGGAAGCGCTTCTTTGAGAATCTAGGATACAGCAGTCTGTCCCTGGAAGAGCTCTCCAGCTCTGCAACGTCTCCATGCCTGGGTTTGAAGGCATTGTTCATCGGTGATGTTATTTTTCTTAGTTATTTCCTCAAAGTAAGAAGCTTTTCAAAATTGCCCAGTATTTCGTAGGATTCTGACTACTTTTTAAATTACATGACTTGGGTCTAGCCTTTTGGGTGTCCTTCCACGACCTTCTCGCATTAGTTTGCTGGAATTGTGGCCAATTCTCCTAATGGAACTGGTCAAATTAATCAAATTTGTAGGCTGACTTGCTCACACATAATTTTTCAGCTTTGCCCACATATTTTCTATGGGACTGACATCAGGGCTTTGTGATGAGCACTCCAAAACACTGGCTTTCACTGATAAACATGATGCTCCCACCCCCATACTTCATAGTTGGGAATACATCTCCAAAAATAAGCTCCTTGTCCCTACTTGCAATTGAAAGCTGTAATCAAACCTTTATGTTGCTTTTAGAGTAATCTTCTACTCTGAATGGCCTTTCAGTCTACGTTGGTACAGGAACCATGTGGACAATGAGACTCTTATGACATTATGACTCTTATGACTTATTACCTGCTGTAGTCTTTTTTTATCATGGTTTTGGGGATGATACTCACGTTTCTCCCAGCAACAGGTATTTCTCTAGGACACAAAGCATACTATTAATAATTGTGTTAATAGTTTGAACAGAAGAAATTGGCACCTTTCTTTTGCTATTGCTATGATTTCACATGGTTGAGATGTTGTCTTCAAATACATTCATAGTTGTGCCTCCATCTCACCCAAATTTGTGAATTGTTCACAAGCTATCATCTCCATCATCTGCAGTCTCATATACATTTTAAAGATGTTTTTGATCGACTGTTAGCTTTAGATTTTCAGGAAAATAATACATAAACAAACATTCCCTTCCACATTATTCTTGTATTTAGCAAACAAAAATAAAACAGGAAACGTTTAGTCTGGTTTCATAATAAAAGATTATGGGAGAGGATTTAACTGTACCGTCCCAACCTGTGTCAGCACAAACACAGAATATTTATTCATCAGCACAGTCTGAGCAAATCTTTCTTTTTGAGGACTTTTGGACATATCTTTGGTTTAACTTGGAAAAGGCTTTTGCACTTGATCTATTCTGGCAATGACCTTTGGGAACCATCAGTATATGGATGTAAATTAATTATCTAACCATTAGCTGAATATTTCTCTTCTGAAAATTTCTTAAATTCAAAACTGAAGAAAAGAGATTAACAATTTTCTAACCCCTTTATTTATTTTCTTAATGAATAATGTACTACTAATAATATTTTGGATGAGATAGAGGCACAACTATGAACGTATTTTAAGACATCTCAAACGTGTGAAATCATAATTTGCATTCATTGATTGTAACTCTCTAATGTAATGAGATTGGGTGGAAAGTTGCAGTTATAAAAATTCGGTCAAACTAAAAAAATATATTTTTCAGATACAGATAGCAGCTAAAAGAACTCGCACACATTATCAGGCAAGAAGCCTCAGAAATAAAAAAAAAAGAGCAACTCTGCTTCCTGCCTAGACGCTACACAGGACGAGACAAAACGGTCTGAGGTGTTTTACTGCCTCTTTTTCACTTCAGCGTCAGGCTTCTGCTGACCCTTGACACCTGACCTCTTGACCTCTGCTTTGTCAAGACGTCAGGTGCCAGCTTGCTGTCTGCAAAGATCAGGACCGCTTCAAGATGCTCTCATTTGAGGGGGTATAGTATTGTCCGCCTGGACAAAGAAAAGACAAAAAAATCACCGGCTGTGCACCCACGGACAAAGCTGCACATGTATGCCCAACACAGTTTGCTTTTACCCAAAATTGTTTTTTTGTCGCTTTTTTTCTTAAAAGTCATGCAATTTCTTTCCTGGTTTAATAAATGAAGTAATTCCTAGGGAATTCCTGACATGCATCAGATGAAGAAACATAAAATCGTTTTCTTTCTGTCTTAGAGTTTGTTAAAATATAGGCCAAGAGCTTAAAGTACAACCTTTCTTAAATAAAAGATGTTATCCTGAAGAACATTTTGATCCTTTGATAAGAGTGTCCGTCTCCAACATGGATTCACATTAAACCTCTCTCCCCTTGTTGTCTCCATGGAGCAGCGCATGCAAACGTGACAAAAAGTAGTTTAGAGATTGAAAAACAACCCAGACTTCAAAACCCAAAGTTATCTGTCTAGCAGTGATGAAGGTTTGTTTCAATCTTCTCCTTTGTCCTTTTCCTGTCTGTCTTATGTTTTATTTCTTTGTCCCACCTTGCTCTCTCAGCTGGTCTTTATTCTTTGCCAAAAAGAAATATGAGGGGATCAAACAGTAGGACAGCGAGGAGCAAAGTCCCTTTGTGTGTCTCCTGAGCCCATGGGAGGAAGAGTAAGACCAGGAAAGGATTGAGGAGCCGTCAAAAAGTTTGTTGATACCTGTTGGGTAAGGAAAGTCAGGTTTATATTAGTTCTGTGCACTTGATAGTGATGGACATACAATTTCTGTTGACAATTTTGGTTTGTGGACATATTATGAACAGTCAGGGTCATTTATTTTCTTATATTATCTTTTTGAACTTGGACGCTGTAAGCAAAAATCACATCTGACCTCACCCACAGGATCTATGCACCTCCAGTGAATGGCGGTTTACAAATACCAACAAAACACACACCTTAAACGTTGCCTATTCCTTGTTTTGCCAGCTCTTTCTTCTTAAAATCTAAAGTAATAAATCAATAAATTGTTATTAAAGACTATCTCACAGCCATTTTATAAAAAAGATATTTTTATAATCATTGTTGCTTTGTGAGCTGTGCATTACATAAAGTTAGCCTTTAAAGGTGAATGAAAAACATATATTATGAAAATCTCATCATTTTAAAACACCATAGAAGCTGACAAGGCAAAATCTTAAGCCAGAGAGTTCCCAAAAATCAAGCGGCACACAAGATGTTCTTTAAAGATGACAGGTAATTTTATGGAGGACTTTGGGGAGGATTTCCTGCCTTCTCCGTCAAGGAAATATGATGATATGGGGTTATCACTTGTCATAACATTCCTGGCAGAGTAAGCCCTCAAGATCAGATGCATCTGAAAAGCCCCCCTCAGTGATCTTTGCTTTATTGTTTTGCCTCTGCACACAAAGGTGGCAGATCGGTGTGCAGCAGGTGTGAAGTGACAGGCAGTTGTTCCAGCCCATCATTGTGAAATGTTAGCATCCGACCTTGTAGCGTGTACTACTCTCAACCTTTAAGACGGCCTAACACCAGACATTCCAGTGAGATTACACTGAAAATAAACCGTGTAATGCTCAGATATAAAAAATCCAGACAGCGTTAATCTCGGCATTCAGATCTTTCAGCTGGCATGGTATACGTTCACGTTTATGACAGAGCGACTAGAATAAAGTTTTGTGGTATATAGTGCTGCACATTTATACTAGTTAAACCCAAAAGGGTTGGGCAATACTGGGAGTGTGAAAGGGATGTGAATCTTAAGCCGATTTTTTATTTTATATTTTATTTGGTTGATCAATAGAAGGTCCTGAACTGGAACGTCATACAACAAATCATGGCAGGCAAGAACAAATATGGCTTATTTGGAAGAACTGCCAGTAAGAATCTTAGAAAAAATGACAACAAGGCTCGGATTTAAAGAGCTAGATCTTTATATAAAAAAATCCAGGAATGTTGCTAAGTTTAAATGTTTATTAAGTTTGTATTTTATTGTATTTGATGTTTATTCATTGTATTTATGGTGGCAATTTTATTTTATTCTATCTTTTTAGCACATGTAGTCCAAGAAAATGGGGAGAATAACGTATAATCTATTTATATAAAATGTTGTACAGTAACGGACAACAAGAAGAGGCCAAGCTGGCTTATTTCAACATGCATACGTTGCAACACACCACTGCTGTGTTGTCTGCCAGTGGACTGGTGATAAACCCCACCCACCCTGAACTCGGTGCATCGCCTGACGCTCTGGTGTCATGCGAATGTTGTGGACGAGGGGTGGTAGAGGTTAAGTGCCCCTACACTGGGAATCGCCCGGAAGAACACCCCTGCCCAGAGACAACCCCTGATGGTCTGCGGCTGAACATATCACATCAGTACTATTATCAAGTACAGACACAAATCCATCTGTGTGAGGTGGCCTACTGCGACTTTGTTGTCTGGACATGTGAGGCCATGCTTGTCCTCAGGATTCTTCCGGACAGCACTTTCTGGGAGAATGTTTGCTGTAAGAGCAAGACATTCTTCCAGAAAGTCCTGCTTCTAGAGCTGTGTGGCAATTACTTTACCAAGAGGGACAAGCTGTGTTTCTCCCCCATCAAACAGAATAGAAATGTTGATCAGTTCTGTCTGTGTGGTGGGGGACAAGCACAGTCTAACATGGTGCCATGCAGAAATGTCATGTGTGAGGGACAATGGTTCCACATGGAATGTGTGAAGTTGAAGCGCATGCCCAAAGGTAAATGGGCGTGTCCTAAGTGCCGTATTGTACCATAAGTATATCTGTAAGCAAGGTGTTCTCAGCTGTAGGCTTGGAGGTGGTCTGGTACCAGGCCACCATCAAGCCTACAGCTGAGAACACTCACTTCATGGTATTTAATTTTCAATTCTTACCGATATGAAAGGTTACTATGCATAAGATTGTATATATGACATACTAAGTAACCTGATGTGAGATATACTGTCACGTTCACTGATGTTATGTACCTTATGTCATTTATGTTGTTAATAAATTATATTAACCTAAAAACAGTCTAGTTTGTCTTCCTATCTTAAGAAAAGTCTGATATAAAAACTGTAAACAGTTTTTATATATTAACACAAAATTGCACATTTTAGTTTAAATGAAATGCTTTGTATATAAACTATGAAAATGAAGAAAATTGAGTATGGAGTCTTAAATATATTTATTTACATTTACAATGAAAAATACACAGTGTGACATGGATACTACAATCCCTGCATTTCTAATCAAATGACACAATTCCATCCGAAAGATTGAATAAAGAACATGCTACTTTTGCAATTTTGTCTAATAATGTCAAGTTATTCTGATCTCTAACTTGCACATAGTCTAGAGGTACAGGCCCACCCACCATATTGTATCGCTGCCTAATGCCCCCTATTACCCGCTCTACATGCATGCGTAAATGAGCTATTTTCCGAGTTTCTATGACCTCACACATAGACAGTTGTTTCTTTCCTTTCATGAAGGCAGGAATCTTTACTTCGGCCTGTAATAAGCCGACCGAATCTTTTATGTCAAAGCCACGGTCAGCCAGGATGATGTCTCCTGGTAAAATGTGACTTAAGAACCCAGATTTTTCTGTAATGGCTTTGTCACTGGTACGCCCACCCCATGCTTCCGAAATAAAACTGACTGAACCCATTGGACATATGGCAATTAAAAATTTCACAGTGTTATGATGCTTGTAGTTTGACCAAGTCTGTGCTTGAGCCATTAAACCTGTTGGTCTATCAGTAAATACTTCAAAACAATCTATAATTGCACTCACACGCACACCATACTGTTTCCGAAACTCCATTGGAGTGCTTTCAAACAATGCCTCCCTTGGACGGCCATTTCACAAGAAATCCAATATTGTGGTACATGACATTGATAACATGACTGAAGGTGCGAGATACAGTAGGGCAGGACACATTAAAACGGTAAGCAATATCCTGTACAGATAAGTTTAGACAAAGTCTCATTAGAGTAAGAACCATTTGCTGGAATTTGTTGAGACAGCTATTGGGTCCACAGGTTAACTCATCTGAAATATAATTGAACAATAACATCAGAAGAGTAAATGATGGCAAGCCAGTGTAAAACTTAACTTTGCCATCATCATTTTCAAAAGTCCTCCGACAAACAGTAGATTCCTCAACCTTAATCCGCAATTCCATATTTTCCTGTGTCAGTCTCATCAGTTCTGACTGCATGCCATCGATGATCGACATGGATATATCCGTTTAGCAGGCCACAGTGTTCGGTTCTGCCGTCAGAGTCTCATCTGTATCGGGTAGTGGCTCCACACCTGATATTTCTAAGTCCTCGTTAGGCTTGAATGACTTGTTGAGAGAGATAAGGCTCTCAGCAGCATCAAATAGCTTCCTTTTATGAGCCCTCTGCTGCACACGCTCTTTCCGGGATGCTGTCAGGTCTGAAGCTGGTTTCAGCTTAGAATGGCCTAGGAGAAGGCTTGGTGCCCAGTCTGGGTTATCACAGTCGAAGAGTGCTGCAGGTTTGCCTGGAAAACAAAAAGCATAGTTGCTTAGCAAAGAAAATGCCATAAAGTTAGAAAATAGCAATAGATTATCACATCAAGTTCATTTTTTGCAAGCTCTAACATTGTGTTCAACTATCTTACATTATTATCATCAATTTGTTTTTTAATAAGTACATTTTACCATAAGCATACAACATACCACCTGTATAGCTATCAGTCACAATAGTTATAATGCCTAAGTACAAAGTTTATCATTCTAATTTGTCAATAACACTGATTGACACACTGACCTCAGAATATAGGTCAACTAGCACTGTAGGCTGCAGCCCGGTTTAACTAAACCCCAAGTAGATATATTGTTTAAATATAGGGCTTGGGATCCGCATTGCATTGTGGGACGTGGCTGCCATGTTGATGGAAACGCAACGTTAAAATGACAAAATCAGCATTATTAATAATTTGGATCCATATGAAGTTCCAAACAATGAGTGGAGCGGAACAGTTCTGAAGCTACAAGTCCTTGGAGTCTCATGTGCAGTTTACGAATGTATGGGCTCAGGAGCTGCAGATCATAAAGCCAGCAAACAGTGGGAACACAGTAACTCGTTCAAAGGTAAGCTGCTCAGACGGGCTCTGGCACATGCTAACCATTAGTGCTAACAACCACTCACGCATGTAATGTACTTTTAACTAGCTGCTATGTGTTTCAAAGGTTTAGAACACACTCTCATTGACATCGGGATACTGTGGAAAGTTATGTTCGGTCGTCTTACAGCCGCGATCCAAGCGAGCCGACGACTCTAGAATTTTATTTTATTCTATCTTTTTAGCACATGTAGTCCAAGAAAATGGGGAGAATAACGTATTGTTAGGATATCAACGAGGTCAAGTGGAACGAACTGTTTATCCCGGGACTGTCTGCCACACTTGGATAACACCGGACAACGAGGAAGGGACTCATCTGTCTGATAGCGTCCCGGAGTTGACACCGTTTATCTACTGATGACGCAGTTTGGATATGTACGGCCTTTTATGGGTGTTAACCTAAACTCCTTTATAATGTATGTGTGATGAGAAATCGGGGCTGCCTGCCGATCAGGAGCCCATCAGCGCTGGTGTGACTGTAACTGTTTCTCTGTCTTTACGTAGATAAAATATAACTAAAAGCATACTTGTCTGTTTTATGCATCCTACATTCAAGGTAATAAGTAAGTGGTGGTCGCCTGACTGGGTAAAACGAACTGGGTCCACCGAGGGTGCTTCACCGTAGACGGGACACGGTGAAACAATAACACTTCGTTATCTCTGACACTTGTTCTCCGTGGTTGCGCCTCCAGGCAGGAAAGCGGTGGAAAATTAACCCGTTTCTATGTTTTTCCCATGGCGATCATGTGTTGCGCTGTTACAGCCCACAATACAGCAACGGTTTACCATGGTTGAAATCAAGTTAAGGTGAAATTAATCAAATTAAAACACGGCTGAGAGAGGGAGTACAGTACGCGGTAGTCATAGGCAGTAGCGGCGGCGGAGGCAGTCAACATGGCGGCCGCGGAAAGTAATACGTCATGACGCCCAAGCCCTATTATTAATATATTCTTACATGTTTTAAATGCTTAACAGTTAATTACCTGTGACAAAGTGAGCACCGCAGACTCTGGCGTATTCCAGCTTAACACCGTCCAAATCGGACCTGGATATCCGTGTCAGCCATAGGTGACGGCGTTGTTCAGAGAGCTGTTTTGTTTTTTCACACTGATTCACGATTACGGCTGGTAGGCGATAGAAAGAGCGTTGTTCTCCACCTCCACGGGCCGTGCAACCAACCATTAAACACGTTTTCCCCATTGTTCACTTTCAATACTGCCTAAGGCGTCATACAATGCAGGGTCAACGGTGCGAAACGACTGCCACCCAATATGGCGGACGCGCTGAGTAGTCACGTGAGCGTGACGTCACCTGAAAACCCCCTATTGTTAATGCGAGTTGAAGTGAGCAAGCAGAAGCTATGTGGGAAGGGCTGGAGCAGAGGCGCTGGGCTGGAGTAAAGAAATGCAGGAATTGCAGTTCCAGTAAAGAGACTCATACGAGCTTCCTTTTTCTTCACATTCGTTTTGAAATAAACAACAACCACAAACCTGAATGATGAAATATGGGAATAAAAAAAAAAGACTTGGTAAAATGGTAAGATGGAGCTCTAAAATGATGTTAAT
Organism: Fundulus diaphanus; assembly: GCA_037039145.1. NCBI lineage: Eukaryota > Metazoa > Chordata > Actinopteri > Cyprinodontiformes > Fundulidae > Fundulus > Fundulus diaphanus. Next base: position 15,354,554 of record CM073123.1, on the reverse strand, counting down.
ATTGCTGGGTTGTGCTAATCGCTTTAGTTCACACCAGAGACAAAGTTTGTTAACTTAAAATCACATTCCTTTTTGGAGACTTCTTTTACCATATTCTGGCCTTCTTTCAGGGTGAACCCGGCAGGCATGAACCTGGGCTTGTTGACAGTTGTTTTAAATGTTCTCCAATCTGGCTGGCCAGGTTAGTCATGTTCTTCTTTCCAGCCTTAAAAATACAGAGTAGCAATGTACTGATCATGTGCTCCTCATGTAACATCCCTCTGTGGGGTTTTAGCTATTTTCAAATTCATTTCAGGTCCTTATGATTCCTCACCAGAAACTGCAGTTCTGTTTATGTTACATTTCCAAGAAAATTTGAAAAGGTGTTTTCTTCAGTTTCTATTGTTGATTCATATTACTTGAATTTGTCAGTGTTGTTCAAACTGACATTAAATATCCAAATATATTGGACAAATACACAGACTGTTGTAGGGGGATCCACCTTTTTCACATCACTATACAGTCATATTCATTAAATTAGGATATGCATTTCTATGTATTTTACATCAAAGACTTGATGTGATCTCTTGGGTTTCTTTAGACAGAAAAAAATTTGACCAATCTGTCTGTATGATGTGATTGAATACATTTTGTAAAGTGCCTTGAGATGACGTGTTGTGAATTGGCGCTATATAAATAAAATTTAATTGAATAATTAGTAAAATTAAAAGTATCTTTTGAAATAAAAACCTTTAAGCCAGTATTAAACATACTTTTCATAAAGCCCCCATTTCTGTGAGAAAAATTTTGCTTTTTATTGGTCTGATGCAATATTCTAATCCTAAAGTATGTGTTTTTATACGCTGAAGGAGAAAAAAATCTGATTTAACAGAAATAATGGCTTTAAAACATCATCAGTCTGCATCATCAGTCTGTGTTAAATGATATACTATGTTTCCCTTAGTGAAGATAGTTACTGAAATAAATACAAATTTCTAAAAAATTCTAATTTATCAAATATGACTGTACATATTTATTTCAGTATTTGACTACTTTATAAATTGTGCGCTACAGTCCATTTTGAAAAAACAACAACATTTAACTAAATCTAAATTATTCCATATACAATAGTTATTTCACAGCTTCAATGCCATGTGAAGTTATTCAGGTAGATTTTAAATTTGCAAAATAAGGATTATTTCTCTGATTATTTTAACCCTGTTTCGACAACACTTGATTCTGTCTCGTTTTCTTTTTTTTGTGCGTGTGTCAAACATTAGGAATTGTAGGTTTGACTTTGTTTTAAATTTGTCACACAAGCTTTTAAAACTAGCAGAGAAAAACAGCCAGATCAACACTCAATTGTCTGGCTTGACAACTTCCTTTTCTTTACTTTTTTCTTTATGTGTTCACTCTTCACGGTGTCTGAGGAGCGGGGAGAAGGCTTTGACAGAAGCAAAGGGTGCAATTACATCTTCTGGCGTTGACAAAACAGCACAGAGAAAGTAACATCCTGCCAGCTCATGTGTTTCCAACCGTGGTTGCCCTCTCACCTCCTTACCCTCTGCAAACATCTTTCAGCCCTCCCCTCCAGCGGCCGCGTTAATGGAGCCCTGCTTGATTCGGGATGAGGCCTAAGTGAAATTGTCAATGTCTTGTCAAAGATGAAAGCAGCCACTGTCTTTGGTGGTCCCAGATTGAGTCTGGAAATGGGACGAGAAGAGTAAAGTAAAGAAAAGAAAACAGGGGGTATAGGCAAGAAACACTAACTTACTTCAACGCTGCACCTTTGGTGCAGTTTGCCTGTTGGATTTTGGGACTGTTGGTCAAATCTGACAGGTGACCGAGGATATTTAAAGCTCTGAATTATTCAACAGTCGCCTAAGGGGAGGAAATGTAAAAAAAAAAAAAGATGTGCTGGGGCAGGTTGCAATGGTAAGACACCACACCACTCTTAGCTTCAGGCAAGACTTTAGTGTCAGCAACAAGCAGACCTCTTTGTTTCAGGGCTGAAGAGGCAGACATGAACTTCCTGGGAAATAGACAGTTCGACGTACATGAGGGACATCTTTTTTGCAAATTAGGGACGCACACACACACGGTTTTGCAAATTAGACTGGCTGGTTGACCCTCGTGTAACACTACCGGCGGCAGATACTCAGAAGGAACTGGGTCAAGCCAACACTGGGGCTTTATGCAGAAAACATTTAAACAACAGAAATGCTTCTGTGGCTGCACCAGATCCAATAATAATGTCATTGTATGCACGATGTACTGTGCAGGTCAGAGAGCAAGAAACATTTATGGTCTGGTGATCATTCAACCGGCCGACAGGTTCCATGTAAATGAGGGCAGAACAATGTCCTCATAATACAAAACAAATAAAAACACAACTGATCAAGTTCATAAAAAAAAAGATTTGTGACATGCTATAAGAAAGGATGAGTCTATCTGTGATTAAATTATTCACCATGCTGTTTAATCCTATTGGTGGGGTCTTACTGCCTATCCCAGCAGCACACAGACATGTAGTAGAAATTAAGTGGTGTTTGTTCTTAAATGATTTAAGCAAAGAATTTAATAATTCTAGCTGTAATTGCAAAATAAGTGCTGATTCTTCATTGGACTTAGAACAATCAGTAACATTGGATTTTTTTTTTTGGGTTTTTTTGTCATCTTTCAGAATCCAAGAGATAATTTTCTGTAGGAATAACTTCTGAGTAATTTTCCAATTAAAATAAATAAAAAGCATTTTTTTGTTTGTTTGTTTAGAACATACAATGCTGTTTAGATGTATTCACACACCTAGATCCCTTTTACCATTTATCACGTTACATTAACTATCTTGAAAATATTTTATAAGAGTTTGACCACTTTCGTTATTCCACTCACCTGCCTGCCAGTCCTCCTATTCATCTCCACTCACCATCTCCAACCTTAAAAGAAAAAGGGACAGAACATCAACTAAACACCAAACTCCTGTCAACCTCAGCTCTGCGGATGGACTCGTCTCCCCCCGGAAATCCAATCAACCCCGCATCGGTAAGCCTCTTGCACAAATAGCTGCTCTTTTCTCATCATCTAACCGCTTACCTTTCCTCCTAAGGTCATCCTGAAACCCGGTTTCAGTTCGTAGAAACACCTTGTTCTGCAAATGGAAAGATCAGAACTGGCCTGTGGTAGATTTGGCCTGCTGTGTAGGAGGAAGCCTGGGAACAAACCAGCACACAGTTTCAGAGTGGGTGGCCTCATTCATGGTTTGATACTCTATACACATCTCTTCAACACATCAAGGTACCATGACATGTATTACAAATAGAGAAAATATAAACACAGCGTGCTCAGCTAATCAAAAGCCTCTGTATGACATGCTTCCCCTGTGAAAGCAACGGAAGGGCTAACCTCAAAAATCCCCAAATCAGACAAAAACAAACCTACAAAACTCTTTAAGCAGTCAGCCACAAAATGTCTGTGGACCATTTAAATTTTTAGAGCTTAGATTTGTGAAAGGATAAAGTCTGGCAAGTGCATAGAACCCATTTAAAACGAGAGAGATGTGTACTGGAGTTGTCATGCACAATCGTCTCTCAGGTTTTAGATAGAACGGTTTGAAAAAGGGAAAGTTTGAATTATATTAAAAAATACTTTATTAATCCTAAAGTAAAATTAAATGTTGTTGTAACTCATATTATACAAGTTACTTTAAAGAGTTGTTGTAGATGCTGATGACAGTGGGCAGGGAGGATCTTCTGTAGTCACCTATATATAGGAAATCTGAAGAAGACGCTGCGTTGTGCGAGATGCAAAGACAATTCCTTGTTATAGGAAGACAAGTTTGAAATGAGAGAGAGACAGCAGCAGCTGAAACAACTGCTCACCACCAAGGTATGCAGAAGACCAAACCAGGAGTAGTTCTTCTAAAAGCTAGGAACAGAAAACTAGTAGCAGGTGAGAGTTACAGACACAGTGGAGACAGTTGAAAAGGTTTTATTGTTTAATATGCGCATAAATGAAGTTCTGCTGGTTTTGTGACCAGGTTCTGGGTAGGAGAAGAGGTAGGTTGTTAGTAACAGTTATGGAGATAATGAATAATAATCAAATTTAAAGGGAAGCAGAAGAAGGTAAGTCAATCCACAGAACTGAGGTTTGTTTATGTGGGGCCCTTCCAAACGCCACGCTGGGCAACTGCTCATATGTCCCATGTCAAAAACCGCTAACAGTTGGGTAGACATTGAAACACTTTTACGGAAACAATGCCTAAAGAGAGAAGATATCTTGGCGTAACAGCTCGACTTGATTATGCAGCACAGCTTTTCCAGAGTTAACTGGAACAGCTTCAAAGCACTTAAAACCATCTCAGCTCTTACGTACATTATCCTCCTTATGTCACGATTCCATGCTGTGTTTCAAAACATGATGTCATCTTTGAATATCATCACATTTTGGGCTTAGATGACCAAATGAATACAATCTGAGTGGTTGTGCAATCCCAGTATTCCCAGAGTGAGGAGACCCATTATGCTGCAATAGTTATATAATTAGGAATCAGACCACCTACATGGAACCAGGAAGATAGAGTAATTCATTTCACTGGTGGGAAACATGTACATTAATAAAAGGTACACTGGCATATGTTGAAATAGAAAGAAAATCATCTCTTTTTTATTTATTTTTTTACAAGGGAATGATATGAAGTATTAATGTATGAAACATTACTTTAAGGACTTCAAAAAGGAGACAATTTTATTTTATACTGAAAACCTAGAGGGTATAAAACTGCTTTCGACGTCATTTAAATGGTTTGGATTTGGTTACGACACCCATCAGTTTCACAATACTTCTTTTGTGAGACTGCTAAGAACTTTATTTCCTTTTTTTTTTACTACTAATTTTATATGTTAATATCCATCTAAGAAAACTGAATTAAAAAACAGTGACTTTTACTAGAAATCAGAAACATTTGCTTTCTTACATGTTAGTGTTTGCAAACCTTAAGAGTCTTATATATTGACCTTGTTAGTTTTGTTTTTTTAAAGAAAGTAAAAAACATTTCAAAAGTAGCTCCTCACAGAACTTCATTTAAAGAGGTTTTCACTCCAAGTTTTGCACAAACATTCAGCATCCCTATCCCTAAAAGTTGTTGATTACGCCTCGCCAAGTAGGACGGATGAATGCAGTAATTCAGAGAGGGAGTTCAGCAATACAGTAGCTCAGTCTGTTGCCACAACAGTCAGATCATCTCCACAACAGAGAGGAGTGTGGAGTGTCACGCTGGACATGGTTTGACATTTGCTCCCTCTCGCTGATGATATGTGCTCTGCCCTGGAGTTATTTCACCAGCTGTGTGTTTCTGAATGTAAGATGCTCAGTTTCCACTGTGAGGACTTTCTTGTTGTCACATGGTTGTACACGCATAAAAAGAAGTTAGATAAAGAGTAAAAGAAAGCATGTGTTCTCCTTTCTTTTGATACTTCCGTGTGACATATTTATGGATGTCACAGTGGTTGTGGGGTAGTATGGTCCTCATCCGTGGGACATCTTGTGATTCTTCGACCACAATTCAAAAACTGCAGCCGCAGGGCCTTTCAAAATTATTGGTTCCCTAGGAGAACATGTGTAAAAAAGTCTTGAAATAGGTACTTTTTACAAAATCACGTCACAAAAGTGACGTCAATTCAACACTTCCTTTTAAACTGTCCAGACATATGATACCGTTTATCTTTTTTTTCTTAGTTTTTGTCGGTCATACCAACCACCTGCTGCATCAAAAGATAACTTCCTTGTGGTTTTAAGCATTGTGGAATACATCAGAGTTATATTTATCTTGTTTTTCTTCTGTTATAAAGTCAATGTTATCACACTCACATCTACAGATTTTATTGTATTTATTTAAATTAAATGCATGGCTGCATCTGTGAATGAAGCTACTCAGTGAATGTGTTTAAAGTCCTTTTGTTGAGCATTAGACTCTCTATTCTTGAATTAACACTTTTGTATTTAGTTCCTTTTTGCTATATCAATCATATAATTAATTTTTATTAAAAAGCAATCCTTAGTAACAACAGAAATTGTTTCAACATGGTATATACTTTTAAAAGCAGCATCACATTGTCGCTTAAATTATATTTCATTTATTAATTAAGATATGAACATGGCTCTGCGCTGACATATTTCTAATGCACGCATGCCACCAGCCTTTGAGGAGTTTTAAATCTTCACACGAGTAAACACAAAGACCACTTTGCTGCTGGATGCAATGCTGGATCCTAAGCCAGTAGTAATGCATCAAATCGCCTGTGAGTTCAACACTGCCCTCTAGTGCTCTTTAGAGGTGGTGGATTTTTTTAAACACCTTTTTTCAAAGTAAGACCTTGCAAAAGTTCTACATTTACAACTTAATCGGACTTCTTCAATTAACCGAAAATTAATTAGAATATATTTTACACAATTCACCGTGAACATAACAATAATTAAAAGGTCCTAAAGTCCCAAACCTATGCAAGCCAAGTCCATTTTAAAAACGATTCAAAAAGCCATCAATGACCAGCCTTCATATCTAATTTGACATGTGCTATAGCAATAGCCAAACTATTACAAAACAATTACGTTAAAAAAACTATTTTTCTAAAGAATAAAATCCGCAAATTTTAATGTGTGCTTATGAACAGGAACAAACATTTCACATTTGGCTTACAAAGAGGGTTTATTACTTACTGTTGATTTAATTTTAAAACGTCATTTCCGCTTTACACCTGCCACGCATGCGCACCCCTGCAAACCAGCAGTCGTAGTGACAACAAAAATGGCGTGCTCCGCTGGCCGGTTGACAACACGCCTGTTCGGAGCTTCAGTTCCTCCCGGACCTTTCGGCGGCTGCCTCCTCCTCGTTGCTCCGTGCAGACATGGAGGATTTCTCCGAGCGGCAGTCCGCCAGCCTCACCGGGGAGGGACAGCGGCCGGCCTGAGCTCCTGGGCTCCCCGTAACGTGCTGACATTGAGGGCGCCGTCAGGTGAGAGGAGTTATCCAACGGGAAACACACAGGAGTCTGACAGCAGCGCGTCTTTGGTTGTTCATAAAAGCTGCAGGTTGCTGTGATGCCCGGGTGTCTTGGCGTGAAAAAAAATAGCGATGCGGTGTTTAGTGGCGTTTGTATGGTGGGCTAACCTTGGTGCAGGGATGACGCAACCGCTGTTGCGAAAGTTTTGCGGACAGAAAACCCAAAAAGGGTCCCGCACCATCTCTGGTCGGGGTCGTCTAAGAAGATTCTAAACAGATTTAATCTGGTAAAGCTAAGTGTAGCAACCATCTATGCAGGGAAATCTGGCACCTCCCTTTTATTTTGAAACAATCCAGGTCTTTGTGGCTTGAGATCCACCGGGATACTGGAAAGCTGCTTTTTACGTGTCTATTATGTTTCCATATTATCACTGTGTTATTTTTATGGATCCATTTGCGTTGGCAGCACAGACATGCTTGTAATAAACATAAAGAAATAAAAGCGGTGTGAAAAGTACCTAAATTAATGTATAAACGATGGTTAGTATCATTTCTGCCATACTGTTGAAAGTGAATTATTGATAAAATTTCCAGTTTTATTTATTTATTTTAAATAACCCAGTGTGTTTTCAGAAGTTGGTTATTGTTTGACTTCTATTCGTGGGGTCAGGCTGGGCATTATATCTCAATGGAAAAAAAAGAGAGATATAAGAAGAGACTATATTGTTTAGATTCAGATGGGCTATGTTGTATTTGAATTAAACTTTTATGTATTGCATTATGTTATTTTTAAGCTCTTTCTCATATTTGTCTACAGCTGTTTGTTAAAAAAATGTCCCCTTGAGACATTTGAGATAAAGCTTTGATTCATATATGCCTTTTTAGAATTACTTTATGGAAAGAAAATCATATCGATAAATACTGTATATCGGCATTCAGCCTAAAATTGTGATATTATTTTTGGCCCATATTGCCCAGTACTACCCTGATGGCAGTCACATCACTTTAATATGGATTTGTGCAGGAATACGAGCATGTGCTGTTTTCTTTAAATATACGCCACAAAATGGCAAACATATAACTTAGAGAGCTTTCTAATATTCTAGTTCTTCTTTTTCTCTACAGGGGCGACATGTCTGCATGGCAGCAGCTGTAACTCTTTCCACTCCAGCTGCCGACTCACAAACAAGCAGGACTTCTACGAGATCCTGGGTGTCGCCCGCACCGCTTCGCAGAAAGAAATAAAGAAGGCTTACTATCAGGTCGAAGACGCATTCGGACATTTGCCCAACCCACAACTAAACTTTATTGCTAAATTTACTGCATTTAAAAGTCTTTTTTTGTTTCCCTCCATCACTTTACCTCTGACACATTTAACCTTTTTTTTCCAGTTGGCAAAAAAGTACCATCCCGACACGAACCCAGATGATCCGGAGGCAAAAGAGAAGTTTGCCAAGCTGGCTGAAGCCTACGAGGTAAACGAGCGTCACTTTTCCAGTTGTTTAGAAATGATGTTGTGAACTTCAGTTATCCAGAGGGGAGCGGTCTGCACCATGTCGCTGCTCAGTTAATTTACCTGCTCCTGTAGGTGCTGGGTGACGAGGTGAAGAGAAAGCAGTACGATACGTACGGAGCTGCAGGCTTTGACCCCAGCCGAACTGGGCCGGGCAGTCAGCAGTACTACAGGGCAGGGGGGGCCACGATAGACCCCGAGGAGCTCTTCAGGAAGATTTTTGGGGAGTTTGCTGGGGGCATGGGCTTTGGAGACATCAACAACATGTTTGACCAAAGGCCTGAGGTGAGTGAGGATCTGGAATAAAATGCCTAGATTCAGTGGCTCTCAAAAGTGTCCGCACCCCTGTTAAAGGTGTGTGATGGTGACATAAAAAAAAAAATGAGACCCATGATACATTTATTTGAAACTTTTTCCAGCTTTTTGATTTGACACATACCCTCCATGATTATTGGTAAGATTCTGTCAGCGCACAACATCTTGCCTTGGCATAGTCTTAAAGTTCTTTTGTTTAAAGCGGTGTCAGCAGGTGAAGCTTGACTTGGCAATATTTGTCTGGTCTACCTTGCAGAAGTCCTCCAAATCTATGCGAGGACATCTGTTGTCCACAGACTTCTTCCGGAGACCCCACAGGTTCTGCGTCTAGCTTAGAGTTGGACTTTCTAGCATCTGATGATTTTGGGTCAAAGCTGTCGGCCGCCCTGATCACCTATATTTTTCTTTAGCAATTTTGGAAAATCAGCCAGGTTTTGTAATGCCTCTTTTTTTACTATATTTCCTCTAAATATTTATGATCATCTTCACGTTGTTCCATTGTTTATTAAATGCTGTTGAAATGTATTTTATACGCTTCTCTTGACTGATGAAAACAGCGAGATTGTTTTAAATCTTTACCTGCCTGGACACTACGGATGAACTTTAAAGGTGCATAGTCACGTTATTTTACTTCTTTTTTTAATTTATATGTCAGTAGCTCTCTGGTTGCATACAAAGGTTTTATGAAAGATTATCATGTCCTGCTGGCGTATTAGTTGTTATTTTGGTGTTTTATGCTTTGTTTTTGCTCGGAAGTTTTTTTTTAACTGAAGTACGTACTGCGCATACACAGCGGGGGTTAAAACATGGAAGCAGCTAACTGCTATTAGCATCTCCCAGAAAAACGATGAAGAAAGGTCCAAGGTCCAGTGAAAAAAAAGCGCAAACAAAAATGATTCCAAAAGTGAAAAGACTGGAATGTCGCTGGGAATACAGTATGAACGTTGGTGTTCACTGAAGCGGACAATAAAGCTGCCGATGGCTCTTAAAGTTGCTGTAGATCGGTGTATTTAATTAATAACGGTTGGTCTTCGATCACATCGAGCTGCCACTTTACTGCGAGGCATTGCAGAGGGTCAGGCTTGGTCTGTCATTATTCACAATTGATTTATTAATTAAGCAAACCGGCATTATGATAGTTCTGTGATACAGTCGCCAGATGTCACCACGTCTGTTTATATTTGGTCATCACGCCTAGTGCTGGGGCTATTTTATCCACAAAAGGGAGTTTCAAAACATTATCAGGATGGAGGCTTGGTGTATTTAACCTTATTTTATCATGATGAAATGGGTTTTGGTCTTTTTTTATAAGCATATAATGTGGATATATACCTTTTTAAAATATCACCCCCAAAGAGTTAGTTTTAGTTGAAATTTACTGGATGTGTTATAAATAACTACTTTTGAATCTATTTTTATCATGACTCATTTTTGGTACATACCTTTTGGATCCACTGTATCTGTCTTTGAAGCCAAACTTACACACGAAAAGCCTTTTTTTTTTTTGTAACATGTTTTGAAACATTAAATGTAGCAAATGTTTGAAAATATGTGCTTTACCGTGAATCCACTGTTCTTCTCCAGTATATGATGGAGCTCACCTTTTCGGAGGCAGCGAAGGGTGCAAGTAAGCAGCTGAGTGTGAACCTCGACGAGAACTGTCCTAGATGTGAGGGGAGGGGCAACGAGCCGGGCACCCGGGTGTCTCAGTGTCACTACTGCAACGGAACAGGAGTGGTTAGTTTTCGCCTACTGTCAGACACCGCCCAGCGCCTCAGACTGGGCCGTCACTGAGGATTCCGAATATTTCCGTCTGTCACTCCCCCTGCAGGAGTCGATCAGCACCGGTCCTTTCATGATGCGCAGCACGTGTCGGCGGTGCGGTGGGAAAGGCAATATCATAAACACACCCTGCGCTCTGTGTCGAGGATCGGGCCAAACCAAAAAGAAGCAGACCGTGACGGTGCCGGTGCCTGCAGGTGGGTTTTCACATTCTGAAGATCGGTAGATATAACATTTGAAAATATGGGATTCGTGTTGTCAGCAACTGCTTCTAAAACCGGGAATCTCTGGAGATTCTTGGCCTGGTTGACATGATACAAGCTGCCTGCTGTTAAAGTGGCTTTCAGCTTTGCTCACGTTAATTTTGACTCCCTTGATGCACAACTTTTTTTTTTTTTCAGGTGTGGAAAATGGTCAGACAGTGCGCATGGCAGTTGGGACAAAAGAAATCTTTATAACATTTAGGGTAAGCTATGGATGTTAAAGGGAGACCTAATCATGCCATCATATATTTTTACTTGAAAATATGTTCTATTAGACATTATTTAGATGCTATGAAAACCCAGGATTTGTACACCAATCTGTCTGGATATGTTTTTGTTTTCTTCGATACCATCCACTCCCATCAGGTTGGTATCTTTTGGATTTAAAGAAGGCCATCTTACCATTGAGTGTTGGTAATAGTAAAGCAGATCAATTTAGTATCAATGTAAATACATAATGACACATAAAATAGTCTTAAACAACTGAGCAAAACAGCTAATCAAAAATAAAACAGATGTCATGTTTAAGTAGAAAATACTTGTATTATTAAATTTCACAAATTTCTTCTCAGAAAGTGAGCCCTATTCCAAAGGGTTTTAAGGATTTAATTTGTGAGACGTCATTTATGAAACGTTCCGCAGTTTTTATTGCACCTGTTGTATGTTTGAATCTGTCATTGTATTGGTCATTTATAAATGTTCACGTAAAAAGGTTTAAAACTGGTTTCCTTCAGCCGTAGACTCTGCATACCCATTAATATTATAGTGATGAACTGAAGTAGCGATGACGTATTAAGAGTTTAATGAACGATTTGCATAAAAACAGCACGGCATATCAAAATCAACCCTTAGCAATGACAAATTGGTAGACCTTATTCCTATTTGTATGTTTTATGGGTTTGATATATTTGAAACATATTTGAAACTTGCAGGTCCAGAAAAGCCCGGTATTTAGACGGAATGGAACCGACGTCCACTCAGACGCTTTTATCTCTATAGCCCAGGCCATCCTTGGAGGCACAGCCACAACACAGGGCCTGCATGATACCATCAGTATAGTGGTGAGTAAACGACAGCGCTGGATCTCAGATGGCTTTTTAGAAACGATCAGTTTCATTTACTCGTAGATCTTTGGATTCTTTCACATGCTGGATATTTATGTGCCAGTTAAATTGCCTTTGATTTTACTTTTTAATAAATGCTTCAATGCTCTGATCTCTCACATTTCATCGCTTTCTCAGATCCCTTCAGGGTGTCAGGCCGATCAGGTGATCCGGTTACAGGGGAAAGGCATCCGGAGGATGAACAGCTACAGTTATGGAGATCATTATGTTCATATCAAGATTAAAGTGCCCATGTAAGACCCAAACATGTTTTTTTTTACCCCCTGTTTAGGACTGTCCTGATCCTGGAATTGCTTTTTCAAGCAAACATAATCAGGCAGCAGTTTTTGAATTTGAGGAAAAATGTGATTGAAACTTTGATGTCTTTAAATTTATACAGTTAAGCCTGAAATTATTAATACATTTGGCAGATTTAGGTTTAAATTAATCGTTTAATTTTACCAAGATGTTTCTTATGACTGGAAGTAATTTTAATGTTTTGGGGCCTTTTTTGGAGTCTTGACTTGAATCTTATAGAGAATATGTGAAAGGAGCTTAAAGAGAGTGACGGAAAGGATGCCTTTAAATCTCAAAACCTGGAGCGCATTATCAAAGATTCAATTCAATTTTATTTATATAGCGCCAATTCATGAAACATGTCATCGCAAGGCACTCTACAAAGTTAAGTTCAATCATATTATACAGATTGGGTCAGATTATACAGATAAATCATTAAAATACCAGTGGAAACATGCATGAAGCAGATTATTGAGAAGAGGAAATATAATTTGTCCACATGCCATTTATTTCTTTTTTTTCCCTGTCATATTCCTTTTTTTATTATCTTTTGAGTCACATTTCACATCAGGAAGAAGCTTCTTGGTTGAAATCTAAATCTGCCAGGGTATGAATACCTGAAACTGTTCAATTATATATGTTTTACGGATAATCACAAATTCCCCATGTTCAAATATTTCCAGAATAAATATATACAAATGATCTACAAGAACTTTGGAATGATTAAATTCAGTACTAAGCTAAAATATTTAATCATTATTGTCTGAAAAGAATGAAAAATAAATTTGTCAGTAACACCCAATTCTTGTTTAAAGACATCATGCGGTGAATTTCTTTCATGTAGAATATATGGTTTCCTTATATGGTCTTTTTTTACTCCAGGAAGTTGACCCGAAGGCAGCGTTCTCTGTTGCTCAGCTATGCAGAGGATGAGGCGGACGTTCAGGGGTCTGTCAACGGTGTCAACCCTTCAGCAGGTCAGGACGACGGCTCTGATCCATCGTTCTAGATACAGCTGCATCATGTCAACTCAAACCTAAAATCACTTTTATCTGATCAATAGAGGTGAATTCAAATATCCAACTACCTAGTCTATTGCAGAATCGTCACGCCCCCTTTGGGGGAATGTAGTATTATTTGAGGGGGAATCATCTGGGGTGTTACATGCAATAAAAGCTTTAGATAAGCAAGCAACCGGGTTTTCTGAGTGTTAGGTGCTTGGATGTCATGGCAGACTAGTTCAACAATAATATGCCTCTTTGTGCTGATTTTCCCTATTACCATTTAAAACATTAAAATAATGGGCCACAGTCTGTCATTTCAGCCTGTCCAGTGAAGATCCCTTTCCATTAGCAGCTACGTCTGGTAATAGTTTGTCTTGTCTGGCACAATATTCAAACACCTAAAATTTACACAACGCACCTGTTTGATCATTTTAGCAGGTAAGGGAATATAGGAGAAGGAAATCTCCATTTATTGGCTTGCCCTTGCTGAAAAATGTATAAAACTATGTGTAAAGACAAAAAGGTGTAGTGGAGAAGCCAAGCTTTGTGCGTCTGTGCCATTCCAAAATGTTTCGTGTTTTTTTGTTTTTGTTTTTTTTTCCCACCCTAAACCACCCTAGTTTTTGTACTAACCAGTAATGTATAACCATGAACAAACGGACCTAATTTGGCTGTTTGTTTTTAGATTTATTTATTCAAGTTTGGCTGTTTTTATTAATTTATTTTTTCATATCATTTAAACCTCCAAAGTAAACTCGTTGATCCAAATCAAGCTTTACTGTGTCTGCATAAGATTTGTCATCTCGGTGTTGACTGTTCTCTCACCTCTTAAAATTCCTTCTTTATCCAGGAGGGGGCAGCAGCACCTCAAGCTCCAGCACAAAGTCGACTTCATCTGAGGAGGAGACGCAGGAAAAACAGAAGGAGGAAGGAGGTTTCTTTTCCAGACTAAAGAAAATGTTTAGCTAACACTCAGTGCCAGGTCAGACATTTTAACTCCTTATTCTTCTCCTGACAGATGATGGATGTCAAGAGTATTATTTTATCGAACATTAGCAACACAGATTTAAGTGTGCTTTATTCTTACGTTGTGCTTTCTAAATTTGCAGCAATAGAAGAAAGGAAATCTACATCTGTCGACTGGACCTCCATGTCACCTTTTGGGAGAATTATGCAAAGGAAGAGCTAGCCAATTTGGCTTTTGTTGTTGAAGATCCACATACTGTTATATTTAAAGTAGAGGTTTATTCACACAACCAGTCACCCTTCAATACAGACTGAAGGTCGCTGAGGAACTCCAGGTCTGCTCAAACAAAGAAACAAAGTAGACAGCTGTGAACTGTTGTGCTATGAGTTTTCTCTATGAAGCAGTTGGATATATGGACATAGTCTATTACAACCATCTAAATCTCAGCAAGCAAAGGCGGTAACAACTGATGGAAGCTGGAATAAGAATAAACCATATATGTGGGAAGCATATTAAAACCTGACCTTTTCATTTATTTCTGTGGCAAGTTTTATTATGTTCTAAGGTAGCCATGATTAGATACAATTAAATTATTAAGTACAAAACATCTATATTTAAGTCCGAAGCAACATTCAATCCACAGAAGGCTTTTACATGTATAGAAAGTGTTATATATGTAGAAGTTTGATAAATATGTGGCTGAAGACTGCGATTTATATGAAAAGCACAACCCTCTTGACTGGCCAGAGCGTCTTTTCTTGTCTTTGTGTCTCCTACCTGGCTTGTGTCAAACCTCGTCACTCTTCCACAAACACCAGATTTTTGGACTGCTTTTAATAAAAGTTGTTCCTTCCAACAGATTCTTCTGTCTGAGCTGCTAATCTCTGTCGCTCTGTAATTTACAGCTTTAGCTGCTTGTCCAGGTTTGCAGGTGCGTTGCACGCTTAATTTTGGGGTGACACATTGACGAGTCCTCTGCAGTGCTTTCAACGTTTGGAGTAACCGGACCCACAGTTACATCAGCTGTGTTCCACGGTGTCTGTGATGACTATCACAAAAAAACGGCATTTATAGTGGAGTTAAATTACACACAGTTGGACTCCGTTGAATAACGAATTGACTTCCGGTGAATTGGTCACACTACAAGTATCAGAGTAAAGGGACCTAAATACAAACACCATAATCTTATTTGTAACAGACAATTTGAAAACCATATTTTGCATACATGTAACGGCCATTTACTACTTTGTATTGATGTATTGCATAAAATCTCCAGAATTAGATTTATAGTTTGGGAATTGCACAGATACAAAACTTTAAAGTACTATTTGATTTACTGTGTAAACTGATAATACATTTAAATAATAGCCTCTTACACAGTGACAATTTCATATTACAACTTTATTAGAATTAAGGATCTCCTCAGATTAATGAAATTAGACAGATGTGGGTTTTACAGGTATATTAAATTTCGACACCACTTGAGATATTTACATTTATAAAAACAATTTCAGAAATGTGACTCGAAGCAGAATTAGGCTGGCATGTGTGAACCCAACCTAGATGGACCAGAATGGATGGCTTATTTAGTCTTTACCATGTTTAAATTCCAGCTACATTTGCTAGCTGTTGATCTGTGTACTCTATTAAAATTGATCTACTGGAATCGCTGAGCTGCAGTAGATTCTTTGAAAGACATCCGTTGTCCTGATCACCCCTGCTTTGCCGCAGGTTTGTTCTGGGCCTCGTCTGTTAAGGCAGTCAGGAAACAAAAGCTGTAGTGGAACTGCAGCACGTCGCACACTTTGGACCAGAAGTGTCCAGTGAGTCTCTGGAAGATCCAGTGCCGAGCGAGCCAGTGATCCAGCAGCTTCAGCGCCACGAATCCCGCACAGGACAGCGCAGCCAGCAAGAGGTACCCCGCTGTGCGGCTGTACCCGCGCCTCAGCTGCACGCGGACTCCTCTGTACAGCGCCAGCGCCACGTGACACGCCAAAGCCACCTCAAAGCCTCGCTCGTGCGCGAGCGCCAGGCCGTAACTGGCAACGGAGCACAGTTCGAGTACTGCCGCGTGCGACGCGCGCCACTTCCCCGGTGCGCTTTCTATGAAGTCAATCCAGACAGGAACCCACGCGAAGATCGGCAAGGTGAGCCACTGGTCCAGCACGGCGGGTGCGCGCCCCAGTGTTGCCAGGCGCGTCCACTGTACCGGTGCGTAAAAGACAGCCATGAGGGCGAAGACCTCCCTCATGTAGCAGCTTTGCTCCGTTTCCTTAACGCCTCTGTGCCAGAACAGCCAGTACAGTCCCATGAAGATATAGGCCAAATTAACCAGACAGTTAAATGGCATCGCCAAGAACGCTGGCATGTTTTCGTCTCTTTTTTCTGCGTAATGGTCGTAAGTCAAGTCCACTTCCACGTCACTGAACAGGTTCGTATTCGACAAAGCAACGCAGAATATGAAAGCCACCGTTACATGAAGCAGAGCCGACCTCATTCTGCTAATAGGCACGTTTTTTATACCCGAATAGAACGAAAATGCACACAGTTAATGGTGTTTATGGAGGCGCGTTTAGTAGCAAGCAAGACCAAACGTCAGTGCGTTGTTTATTTCCGGGTTTCAAAATCACATGTTTTTGATTGAGGTTTTAGATTGGCTGCCTTGCACTCGTGCTGCCCGACCCCCTTTTCTCCGCCACAGGGATTTGTTGAGTCAGCAAACAAATGATTAATTCAGTCATTTGTCTCTTATTTATACAAAGTCCGAGAGAAAAGAGTGTGTAATGGTAATAAAAATAATGATGAAATAAACTTCATTATATAGCACCTTTTAAATGAGCCTACTGTATAAACCATTTAATGAAGTTGATAGACTTAGACTTTCTTTATTGTCATTTTGTATGCACAGAGTGCATACAGAACGAAATTTCGTTTTCACACAGCTCAGAAAGATTGCAGTAACTCTACAGGATACCTTGCAGTGAATTACAGTACAGAATAAAAAGTGCAGTGATAAATCGCAGTCACTTACAGGATAAGTTTCAATAGATTTCCGGATAAAGTGCAGCAGTGAACAGTAGGCAGTTGAAATATAACCAATGTAAAACAAATATAAACAAATATGCAGTAAGGTGCATCAGTGATTTACCAGTAGACAGTTGTGCAGCGAGGTGCAGCAGTGATTTAAAAGTAGGCAGTTGCATTGTAAACAGTTTTGCAGTACGTTTCCGGGTAAGGTGCAGCAGCGATTTTGCAGGATACGATACAAATGTGCACAGATATTACTCTGTGATATTGCTGCATGTATCAATTCTCCAAAGAATTTCAAAAATAACTTGATGTTATTTTAACGGGCCAAATTTCCCTCCTTAGTAAAAGAGACAATGCTGACTGGCTCTGAGCAGGTCCTTTGGTATTCAATTTAGACATTAACACGACCTCATCAGTGCACAACTGACCGTATTATATCCCCAAAACCTTAGAAAAATGAAATTGGTTGTCATGGCCTCTTTAAAGAAACGCAATGCTTTATCAGAGTTCAAAGGAGAGGGCATTTGTGCAAGAATGCATTTTAGAAACTGAGAGTTCGGCAGCATTTGTAATGCTAGATAAGGATGCAATGATGCAAATGTGCAAATATGTGAATGTGGTACAGAGTCCAGTTTATAGCTTCAGCAGTTCAAAAGTCTGATGGCAACAGGGAAAAAGACCATGGACTGTCCCTGCTGTTCTCCCTGCTGCCCTCTTCCAGTCCATGGTGGGGGTGTGAGGGGTCTTTTATGATGTTACGGGCCCGGGACACAGCGCTGAGATGAAATGTCCTTAATGGAGGGAAGAGGGGCTCCGATGATCCCGATGATGATTTAGAAATACTCCAATCAAGCACGAGGACCCATCAAAGCTTGAACTCCTAGTCTAGGCCCCTGACGGTCTCACATCAGAAATGTGATTTAGGAATCCAAAATTAATACCTCAAACTTGTTGTGCACCTCAAATCCTTTGTTGATCCATTGTTGTTTTTGGCAATGTACATTAACCTGCCGAGCAAGGCCACAGCCATGGAAGAACACTGATTTTGTAGAAAATGTGAACATGGTCCGACACAATGCTAGGTGATACTTGTTAAAGTAACATCACCACAGAAGGCATGATGTAATATTTCCCAGCAGAAGATTGCTCAAAGTACCACACTGCCTCCACAGGCTTGCTTTCCTCCCATAGTACATCCTAGTTTCACCATTTCCCCACGTAAGCAAAGCCACACGCACAGAGCCATCAAGACGATGTAAAAGAAAATACTGAATATGTTGCATCAGATGAAGTCACTATTTATCATTGTTGTCGGATACTATCCAAACATGCAGTAGCTTGCCTGTCTGATGGAGCCACTCTTTGCTCCTCATGTGCATGAAGGAGCCATGATGCCAGTTCACCACTGTTCCTTCCTGAGACAAGTTTTGATATCAACTCATCACTGCACACGCGTGATACCCCAAAAGAGCTGCAGTCTTGCCATTGCTAAATGGCCCATGTAAAACCCAGTCACATCCTTATGTTTGTCATTGTGTCCGCTTCTAACACATCAGCTTTGGGGACAAAATGGGTACTTGCTGCCTGATATTTCCCGCCCATTAACAGGAGCAATGAGTAAGTGATTATTAGTGTCCGCACGTCACCTGTTAGTAGCCATAATGTTGTGCCCGATAGGGAATATATTAACCGAATAAAGCACGAGGAGTAAAAGAAAAGCCAAAAAAAAATGTACGTTGTAGTACTATGATGTGTCAACAGGTGGCAGCAGTTAGTTAGCTATCGCTTGACTTAATTAATTACTGCAGCATCGCTGACCAATTTGCTGACACAAACAAGCTGAAGCTCTCTGTTTTATGTGTTTAACCAACCACTTGGTTACCGTGCACAGCCTGACCACAGCTTGAGCTTTATGAAAACATTTAGGCAAAGTTGATTTGTTTATGCAAACAGTAAAAATACAGTACTGAAGCCATCATTTCGCACGTTACTCCAGTGGATGTTTCAGTGAAATACACTTTCAATCACTTGATGATATTTTTCTTACAGACACATTCCTTACCTTATCAAGATAGAACAAGACACGCGTATTGGAATAAAATACAACCTTTTGTCATGAAGCAACTACGAAAAAGGTTTGCACACTGAAAACATTTTAATTTTGCGATAGTTTATACACTGTGGTGCTACAATATATCAAATGTCACTGAATGCTGAAGAAATCAACTGTTTAGTAGCATTGGCATCACTCACTAACCTAATGACATTCCTCATTTCTAAAGTTTGTTTGAGGCGTTCTCAAAAAAACAAACGTTTAAATCAAAAAGACCTGCGAAAGAGTTTCTGGAAGCAGCTGAGCCATTATGAACTGAGTCATAACGGCTGAACAATGTGGCCTTGACTACTCAAGTGCAGAAATAAACATTGAAATAAACTTCTATGTATTGTTCATATTTGATATATATCTGAGCGTACCAACACATGACTTGCTGCAAGCAAGAAACACTCCAGCTGTGTCACATGACGACAAGCTGACATGTGGTGTTAATCATGATTGAATTTCACTTTGCTCCTTTCTAAATCAGAGACGGTTTATTTTTCCAATCAGCATCTTAAATCTTGTCGGCCAGTCAAAGTTCTCCACCCAAAGAGCTTAAGCAGACGCACATGTGGAAGCCGAGTAGCCAGTGTGTCAAAAGCTCAGACACTTTAAATGCTTTGGAAAGCTCTCTGTCGTACTCTCTGAACCACACAACACAGAGAGGCCAATGGTAGATATTTTCTCTGTCAGTACACGGTCAAAAGTAAAAATCCAGTTAAAGCTAAGGAAAACAACAATGATGACTCCTAATGACCTCACTTCAGACAGTAAATTAGCAGTTAAAGTAGAGCTGCTCGTATGTCCTTTCCTTATAAGGACTTTAAGATGGCGCACTCTACCACTATTCCCAGTTACTATGATGTCATAATTGCCATGAATCAATCTTGCTCACAGTTTGCAGTATATCATAATGAATGGCTTACTATACACTGTGGTATTTTCTCCATCCTTTGTCGTTTTTTATTGAGTAAAAACCTGGCTGTTTTAGTACTGCACAATTATTTTCCCTCTGACCTCTGGTTTCAAGAAAAAGTAGATAAAATGGAGAACTGAGAGATTATTATTATTACATGAATAAAAACCTCATAATGCTGAAATCTAAAAGTTATTTAGCGCAATAGTTTAGCGTAATAATATTATTTAGAAATGTAAACGTAAATTTTTTTTGAAAATGTAAAAATACTATATAATCATTCAGAAGATTTAGTCATATTTGGCTGTTATCCCCCCAATGGATTAGTATAAATTTCTGATCGGTTTGTTATTCAGTCATGTAGTTTTCAGAATGCAATGTATCTCCTCGTATGTCAATTTTTGGGTCCTAAATTTAACCAGTGCTATAATATGATTGATATAATACAATATAAGACATGCAATCCAACTTTTTAACTATCACTGACTGGGTGAATTTAGGAATTATGCTGGCCTTTTTTTTTCTTTAGAAATTATTTTGCTTCAGAAACAACTATTTCAACAAAATGATATAAATACTAATGTTATAAGCAAATCTATCATGATGTAGTTTTTCTTGTTTTTCTAATGACCTATCCACATCTAGAACCTCAGTTCTAGAGGTCAGCGACTGTGGAACAAGAGTTAGAGAGTTTGTCCTATAAGTGGCGGGTTGCTGGTTTGATCCCCTGCTTTGAGCTGTGGTGTCCTTGGCCATTGCCTGCTAGCGGTGGTCAGAGGGCCTCACTTCTATCAGTCTGCCACAGGGCTGTGGGTACTAACAGCTCACCATCGTCAGGGTTTGAATATAATGTGTAAAGCGGTTTGGGGTTGTCGTACTTGATAAAGCACTATACAAAACATTTATCATTTAGATTAGAGATGGGAAATTCAGGCTTACCAGCACCAAAGTGACAGATTCACAGATTATAAATAAATAAATAATAAAAACCGCATTTATGAATAAGGTAAAGGTCAGTTTGCAAGATAAGAAAAAAATGCAGTTATTAAAGATGGCCTACTCAGATTTTTTAAAAATTAGCATTTTTATTTTTATTTCTTATTTAACCTCCAAGATTTGATTTTCAAGAGAGACCTGTTTGATACAATAAAACAGCAAAAAAATAAAAGAAAAACAGTTTACAAACAAATCTCAAGAGTTGTGGGGACACAATCCCAATTTATCTTATCACCATAAATAGTGTCACAAATTTAAGTTTCCTTGCTATTATGAAGTTGTAGGGACCAGGTTGGAGGATGCATTTGTAGCAATGTATGGTGGCTCAGCGTCCTTCATTTACCCCTAATATTGATATCCATTTCAGCATTTTCTGAATTAGTATATTTCCTTTTTACATATTTTCAAAATTACATTCATTTTATATTAAAAATATATTCCATTAGGACACAAAGACTGTTGTGTTGAATTTAGTTTTGTTAGGTAACTTAATTCTTATGCTTTTTCTTTTTCTTTTCAGCTTCCAGTATTTAATCAAGTAGGTCAGCCCTCTGAGTGGGGAACAAGTCCATGACCTTTTTGAACATTATGTAGAAGAGTTCTGCTAAGCAAGGCCAAAAGTTAAGTATTCACTAAGCAGCATGGTTTTCAAATTCACATACTTTAAACATGGAAAAAGAAAATGGAAGAAAAAGAACTAAACCCTTTGCAAAATCAGAAAGAGGATGATTTTTTTTTTCCAAGACTGCAAGACTGCACCAAAGTCAATAAAAGCCAATTAAACTCTGGCCAGAGCAAGCAACTTAAAGACCTCATTTAACCTTGTCTTGCAATTAATGCCAAAAGTTTAACAACCTTTCAGCTATACAAACAACAAAAAAGCTCCTGTCTGCCAATCAAGTGTAACTGACGTGTGGTTGCTGGGAGTAACTGGGAAACTTAAAATGGCATCATGGAGAGGTTTAATTGATTTTTTTCTCTCGAGCCATGCAAGAAAAGGAACCTCACATCTTCTCACGGGTCAATACAAAAGGTTAAAAACAGTGTGCATCATGTAATTGGACTTGTAGGGTACTCCCGTGCCACTACTGCAGGCTCATAGATAATTATTTTTGGGAATTTGAACACAGAAAAAGAAAAGGAATGAGTGCACAATATAGCTGCCAATTTATGACAGGAAGCACTGTCCGCATTTATGCCAATAGATGTTTAGGATGGAGTGACAATGTCTGACATTTTAGGGGCCCGCCGGGCTTAAAAGCAACATATTCTAACAGTAAGTCTATTTTACCAGGGCTGTTGCTTAGCTGCTATTTTGCCCGATAAGTGGATTTTGTTTTATGTGGAGAGCATTAAGTTTTTTTTTTTTTCTTTCTTAGTAGCCCTCCTTGTATTTTAATGAAGACTTTTGACATTGAAAGCATAAAAGTTTGGAGTCAATCCGGTACAAAGGAAATGGAAGGTGATCAGGGTGGGATTTAGGAGACTGTGGCCCCCTGAGCCACAGTTGCTTTTGGTGTCTCACAACTTTTTTTCCCCTTTTTTTCTTGCTTGCAAATTACATGTATAATAAATTAGGTACACATTGGTTTTAAGCCTTATAACCTTTGTCCACAGTCTTCCAAAACTGGAACTGTATTTGTCCATTCAAAAGCCATTCCCTATAAACATGGCCCAAATTGTTATTGTAGCTGTGCAACACCTGTACACCCATTTAACAGAGTCATTGAAAAACTGTACATTGGAAACTGACTGGAAAAAATCCAAATGGGAAAGTTGGTGTTCCTTCAGCAGCCTCACGTTCAGTATTCAATATATTTAGATTTGCATGGCGGGAATTAATCATTTATTCGGAAGCAGGCCACCGCTTCCCAATAAATGATTTACCTAGTCCTAGCACAAGTAACCCATACAGACACCCTGGAAACATGCTAATGTGCCCTTCTCAAAAGAAGGTTCCTTCTTCATCAAGGACATAAGCTCAGACTATGACAACTAATTCAGAAAACATACTGTCCTTTCTAGCATATGTTCAAGATGAGCATGCATTAGATCCGTTGATCATTATGTATTGATTTACAAATCAGTTTTTCCTTTAACTGCTCAGATATATTTCCATCCTGACTGGAACTCTGCACACCTGCGTACAATAGCTTAAAGTCAGATATAAGTGGATGTGTTGGTTGGTTTTCATTAGACATAAATATTACCAGAGTTAGAAGTCAAACTGTTCATTGTGACTGACTTATAATTGGCTTTTGCTGTACAATATTTGTGCTAAAATACCAATAGTTGAGATTTGTGTTCTACCTGATCAAAAAAAGTGGCCTGTGGTTTGTTGTCTGAAATGTTTTAATTTGTTTATGTACAGTAGGCTATAAAAGTGTACCATGCTATGTGCTTGTTCTTAAAAATAAATCTTAATGGTATTAATCTTGCTTTAAATCAACTTTAAATTTGGTCTATCTCTGACTGAGGTTCCTGTTTAGTTTTTTCCAAGCGGATTTGTCATTTTCAGTGTTTAACACGATCTGCAATAACAGATACAGTAGTTTATCTGTATAATATCTAAAAAGGAAAGGTTTAACCATTTTGTGGAAGTTTTTTTATGACTGAGTTTTTTGCTGGAGGTTGAGGCAGGACTTTGGCTTGTCTTAGAACATTCTCACCACCAGTTCTACATTTGGTGCCTTGGGAAAGTATTCACAGTCACTTTTCAGTAGGCTGGTCACAACCACAAACATTGATTTATTTCATTGGGAGTTTATGGGATCAGACCAACATGAACCATTCCATATTTGAAAATAAAGATTTTTAAAGAAATACACTGCATGTCAAATGTCTGGAAACGTTTCACGCAGTAAGTGGATTGAATGGACTAGTGATACTGACCACTCAAAACACTTTACAGTAGAGCCACATTTACCTAGTCACACTCACAAACAAACACTGATATGCAGACTGGCAGGCAACTTGAGGTTAAGTTCCCTGCCCATGGGCATATGAAAATGTGACAAAAGAAGCTGGAATTGAGCCCACAACCTTCCATTTGCAAGAAGAACACGTAACCAAATTAGCCACAGTGGTGTCCAACCATTTGACTGGTAATGTAGATTTGAAATAAAAATATTATGATGTGCATTTTTATTCAGCTCCTCTGAGAGTTCTTTGTAGCAAAACATGAAAAACAGTAAATGTGTGGTGGAAAACTAACCCCTCTGAACACATCATCTGTACAGGGAAACAGTATCATCAACATAATACTGTGGGGAGGCTTTGTGAAAACTGATTTTCACAGACACTCTCCATTCAGTGGCACTGAGCTTGAGTTATTTTGCAACACAGAGACGTTTAAATATCTCAATGCAAAGCTGCAAATCTCAAGACTGTAAAACAATGTCATTATCCATCCACATGGGTGTTATGTACTGTTTTATTTTGGTTTATCACATAAAATCCTGAAGAAAAAAAATTAAAGTATGCAGTCCATGCATTTGTTGCTTCAAGGCGTGACTATTGTAATTCTTTACTACCAGGAAGTCCACAAAATGCTGTTCAAAGCTTTCAGCTGATCCAAAACACTCCAGCAAGAGTTCTGATGAAAATTAAAAAAGGGAGGCCTGTTAAATCAAGAATACAGTTTAAAATGTTCTTTCTTACATATAAAGCCCTTAATAATCAAGCTCCATCATATATCAGAGACCTGATTGCCCCATATGCTCCTAACAGAGCACTTTGCTCTCAGACTTCAGGTACATCTTGTTTGGCATTGTGTTTAGCTGTGACACCATCCTGGTGATCATCTGCTATTATCCTCTCTAACATAGAAAGTAATCCTGGATCAGCGCTTCTGTGATTTTATGCGTGTCTGCTCTGTCTTCTCAAACTCTCATTCGGTCGAGACAGATGTCAGTTCACACTGAGTCTGGTTCGGGTGGAGGTTTCTTCCTGTTAAAGGGGAGTTTTTTTCTCAACTGTCGCTACATGCCTGTTCAGTATTTCAGTAAGGGATTGCTGAAAGTCAACTACATTGCAGATACCCGTCCACTCGCTCTTTCAGGAGGAGTAAAATCTGCAAGTCAGTGACTTGATGCAATCTGCTGGGTTTCCTTAGAAAACCTTTTGACCAATCTGTCTGTGCGATTTGATTGAATTGACTTTGTCAGGGGTAAGGTATACTTCTGCAAGAACATTGTTACGGATTATGAGATCACAGACACTGGGCTGTGAAATGTATATCATTATCATTATATCATTATCTGTCATATAACACTAAAGAAGAACTGTTTGTCTGTCCAAAACTAAAGAGTTAAAAAGGGAATAAGTCACTTCTCATCTAATTTAATACATAATGTGCCATGTTTTTCATAGTCTAACTAAATGTTTCATTTTAGTGTTTTTTTTTTGTATGACCTAATTGTAGGTCTCACATTATATAATTATTAAAAACGAAAAGTTAACAAAAATTAATCCTCCCATTCCAATTCTCCCAAACCCAAAAGTCTCCCATCCAAATAAATAGATAACCTAGAGCAAAATTCATTTTCCTGAGATAGATAAAGGCGCCATGATACAATGAATGAATGTTTTTGTAAAACCTGAGTCTGGATTTTGTCATTGCCTGAGACAAGGCCTTTTAAACATTCATCTGAGATTTTAAAGTCTTATAAATAGTAATCCCCCAGATACTTTTCATCTACCAAACTGAAAGAACCAGGCATGATGACAACTTGTCTGTGTGGTTTAGAAGCAAAGGTAAAAATGAGTAATCCAGATCAGATTAGGCTATGATTCACTCTGTAATTACAGCTTCCAAACTACATCTTTTTATATGCTGAAGCAGAATGGAGACCATAATCACAAGGGATAGATCTGCTCCAAGCGGCAGGCCAACTCTGATATTTCATTCCAGTTCAGTACATTTTAGTGGCAGTGTGCGCATATATGTGGAAGGCTAAAGGGTGACACTGGTTTGAGCCTGTTTCCCATTTCCCCTCAATCAGGGGAACCTCTCATCCAATTTCACCCTTCCCCTTCCTTCCACCCCCATTTTCAGCTAATTGTGTTTCCAGATCACTACCACATGCATGTAGGCTGACACCGACAAGCGTGTTCCTGTCTCTGTGTGTGTTTATGTACATGAATGTGTATTTACTCTCATCTCAAGGGGTCAAGGAGATGTTCTTTACCTCTTCAGCTATTAAAATGTTGACCCCAGATTTAGTATCAGATCACCAGATTGCCAAATGTTTTCCACATGGTCTTTCCATATCATTCCACAGCCCTCCTCCTCTCACCCTGCTACAGAAATACAATGACAGAGTGCACACAAATGAATGACCTCATGACTGGTAATGTTTTTCAGATTTCCCTCGGATGTGTCACACAGACTTAGGAGCCTGTTAGCTTTCAGCCAAGCTACCAATTGGCCTTCCTGCGTCGAGGTTTGAGTTTTTTTTTGGGCTGATTTATGGCCCTCGTGTGAAAAAATAGGATATCTGGCTGAAATCAATGCTGTGTGAATGATTATTGTGGAGGCCAACCTTCCTGGGAGAGAAAAAAAGAAAAAGTGAGCAGATATTAATATTCAAAATCAGGTTTTTTGCCTATTACAAGAAAGAATACTGCAATATGCCCTGGTTCAAATATGGGCCAAACTAGCTCTAGATTTGTTCAACTCAACAAGTTTAGGTTACAGGTTTGATTCAGCATACTAGATTAGGTTTTCATCCCAATGGGTGGATGTTGTACAACATTATGGCTACCAAAGGTTAAAAATAACAAACCATAACCCCCTCAGAACACAAAGCCGAAAACGATTGTGCACTATACTTTTAATTCATTACAAAAATTCTGATAAATCATACAAAGGAGAAATAAGTGAAATTCCATCACTAGGTGGGCTGTTGAGCACTGTTTGTAGAGCAAAACAAGGTGTGTGATTGCCACGACTCTCTCTACCTCCACTTCAGCTGCAAAGCACCCGATTTTATGATCGTATGATCGGTCAAGTCTGATCAGCTGGTTGTAAAATTCAAAATGGCTCATAATGAGGCTCCTTCTAGTCTCTACATTCAAGTCAAGTCTACACATCAAAAATGTTGGTCAACGGTCCTGTTATTATGGGTCGAAAGCAACAACAGGTGGGTTTTCAGTCTTGATTTAAAAGAAATCAGTGTTTTGGCTGATTTGCAGTTTTCTGGAAGTTTGTTCCAAATTTGTGGAGCATAGAAGCTGAAGTTGCTTCTGTCATGATTTTGTTGTGGATGAACCCGGACACAGCACGCACACACAGAGGAGTTCGTTAAGACAGTTTATTGCAGGTGGATGGTGGTGACATGAGTCAAAACTGAAAACTGAGGGAACAAAGGGCCAGCGAACACAGAGAACCAAAGGACCACGGAATACAGGGAACCAAAAGGTCAAGAACACGGAGGACCTAAGGCTAGAGAACACAGGGAACCAAGGGGCATCTTAACAAACCAGGGAACAAGAACAGAGGGCGTCTAAACACGCCGGGAAACCAAGAACAGAGGGCGTCTAAACACGCCGGGGAACCGAGAACAGAGGGCGTCTAAACACGCCGGGGAACCGAGAACAGAGGGCGTCTAAACACGCCGGGGAACCGAGATAAACGTAAACACCAGGAACTAGAGGGTGAGCTAGGCAGCAACAGGCCAGGCGCGCCAGAGGGCACAGACAGCGACTTATAACCACCGGAGGGCTCTGGCGGCGACCTGCGTGCGCTGGGCAACGACAGGCTGGCGCACCAGAGGGCTCAGCCGGCGACATGGGAGCGCCGCAGGGCTCTGGCGGCGACTTGGAACGCCGGAGGGCTCTGGCGGCGCCTAAACACGAGAACAACAAGAACTTAGAGGGCTAGGAGAACAGAACAGAGACACCGGGGAACTAGAACAGGGAAACTAGGGGAGACCAGAACAAACAGAGAACCTAACAAGCGCTGGGACATAAATAAGCGCAGGGACCTTTAAGAGCGCAGGGACCCTTAAGAGCGCTGGAACCCATCCAACGCAGGAACCCAGATGGCGCAGGAACCCAGACGGCGCAGGGACTAGACACAAGACAGAAACTAAGACAGGAACCATAAGGCTACAGGACTAAAGCAGGAACTTGAGAACGAAGACAGGAACTACAGGGCTGAGACAGAAACTAGAAAATCTACGTGTCACAAGGGGGGAAAAAAAAAAAATAAAAAATTGATAACTGGGGCAGGAACAAGTACACTAAAGTAGGAACTAGAACACAAAGCAAGACCGAAACTAAGGAACTCTAAGAAATCTAAGAAGCACTGAAATACACTAAAACTAAGGAATGTTAAGTAACTCAAAACACAAGGACCAAAAAATAACTCAAAACAAAGGCAAAATAATGAACGCTAGGACTAAGACAAAATAACATTACTTTTAACTAGGGAGCTCAGGAACCTTTAATGAGCGCCGGGACCTTTAATGAGCGCAGGAACCCGAATAGCGCAGGAACCCGAATAGCGCAGGAACCTATGGAGCACAAGAAAAAAAAAAAGAAATCAGACAGAATAAAGTAAAAACATACCAAACACAGACGAGAACTAAGCACTATAGGACTACAAGTTAAGCTAAATTAGAAAACAACGCTGAAACAAATACTAAAACTGGAACCAAAACATAAAGCAAAAACTAGAAACCAAAGCAGAACCAAAGGCGCTGGGCAGCAAAGTCTTTAGCATGCTGCGCAGCGGCAACAGTTAACGCTGGGCAGCGACGACGAGGAGCGCCGTCTTTAATGCTGAGCAGCGGGGAAGGCGGACCAGGAAAACAGAGTCAGAGGCGGGGCGTCGCGGATGCGACCCCGGCAGACGAACCAGAAGCGTGGCGTCGCAACTCCGCGACCCAGGCGGGACGAGACAGAAGCGTGGCGTCGCAACTCAGCGACCCAGGCGGGACGAAACCAGAGGCGGAAGCCGCAGAACTGTGAGTCCGGCGAGACAAAGACCTTCCTGGAGCTCCCGGGTCGAGGCGGAGCATCTCCAGCGGCGGATGGCACCCACGGAGATCCCGGGTCGAGGCGGAGCATCTCCAGCGGCGGATGGCACCCACGGAGATCCCGGGTCGAGGCGGAGCATATCCTTCCCGGAGCGGATCCTGCCAGCTCTTGCATCATGACTCTGTGTGTGCTCGAGTTCATCTTTTGGCTGGCTCGTACTGTCATGATTTTGTTGTGGATGAACCCGGACACAGCACGCACACACAGAGGAGTTCGTTAAGACAGTTTATTGCAGGTGGATGGTGGTGACATGAGAAACCAGAGTTTACCAGTCGGAGGTGAAGGATGCAAGAGCTGGCTGCTGGCTGGCAGGTACAGAGTCCAAAAACATGAACAATAATCCCAAGGCAAAGTGGAGCTGGGCTGCTGCGGAACAAGGAACGAGACCAAGACGAAGTCATCAAAAGTTAGCAGCGCAGCCAAACAAAAACCCAAACCTGACGAGACAGGAACCAAGGCGGGGAAACTGGAGCAGACAGGCATGATGGTCAGGAACAAACATTACGAGCCAGCGACGAGAAAACAACCGAGGTGAGTTTATAAAGGGAGCCTGACAGGTGACGAGAATGAAGGCTAATTAGTGTCCAGACAGGTGTGACTAATTGCTGAAGGAAGGTGAGCCGAGTGAACTGCAAAAATGACACGAAAAGAAACCAGACAAAACCTAAACCATGACAGCTTCTCCATGTTTGGTTCTGGTTCTGGGTGTTCAGAGTAGTAATGTATGTTGGTGCTAAGCCATTCAGTGCTTTATAAAGAAACCCATAAAGTCTATTCTCTGAGCTACAGGGAGCCAGTGTAAGGACTTCAGAACTGGGATGACGTGCTCCAGATTCCTGGTTTTAGTGAGAACACGAGCAGCTTCTGCATCAGCTGCAGTTGTCTCATTGATTTTTTTGGGCAGACCTGTACAGACGCTGTT
Source organism: Fundulus diaphanus (assembly GCA_037039145.1). Classification (NCBI taxonomy): domain Eukaryota; kingdom Metazoa; phylum Chordata; class Actinopteri; order Cyprinodontiformes; family Fundulidae; genus Fundulus; species Fundulus diaphanus. Next base: position 15,324,329 of record CM073123.1, on the reverse strand, counting down.
GCAGTAATCAATGCGACTAAAGATAAACATGGATTAGTTTCTCTAGATCTCGTTGGGATATCAGTCCTTTAATCCTGAAAAATGTTCTTCAGGTGGTAGAAGGCTGACTTGGTGACTGTTTTTATGTGTCCTTGTAGGTTCAGGTCTAAGTTCATCATTACACCCGGATTTCGGGCCTGATCAGTAGTTTGTAGTTATGGTAACTAATCTTGTTTCTTGTTATAACCTCAGCTAGTGGGAGAATATAGATAATGAATAGAAGGGGTCCCAGAATTTAACCTTAGGGTACCCCACATGTGGCTTTTGTTCACCAACAAAATGTGCCAAAACTTTGACCTGTTAGGTGAAACCGACCCAACTTCTGCCCCAACAACAAAGAAATAAAATTCCTATTTAGAGCAACTTAATTTATGTTTATGTAGACTATTTGTTTTTTACTTTACCTATACTGAGTTTAAATTATTGATTGGTTATTTCTTAATAAGTCAATGAAGGCCACTGAAAGTACCAATTACCAAAAAATTTAATAGCTTTAAACAGTAGATTACATAGTATGCATAGAGTAATCTATGAACTGGGAGCATTCTTTATGTGAATAAACACTGGCATGGATGGCTCTACTTTTACACATCTGTATGTCATGACCTAAACATCATGCTCTGAGAGAAGCACACCAGGGTCCATTAAACTGCACACACTAATCATAATCCCCCCTACTGTCTCTCCCACTCACTTTCTCTCACAGTCAGGCACCTCTGGTGGGTTTTACAGGCCTCAAGGCAAACAATGCAAACTGGAAACTACAAAATGTTGACAGCAAAGTCTGCAGCAATCAAAGCAGAAGATAATATTACTAATTGTTGCCACTTATAGTAAATCAAGGGATTCAAATTGGTGTTGGAAGATGGGCTGGCTGTAATTATGAGGACATAAAATGATCATACATGACCACCTGCCTAATAATGACTAGGTTCAACTGCTGCCTTTAAAACAGCTTCTAGTTATGAGGTAACTGATGAAGAACATCTGTTTTGCTACTACAATGGAGGGGTGTGATTGGTCTGCAGAACTGTTTAGGTAACATCCATGAGAATATCTCGGTGAAGGTTTTCCCAGCAGACATCGAGATGCTGCCCCTGCCACAAGCAGTGTTAGCTACATAACAGTATGGGTTACTGGTTATATTGGTTGCATTGTTGTAGTTGTAATGAATTGCATGCTTTTTTTGGCCTAATCGAGTTCCTTTTAACTGTTTTTAAAGGTAGAACGGATGACACAGGAATATCAACAGAGCATTTTAAAACAAATGGCAAATATTTCTTCCAGTTTGAAGGCCTAAAACCACAGCTGTTTAAATAAAAACCTTACCAGTGAACAAGTCTTTTACAAGTCGATTATACAAATTAGAGGTTAGAGATTCCTATTTATTTGCTGCTGACACAATGGGTGTTGCTTTTGTTTTTAAAGCACAGGATCATTGTAGTCACAGATTCCCTACATTATCAAAATGTCTCTTGGAAAACAGTTTGTATCACTGAAAAGGAAGAATGAGTGCAAAGGAAATGACGTAAGTGCCTAAATGGATGGGATCAAAATGATTTCTCATTTATGCATCAAGCCAAAACTGTTCTTTTAGAGCAGAAATTCAACCCCACCCACTTTGATTGTTCCCATGCTGTGGGTGTGCTCCTTTTTTATTGTATGTTTTTTATATAGTTTATGTTTAACTGCCATTTATCTAACTGGAACAACTGATTAAGGATTATTTCTAAAGTAATGAATGGGAAAAGCTAAACAGTCTTAGCCAAAAGCTTAACATTTAACAGATACACAGAAAGGGAAATTTTGCTAAGGCATGAAGAATACTCTGGCATTTTGACACAGAAAACAGAATCCATCAAAAAGAAGCTCTGTCCACTAAAACACAGCCAATAGAAACAGAGGACATGCAGAGACATGTACTCATTTGTTGAAAAATGAATGTAGGCCTATTTATTTTAAGAAATTTGATGGATAAGGTGGATTATTTTCTTTTGTAGCTTCATGATCTTTGTAACAGTGAGGTGAAGTAGAAACCTTAGGAGTTTCTAGACTTTTCCATGGTCCTAATATAATTGTAGTTGTGCAAAGTGACTATTATTGTCTATGTTTGTTGAGGCACAACGGATGTGAATTATGTGTTTTAATTTAATTAGAAGAAATGTTTTGATTTGATATATTTGACTGTACATAAATTATATTACAGTGATCAAGAATACCTAATTATAACCTTTTTTATATATTCAGCCATAATAAATGTTTAAAATCTAAACATGTATTAAAATTTTTCCTGGTTTCTCTTCATCATTTAAAAAGAGGGCTTGTGAAAGGCTTGAGCTGGGAACGTTTGGGAGAGAAAAAAACCAAAATTAGGAGCAACATAAGTTTCAAAGACGCCTGGACACATTAGTTTTCTCACCTGAGAAAAAAATCTGAAAAAAAGTGTCCACTTTGAGAGTCTGCAATCGGGTTGTTTGCTCACTCACAGAACCAAACAGAATTTTTGGTGCAGGGGCTCCTGAAGTTCAGGTTCTCTGCCCGGCTGATGTCACAAGAGCTGTTGGTTCGGCCTGTAGAAGCTAGCTTTGCCTAAAATCGATTTGGATTTGAAGAACAGCATCTTTAAAGGAAAGAACCTGAGCGATGCTGAGCACGTAAGCATGGCGCTGTATCCAAACAATGAGGAAATTTGATGCTAATGTTTTTCTGCCCCATGTTTTTTGCTCGGAGCAAACAACCCATCATGGTTGATAAAATATTTCCTGGCTGGAGCTGCTCTACATTCTCAAAGTTTCCAACTTGTAATCATTCTGAAGAAATACTCAGGTTTCATTGCCACAATGTACCACATTCATCTCTCTTTAAGATTTATTTATCAGGATTATTTTAAAATCATTCTGAATCCATAAATCAGGAAAATAACACTATTCACATAGAATATACTAGACACAGAGATCCTTCTTCCTTGAAGACAATCATATGTACGTTATAACCATAAAATCTAAGATAAGAATAACTTCTTGCTTTTTCTGCATTTTGTACTTTGTTCCATACTTTTGCTATAAAAAGTACACATAACTGACAATGCACATTTGACTAATTAACCTAGTAACTGCTATTTGGGCAAAGGAAGAAAGCTGGAGAACATATGAGGAGAGAAGACGCAAAAAGGCTTTAAATCTGTTCATCTTTGCAAGGTGCTTCCATATTTCTAAGACTTTTTTTAATTTAACTACAGTCATCACATAATAAGACATTAAAATACACTTTGAAAAGAGAAGATATGGGACAGAGCAATAATAATAAAAAAATATCATTTTGCATTAATTATAATGTTGACCCCACAGGATGGGGCAATTAAGATATCTACTGAACTTAAGGATTGGTGATGAGGACGGGTAATGTTAAAAGGGTAGCATTTAATATCTGTCATCCGCATAATGTCACAGTGTTAAAATTATTCAGGCATGCCATGTAAATTAGTTGCACATTATGCAATGAGTACAGTCTCTCATTACTATAATAATAATAATAATAACAAATAATAATAATTTTAATGGTTCTGATTCATGTGGTTGTTTCTTCAAGATGAAACTAGCAAACCAATAAAGTGTTTCCAAATTTTGAATGTGTAATAATTCTCCATGTGGCTGTTTGCTGCTTCAAATGATAACTAAAACAGATCAAAATAGAAAAGCCAAGCAAGCCAAATAAAGATCTGTGTTGCTTTTTTCTTTCTTTCTTTGGAAAATAAAGTCTTTGTCTATTTCAGTATCTCCATCACTTTACTTTTGGCTTGTCTCTGCTTTCATGTGTAATGTGCCAGTCTTCCAGAGGCTTTGCTGCCTCGCTTTCAGACCGGATGGGAATCTTCCCCAATTTGCCCCCAAATTGTCTTTAATTACAGGAACCCACAAGCACAGAGAACCAAGTGGCCTGTAATTACTGCGAATGAAAATAGAGCCTGTTTGTGTTACTTTGAACAGATTACTTAAGACAAAGGTGTCAGACTGGAGCATAAAACCAGCTTCCTCATTTTGGAGTCTAAACTCTGTCATTTGGTGGCCAGCTCTGTATAAATGTTTAAGTTCCTCACAGAGACACACATCTTTCCTGTAAACTCAGGATATGATGAAAAATATCAGAACGTTTCTTTGCTGTCACCAAAGTGGATTAACAGCCTTTGCCCTGCAGCATTCATCATAATTTGCAAAGAATTCGTTTTTCTTTTTTTTGTTAATCAACCTATTTATATTTTAATTAAAGCAAAATATTTTTTCTCTCTGTCTAATATATTTTCGCTTTGGAGGATACGAGTTGTACTGAACTTTAAACCATTCTTGTGGCTTTCTTCTCGCTCCTCCTCCGTAAAGGACAGATTTGTGGAGTGCAGGACTAATAGTTGTCCTGTCTACAGATCCTCCCACCTGAGCTGGGGATCTCTGCAGCTCCTCTTGAGTTACCAAGGGTCTGTTGGCTACTTCTCTGATTAATGCCATCCCAGCACTGTCAGTTTTATCCACAGCTATGTCTTGGACAATCAAACCTGGATACTAATTTTTTTAGCCTTGCTTTTAATAACAAGTAGCACCCCGTGATTCTGTTCCTGGCTTTTAATCTTTATTGCCTGTTCTTAAGGTTCTATATTTTGTTTTGTTCATCTCTGTATGTTTTTAAATTGTTTTTAGCTTTGGCTGTGGAAAGGGCTATATAAATAAAGGATTGATTGATTGATTGATTGATTGATTGATTGATTGATTTGCAGCTGCGTCGTGCTCCATTATTTTACAGATGATGGATTAAACACTGTTCTGCGAGATTTTCAGAACTTGTGATATTTTTATATAACCTGATTATAACCCTGAACCTCGCTACAACTCTATAGTGACCTGTTAGCTGTGTTCTTGATGCTCTCCAACAAACCTCTGAGGCCTTTATATAACTTTTGCATTTACACTTAGGTTAAATTGCACTCTCTCCACTTTTTTTTTGGTCACTTCTGAAGGCCGGTTCTGCACTGAATTTTATTTGGTTGGATCACAGTAAAGGTGGTTGAATGCATATTCACACCAGACTTCAGTTTTTCATATACACTGTTGTATCAGATGCATAGCAATAGCTATGGTATAGGTATCTTTGTGTACATTTGAAAGGTGGGGCAGAATCGCAATGAGCGAGCTATAAGAAAACATTTTATAAATATGCTCAACTTTCCTGGAATCTACCACTACAATTTCCAACCCACTTTATTAGAAATATCTTTATTTGTTCGTTTTGTCTCCCTGTCTGTAGACTAAACTAAAGCTTATACCCATGAGTTAGTATTTTAAAAGCATTTTTTAAAAGCCTGCTTAATTAACATGCTGGGCTAAAGCAACTATACATGCATTGTTAGGGTTTCTGTGTTTTTTGTGTCCATTAAGGTATTGATTATGCTGTAACGTGACTGGCAGTGGCAGTGAGTAACTATCACATAAAGTAGGCTAGAGGGTCCAACAGTACTTGTGGTTTCGCTGTTTAACATTGCGTGTGTGCATGTTTCCGTTGACATTTTTGTCCTTTTCCTCCCTCGGTCTGCTTTAAATGGAGCCTAAACGGAGGCTGCGAGTGTTTGAATGTGCCGTCATCCCACTGCTGATTTCATGAGTGGCGTAAGTTGAGGTTAAGAGGGTCCTGCTCCCTTACTCCTCCTCTGTCATCTCTACAACAGCTGTCTGCCTTCATCTGAGCTCTGCAGCATGTTCAGCACACATTTTTGTTTGGAATGAATGTACACAGATGTTTACATTGCAGTGTAAATGCAATGAGGCTGGGGAAGAGACAAAGAGGGGGATGCCTGAGAAAGGGAAAGATCCAAAATGGGTTGTGTTCTGGTGAGTAAACACACATGTTGACTTTTTTTCTTCCGATTCTCTGCTAACTACTGTGTTGTGGTGCCTAGAGGTTAGTACACCCCATTGTTTTACAGTTAAGTGCAACTGCTGAGAAACAGATAAAATTAATATTGTAACAGGTCCTCTAAAATATTTTTTTATTAAATATTATTATTATTATCCATCCATCTGTCCATCCATTTTCTAACACGCCTATCCCTTGTGGGGTCGCGAGGGGTGCTGGTGCCTATCTCCAGCTGTCAGAGGCGGGGTATACCACGGACAGGTTCTATTATTATTATTATTATTATTATTATATTTTGTACATTATATTTCTTATAGGATGAAAAGCAACACCAACATTTATTTCAACACTTACTCTTTGACTCTTGACTCTAATTTAGGAAAAAGCTACAAGAGCAGAGTGGAGATTTTATCGAAAACAGTGTCCCTCTTATCACTTTCATACATATAAATAATAATAATAATAAAAACTTTTTTAAAACATCAATTTCTTGTATCTCAGGGATGTATTCTTAGATTTCACTGTCTGCCACAATATTTTTGGACTCTTACAATAAAATCAAATAAAATATAAGTGACATTGGAAGCAGGAATATGCTTTGTTCTTAGTATTAGTTTTAATTTCTCAAGGTTTATTTTTTTCTTTCATTTTTCTGTACTTTAATCTCAAGTCTTATTTCAACAAAGTTGAAAAATGTTTCTTTTCAATCAAACAAATTTTAATATGGTTGTGATGGACCGAGGTAAAAATGCATGAGGAGTCACAGGAAATTATTCAAAAGTTGGGGTTTTTATTTTTAACCCAAAAGCCAAAAGTACAAAAATGGTGGGTTCTGGAGTCATAAAAGAGGTCAAAAGAAGAAAAACAAACTTTAACTGAAGCAAACTGTGCCCAACCTAACTGACTGCACAACCAAACATAACTGACCTACAAACAAATGACACACAAGGGTATATATACACTCTGGCTGATCAGACCAATTAACACAATAGGGGTAATTAAAACCAAACCAACACTCACAAATGACAAAACAAAGCAGTACAGTTAAGTTTGACACTAAACTAATCTGAGAACAATGAAAAACACACAACCTCTAAATACAAACCCTAAGTGAAATACAAAACAAAGAAAGAAAAATACAAATCCCCCCTTCCAGCAAAAGCAGGTGGAACAGTCCAATTTACCCTCCCCGGTATTTAGCTGTTCTCAGCCCTGGCAGCCATCTTTTGTCTGGCAAAACTCCCAGGCACCATGGAAGGTAAGAAATAAAGATTAGTAACAAAAACACAAAAAAAAGGTATGGAAAATTAACTAAGTACAAAAGTGAACTAAATGTGCGCGCTTACAAATAGAACACAGGTACTTAAACTAAGAATAAAGTTTTATTGCAAACTAAAATGTGCATATACTGATTGGTAAATGAAAAGTGTATGTGTGGTACAGACTTTTAAGGTGTGGCCATGGGTTTGGCCATCACACACTCCCCCACTTCTTGGTCGCCACCACCGGAGCGAGAGAGGTAATCAGCGGTAGTGTTCTCTTTTCCCGGGATGAATTGTACCTCGAACCGGTATGGCTGCATGGCAAGGTACCATCTGGTGATTCTCCCGTTGGTATCCTTCATTCTTTCTAGCCACTGCAGGGCTTTGTGGTCAGTTTGGAGGATGAACTCTCTTCCAAGTAGATAATATTTGAAAGAGTCAAGCGCCCATTTTATGGCCAAGGCTTCCTTCTCTACCGTTGCGTAGCGTGTCTCCCTTGGCAACAACTTCCGGCTGATGTAGGCAACAGGATGTCGGTCCTCTGGTGGTCCCTGCAGAAGCACTGCCCCAAGACCCCTTTCAGAAGCATCAGTCTGCAACGTGAAGTCCTTATTAAAATCTGGAGAATGCAAGACTGGGTTCTTACTCAGAGATTGGCGAATATCCTGGAAAGCTCCTATGGCTTCTGCTGTCCATTGGATTTTATTGGGACATCTCGAACCAGTCCTGTCCGTGAGCAGAGCTGCTCTGGCCGAGAAGTTCGGAATAAATCTGTGATAGAATGCTGCCATCCCCAGAAAAGATCTGAGCTGCTTCCTTGTTTGTGGAAGAGGACAGGAACTGATGGCATTAATCTTGTCAACCTGTGGTTTGATTTTCCCACCTCCAATGGAGAATCCCAGATACTGTATTTCAGCCTTTGCAAGAGCACATTTTGCTGGATTGATGGTAAGGCCTGCAAAGCGCAGTTGAGCCAGGACCTTCTCTAGATGCTCCAGATGCTCTTCCCAAGTCCTACTGAAAATGACTATATCATCAAGGTATGCACATGCAAATTGTGACAAACCACAGAGTACCTGATCCATTAGTCTTTGAAATGTTGCTGGGGCCCCATGTAGGCCAAAAGGCAGAACAGTGAACTCAAACAATCCCCACGGGGTACGAAATGCTGTCAACTCTTGTGAGTGCTTAGTAAGGGGCACCTGCCAGTAACCTTTAGAGAGGTCAATAGTTGTTAAATACCTCGCTTTCCCAAGGTGCTCAATGAGATCATCTATACGTGGCATTGGATAAGAGTCGAACTTCGAAATGGAGTTGAGGTACCTGAAGTCGATGCAAAATCGTATTGTGCCATCCTTCTTCGGAACCAACACAACAGGGTTGCACCACTCACTTGTTGAAGGTTGGATGATTCCAAGGGACAGCATTAAGTCCATCTCCTTCTTTAGCTCCACCTGGAAGCGTTCTGGTATCCTGTAACTCATACGCTTTGCCACAGCATCAGGTTTCAAAACAATGTTGTGCTCCACTAGTGTGGTGCGACCTGGGAACTCTTGAAATATGTTTGAATTAATCAGAGGTGTTACCTGAGACACATGCTCCTTGGTGAGATGGCTTAAGTTCAGGACAGAGGATGTTACTGTAGGCAAGTAATCATCAACTTCCTCTTCTTCACTCACACTGAATTAGCAACCCCTCTGGTTTATTCCCAGTGGATGGAACCCACTCCTTAAGAAGGTTGACATGAAGCACTCTACTCCCTCGCTGGAGACCTGGTGTGGAGACTTTGTAGGTAGTGGGTCCAAGTTTCCTTAGAACTTCAAAAGGCCCTTGCCACTTTGCAAGCAACTTACTGTCAGAAGTTGGCAACATTACCAAAACCTTCTGGCCAGGAACAAAACTCCTGTGGCGAGCTCTCTTGTCAAACCAAGCTTTTTGGTGTTGCTGCGCAGCTGCCATATGACTCTGAGCCAGTTCACTCATCTGCTGCAATTTATCCCTCATTTGGATGACATATGAAATAATATTAACTTCTTCTTCTTTACCTTGATATGCTTCCCAAGAGTCCCTCAGCAGCGTCAGAGGTCCCCTCACCTCATGGCCATAAAGGAGCTCAAATGGTGAGAATCCAGTGGAAGCTTGAGGAACTTCCCTGTAGGCAAAAAGTAGGTATGGCAGCCACTGGTCCCAATCAGACCCTGTATCATTAATAAACTTACGGAGCATTTGTTTCAGAGTTTGATTGAAGCGCTCCGTCAGCCCATCGGTCTGGGGGTGATATGGGGTCGTCCGTATGCTCCTGATGCCCAACAACTTATAGACCTGTTTCAACAGTGTTGACATAAAGTTAGTGCCCTGATCAGTCAAAATCTCATGTGGGAATCCAACCCTTGAGAAAAGTTGAATCAATGAAGAAGCCACAGATCTTGCTTTGACAGTCTTTAATGGAAAGACCTCGGGATATCTTGTAGCATAATCTGTAATGACCAGCATAAAGCGATTTCCAGCTTTGCTCTTCTCCACAGGACCAACTATATCCATGCCAAGACGTTTAAACGGTGTGCCAATAATTGGGAGAGGGTGCAGTGGTGCTTTAATTGGCATTCTAGTTGAAGTCTTCTGACACAGAGGGCAACTTCTGCAAAACCGAGCAACATCTGAGCTTAAACCAGGCCAGAAAAAATATCGCTTAATGCGAGCAGTGGTCTTGTGCTTCCCCAGGTGGCCAGCCCAAGGAATAGAGTGTCCCAAAGTAAGCACTGTTTCACGAGCCTCTTTAGGGACCACCAACTGCTTAACCTGGCCGTGTTGGCGGTATAAAATGCCATCTTGCAGAATGTACTGCTCTTTATTTGTGTCAGATGTGGCAACTGATTCCTTATCCTTAGTCCCCAAAAGTACAGCAGACAGAGTTGGATCATCCTGCTGCATTTGTCTAATGTTCATGGGTATTTGAAATCCCAAAGGCATATCTGGAGCAACCTCAACTGAGGCCTTTCTGACTGCATGTTGAAACTTTTCACCCCTTCTTTGCCTGCGTGACTTCCGAGACTTTCCAGGTCCTGTCTCTAGCTCAACCCCAAAGAAGGGTAAAGCACTAAGTGTTGCAAAATGTTCGTCTTGATTCTTAGCTTGAGCCCTTGTCACAACCATATTACAGCTCTGCACTTCCCTTAATAAATCATAGAGAACTGGCAGATCCTCCCCAAGAACCACAGGGTAGGGCAGGTTATCAGCTACCCCAACCTTTAACAAATAGGGAGACCCCTGCACCTCAATAAACAGGTCCGCAGTGGGGTATGATCTTTCATCTCCATGTACACAGCAAACAGATATTGTTTCAGAAGGGAATGTAACGTCAGTTGGTACATATTTCCGGTGCACCAGAGTCTGTGTGCTGCCAGTATCTATTAAAGCATCCACTTCCTGTTCATGAATCTTCACCATGGTGAGTTTATTTGAATGTGTCCTCTCAGGTTTAATATCCCCATTCTGGTGAGGCACAAAACATGTCTGAGATAACTTGCTTTGATTCTTCGGACACACAGGCTTGGTGTGACCTTCTTGTCCACAGAGGTAACACACAGGTGGCCTTTTACCCAGCTTGAATGAGTTCGAAGACTGATTTTCTCTCAAAAAGGGCTTACCCACACTTGTTGCTGACCTCTGCTGGTGCTGAGAGGGCTGTGACCGACGCAAGTCTCTAGTTGCTTTGCATGCACTGTTGCTCCATGGCTGGAACCTACTCCGGGCAGCTACAAATACATCCGCCAGTATGGCAGCTTCTCCAGCAGACTTTGGATTGTGCTCCTTGATCCAGACCTGGAGCTCAGGACACAGCATTCTTAGAAATTGTTCCAAAATAATCATTTCACCAATTTCTTTTACAGTTTTATCTTTAGGCTGAATCCATTTCTCATACAGCTCTTTTAGTCTTGCATACAATTCTTTAGGACTTTCATCAAAAACATCCAGGCAGCGGAATCTTTGCCTGTAGGCTTCAGGATTTATATCAAATTTTTCCAAAATGGCCACTTTTACCTTGTCATACTCCAGTGAATCATCCACATCCATGTTCACATAGGCACTTCGAGCCTTACCAGTAAGAAGAGGAATGAGTTGAAAGATCCAGTCAGTCTTTGGCCAGCGATAGGCAGCTGCAATTCTCTCAAATGTTGTTAGAAAATGCTCAATGTCATCTTCAACAGTTAATTTTTCCAACTTAGGGTGAGGAACATACGCAGACTGACCTGTTACACTGGAGGCTGAGCCAGAGTCCCCAGGTGAAGATGCTACTTGAATCCCAGAACCATTATGACTTCCAACAGGCTCTGCATCAGTTGATGTGGGCTCAGGGGCTGGGGTTGTTCTGGCTTGAACTTCCAGTTGTAGAAGCCGAAATTGGTGTTGTAAACCTTTAAAACGCTTTTCTTGCTGTATGGATTCCTCTTTCTGCTGTTCAGCCCGAACCTCCTGCTGTGCCATGAAGGTCTGAAGAATTCCAGCAATGTCCTGCAGAGTTGGTTGTCTTGAATCTTCACCCTCAGCATCATCCATGACTAAAGGTCCTTCCTCCATCACCTCCTCTCTCTCCAATTGTTGCAAGCCATCTTTGGTTTCTGGTTTGTTTCCTTTCCTTGATCGAACACTATTCTGCATGGCTCATAAGATTTTTGTTTGGTGGGGGAATACTCCAAAAATTGAAGGGGAGAAAAAAAAAAAACCTGCCTCCTCAGCTGAAGGGTCCCACTCCTGACACCACGTGTGATGGACCGAGGTAAAAATGCATGAGGAGTCACAGGAAATTATTCAAAAGTTGGGGTTTTTATTTTTAACCCAAAAGCCAAAAGTACAAAAATGGTGGGTTCTGGAGTCATAAAAGAGGTCAAAAGAAGAAAAACAAACTTTAACTGAAGCAAACTGTGCCCAACCTAACTGACTGCACAACCAAACATAACTGACCTACAAACAAATGACACACAAGGGTATATATACACTCTGGCTGATCAGACCAATTAACACAATAGGGGTAATTAAAACCAAACCAACACTCACAAATGACAAAACAAAGCAGTACAGTTAAGTTTGACACTAAACTAATCTGAGAACAATGAAAAACACACAACCTCTAAATACAAACCCTAAGTGAAATACAAAACAAAGAAAGAAAAATACAAATCCCCCCTTCCAGCAAAAGCAGGTGGAACAGTCCAATTTACCCTCCCCGGTATTTAGCTGTTCTCAGCCCTGGCAGCCATCTTTTGTCTGGCAAAACTCCCAGGCACCATGGAAGGTAAGAAATAAAGATTAGTAACAAAAACACAAAAAAAAGGTATGGAAAATTAACTAAGTACAAAAGTGAACTAAATGTGCGCGCTTACAAATAGAACACAGGTACTTAAACTAAGAATAAAGTTTTATTGCAAACTAAAATGTGCATATACTGATTGGTAAATGAAAAGTGTATGTGTGGTACAGACTTTTAAGGTGTGGCCATGGGTTTGGCCATCACAATGGTACAAAGACAACTGTATTAAACACCAAAATAATCTTTAAAAGAAAGAATTAATTTGATAAGTGGAAAAAACACACAATTCAAACCAACCCAACAATATCAGAAATAGTAGTTGCCTCCTAAATCTTGTTGTGCAAAGAGCCTTCGTGAGAACTGTCAATAAGTCTTCAACATCACCGTGGAGAGGTTTTGGCCCACTCTTCTTTGCAGAATCGTTTGAATTCAGGCCCTTTGAATGGCTTCTGAACACAAAAAGCCTGTTTAGGTCATTCCCCAGTATTTCAATCAGATTTAATTTTGGACTTTGACTAGGCCGTTCCAACATTTTTTTTAGAGTCATCCAGAGCTAGACTTGATGGTGTGCTTTGGATCATTGCTGTATAACCCAAGTGCGTTACAGCTGAGGGGGAGGTTTTTCTGCTAGACAGAAGAAATGAAATAATAAAAATAAATGTTTTCCTTTATAGTCCCACATAGGGGAAAATTGTCCCTGTGTTTTAACCCATCCCTTAGGGAACAGTGTAAGGCCACACTGAGTGGCGCAAGGGGAGCTAACTATGGTCAAAGGTCTTGCCAGCAACCAACCAGCTGGTTCAACCAGCAGTTTGAACCAGCAACCTTTCCAGCCTCTCCAAGACACAAATACCCAACTCCCTAACCACTAGACCACCACTCCCACGTCTAGTGGTGGGAGTTCGTGGTAACATCAAGTACGCCAAGACGTCCAGGTCCTGATGCCGCAACAGAGTCCTGAACCGTCATGCTACTACTGGTTGGCTATTGGAATAATGTTCTTTTGCTGAGATGTTGTTAGTTTTACTCTGGATGTAACACTTTCCTTGTATCATCACAGAATATTTTTGGAAAAACCATGGGAATTAAAAGATAAATAATCTTTTTTTAAATTATTTATTTATGTATTTTTTCCCTTGCAAACAAAAGATTGGCTTTTGTGCTTCTGTTTGGTCAGCATTGGGTTTTCCCTCTACACGCTCCTTTGGATGGTGTTTTTGTCCAGCCTATTTCCTATTGTAGCCTGAACATGAACATGGCCTTAAATCAAGCAACTGAGAATTGCAGTGCTTTAGATGTTGTTCTTGGTTCTTTTTGGGGACCTCCTTAACAAGTCATTCAAGTGCTCTTGGAGTAATTTTAGTTGGTTGACCACCCCTGGGAAGGCTGACCACTGTTTCACGTCGTCTGCATTTGTGGATAATGACTCTGTGGTTCACTGGAGTCCAAAAGCCTTAGAAATGGCTCTGTAACTCTTTCCTCGCTGTTAGATGTGAGTCATCGCTTCTCATTTGTTCTTGAAATACTTTAGATCAGGACATGATGCGTTCCTCTTTTTTTAGGTAGTCAGAAATGTTTTGTTTAAGGGATTTCTTTGTTCTACAGGCCTGTCAATAATTGGCATTCAGCGTGGCTAGTAAAGTTAATCTTGGCTTTCCAAAGAACATGATCAATTACAGTTAATTAATAGAGTAGAAGAGGGCCGGGCAATTACGTTTGCCACATAACTCAAGGTTGGGTTGGAGACTTTTTGGTTTAAGAAATTAAAACTATCTCTTGTATTTATTTTGTTTATTTTGTTTGCTGGGTATTATATTTGTTGGAATTAGTTTAATAATCTGGATTATTTAAGGAAGACAAAAACAAAACATTTTACAGCACTATAAATTAAGGTAAATATACATAATTTCTAATCACTAATTACTGAATGTTACTTTTAATGTTTTCAGGGGTTTTCAGTCCCAACCAGTCAGTAGAAACAACAACAGTGTTTAATTAGAACCACTCTTACTGGCCCCTGCCATCGTCTTGTCTATATGTTTATTGTCTTTATTGATAATAATTTGACTGATAGTTGATCCGAGTGTTTTAATGTATATATTAACTTTATAGCACTTTTACTAAATGTTTTATAATTTTTTACATTGTTAATGTAAATATGTATTTTTTTTTTCTTAGGGTTACTTAGAAAAGGTATCTGTCTAGGGACTGCAGGTGAAAAATAGCCTTCTGGCAAACTCTGGCATATTGACAGAAATGACATTAATATGCATTGTTGATAAATTTACATTCATTGGTTCATTTATATTTATATCTATTGATCAGGTACAGATTTAACAACTCTGCTGGTTTCAGTTTATCCACATGCAATGTTGTTTGGGATTGTTATTGTGGAAACCAGACTTATGCTATTATGTTATTTTCAGATCTGTATTCAATATGGTCTCTGCCTGCATGTAATTGTGGCATGAATTTGGTTATCCTGACGTGTGGTTGCGGACTGGGTCTGAGAATAATTTTTGTAACCTGAGTAACGTTTCAACATCTCTTCACTGTTTCTGTGCATTGGGGATTGTTGAGTAAAAGACGAGAACGTGGAGTTAGGGAGGTACAGAAACATATGTGCAGAGTACAAAAGTTTCTAGTTGTGTCGAAATTAATGGATGAGGAATGGAGAGCACAGTGTTGCATCATTTTAACGTTCCTTCAGAGAACAGCACAGACAAGAAGACCAAAGATACTTTTGATTGTCTCATCTCAATGAAATTCCCCAATAGGTGAAGTAAAAGATTGATAATTTTGTTGTCAACTGAAAAAAATGAGCTAAAGTTTTATTCTTTTTGCTACTATGACATGTATTACAAACCTAGTCTGACAATGGAAGATGTAACCATTCTATAGGCAAAACATACCTGCAAACTGTTGTGCAGTATGTGATGCAGATGCATTTTATTCTATATTCATGCTTTTCTCTTTATACATTTATAGGAGCAACTCAGTAAACCATAATATCATCAAATAGGTGATACTGTAGTTAAAAAGGAAAGCTCATGTATAATGCAGATTCTTAATTCACAAGGTGATCACTTTTAACGTTTATTCCTGTTGGTTTGTTACGTTATGGCTTACACAATCACTGAGGTGACTGCTGACTTTAAAGTTGACCAGCAGATGGTCTTTGACACGCTCTGGTGATAATTTGTGTTAATTTCCCCTTCAGTTGTAGCAGCTGTAAATAAACAGGAAGAAAAGCACATTTTACTACATATTAACATTTTTTTAAAGGGCTGATGATCAGACTTTGACACAAGGTGAGGACAGAAAAACCCTCAAACACTCACGGGGAGGTTATAATCTGTTTTACAGATTTGTGCACATTCCAGCATCTGTCAGCTATGAATGATTTTGGCGCTGTAAACGGTGCGAGTCAGAGCCACATTTCCACTGCTTACCATAAAAAGAGAGTCAGGCAGGGAGTGATTGCAAGCTCTGTCTCATGCTGATATGAAAATCTTTTCTGAACCTGGCTCACGCTGCGCAGGATGTTGCCAACGTCTGCTTTGACTCAAATGTTTGTAAAGTTTTGTTGCTGCAATCAAGAGCTTTGAATGTGAGCTGCTCTTGATGTTATAACAGATCGCTTTGGCAATACGGTTTACTTGCATTTTTATGCTTGAAAGGCAACAAAGCCGAAATGTTTATATCTCCATTTTATTTTTTACATACTTTTAAATCTGACTTAAATTTATTTAGCCAATTCCTTATTCCTTCCTGGCACATTCATAAGATGACAGACATTGTGTTTGACATTTGAACCATACAAAGCCTGCGGTATCCATCGCTGTGCTTTGCGTGGTCTGAGCCTCTCTACTCCTAAAACTCGGCCGATTTCAAACAAGTCGCTGTGTGCTTCTCTTTTATCTTTTTATTGAGGTTGAAAATGGTGTACACAAGGAGATCTCAGTGCTTGTTGCCACAGTAAGCAGCCAAACACATTTATGGCCCGCCTTGTCCCTCTGTTTGTGAGATGACTGTCTGAGCTTCCTCTTTCCCTGTGCTGTAAACACCAGAACGCAGCAATTCTCACAGCTTTCAACTTTAGCCAAGCATGCTGACAAGTTTACAACGCCTCCTTTCTCTGTTGACCAGCCTGTCCCTGTTTGCTCTGAACACATAATTCAGGTTTCATTTGATTCAGGGCCGCATGCAGGTGGGTTTCACAGCAGGGCTCTAACCGAGGCTGTGTTAAGTGTCTGCGTTTACAGACGATGCTTTATGATTCCCTTCAGAGAACTTGCAGGTGTTTAGCACCGATGTGGCTAGTCAGGCACACAAAGACACAAACAGGAAGAAGCAGGCTGGTGGTCTATCATCTGGTGGGATGGTGAAAGTCTGAAAGAGGAACTAGTTTAAATAAAACTTCTCCCATCATATTATTTTCCTCTAAAGGGTAGTGTATCCTAGTAACATCTGTAGAAAAGGTTCAAACATGCATTTTCTCTATTACTATATCATGCTTGCAGGTTTGATTTATTCGAAGTACATATTATCAATAAATCCACCCCAGTTTCGACTGTTATACAAATTAATTTAACATAAAAAATTTGTCAATAAAGCTAGGATCAGCGATTGTTTTTTCGGAAGTTCCCCCAAGTCCCTTTTTGAATAAGTGTGCATGCGCAACACGCCCTTACCTTGCTCTTCTGCTCCTCAGGGGGATCGCGTGAAAAAAATCTCCCAAATCCACTCTGGTCTTATGTCTTTCCACTAAGGCCTTTCTCTTCTTCTCATAAACATGGACGCAGTTTGTTTCTTGCGACTCTCAGCCATATTTAAAGTATACGGTGAGAGCAGCGGCGCAACAATGAACGGCTAACACCGAAGCTAACCACTAACCGGGTACATAAACACTAGAAGTGCACAGCCAGCAAGTGGAAACTAACAAGGAACGAGTACACACACTGCCGTTAAATGAGCGCGTCACAATGACTGGCATGTGTGAAAACCAATAAATAAGGTAATACCCCCGGAACTTGAGGGACAAAGGGGAATGAGAGCAGGATCAAAACTCTTAGGTGTAAAGAGGAGTGACTGGTTAGAGTTTTTACAGGCCTCCAGCTCCCACAGAGATAGATTTTTTTAACCTCCTTTTTCTGAATACATAATGTGTTGACTAATTTAAGGATGGAAGGACAATTTTACCCAATATTTGTTGTGGACTTCCCCATTCAAAGCATGTTGCTATCTAAAGTTTGTAATAAGGCTGTGTTAATTTATTTTTAGCTGGAATGTGCATTTTTATCACCTTCATTATCTTTATCTTGACGTTATTGTTGGTGTCTTACCTAGGTCTCGCATCTTTAGCTGGCACGAGTTCTGCTTTTGAACAAAGAATGGATGTTAACTATAGGAATAACCCCCCGAAATGAAACAATTGGTTAAATCTGGCCAGTCAGACTTTTCTTGAATCAGCCACTCAGTCACCACTCAATTAGCCCAGATCAGCTCCACCTGCTGCCGGTAATTACTTCCAACTCTCCAACCAGTTTCCCTGTCCATATACCTGCCTCAGTCAACTCATCCCTGCCAGAACGTCTCTTCTCGTCTCATCTTGTCTCATCTCGTCCAGTGTGATGTGCCCGGCTTCTACCAGTTCCTTCGTGCTCAGCCAGCTGGACTCTTCTGTTAAAAGTTGCCTGAGTCTGCATGCTGCAGTTCTGCCTCTTTCCCCGTGAGTTCCAGTCGCTTGCTCTGCCCGTTCTGGTAGTTCCCCGGTCCACATCGCCTGTTCTGGTCTTCACTACCTGCATCCTCTGGTCTCCTGCTCATCCCTGCCTGCCTGGACCATCTGCTATAAACTCATCTGTCAAGTCTGGTTCTGCTTGCCTGCCTCACCTACCACTATTCATTCCTCACAAAAAACCTTTAAAAAAAACTTAACTCTGTGTGCAGCTGGATATCGGGTTCACCAGCAGTAACCATTACACAACCAGCCCTATAGCACACGAAATATGATGAAAGAGCCTGAAGATGGAACCATGAGGGACATCAAAAGTGAGGAGAGTAGTTTATTTTACAAGAAAAGACAAACAGGATTTTATTTAGTTGAGTGGACATGAATAAAACAGTATGAGGGAATAATTTTCAGTCAGCCCGCAATGCAAACTTCAGATATTTCTTGTTTTGTAATCTGCTGCCAACAGTCATTATGTCCTTTTCTGTCTTACTGAAGTGCTGTTAATATAAAGGACAAGGGTCAGGGAAACGATTGATCCACAGCTCAGGCACAGCTTAATGCCCACAATCAGTATTATATGTTGTCATTGTAGTGTAGTCCTTGAGTGACAAACCCTCACCTAAACTTTGTCAAGCATGGAGATATACTTACATAAAGTGTCCAGAAAATCTTTCAAAGTTTGTTAAACCCATCAAAAACCCATTCATAATCATTCAAGGATAAGATATGCAACAAAATAAGGATGATGTAACACACAAGACTTAAACAACCTTCTTCCACTCAAAACCTTAGCTGTGTGTCTCACTATCTGAACCGTACAAACCATGTGAGCTGGAGTTAAAAATGTCAAATCTCTTAGTCTACAAAATGCTAGTTTCTGTCTTTGGGAAAATTTGTTTGTTTTCAGCAGGTCAGACAACGTTCTTTGTGAGTTAAAAGCAGATGTACCAAAATGGCAGTTTCAACAAAACAGTGACAAAAGATGGGCCGTTATAATTTGTGTTGTGCTGTTTACATCCTCCTTGTCAGTCAGCGGTTTCCTTAACAAAGAGCTGAACTGTCACTAATGACTTTAATTAATTTGAGGACATTTGGTTCTTGTTGTGGTAATGTTTTGTGGTCTCAAACATGAGACCACCCGTTCTCTCTTTCTTTCATGTCCGCTTCAAATTGGTTTGAAGTGGATTTTTTTTCCCCTATGTATTTTCCTGTCCTTTTTTCATGATGTCTCACTTTAAATCAAGCTTCCTCCCTTCTTTCTTTTGAGATGTTAATTTAGGGAATGTTAATATTTTTTCAGTCAATGCCTTTAGAATGCTAAAATGACAGATTTCGGTCAAAAATATGTTTA
This sequence comes from Fundulus diaphanus, assembly GCA_037039145.1. Classification (NCBI taxonomy): domain Eukaryota; kingdom Metazoa; phylum Chordata; class Actinopteri; order Cyprinodontiformes; family Fundulidae; genus Fundulus; species Fundulus diaphanus. The sequence continues at coordinate 15,304,734 of CM073123.1, read as the reverse complement.
CACCCAGTCGTTATAATATTAGCACGTCAAAATTGATAACAACGTTAAAGAAATGTGTCATCTTTTGAGAAGACCAATTTGATAGCTCTTTTTCTTATTTTTTTGTCCTGGTGTTCATTTCTAAAAGGACACAAAGCTCACATGCATACTTGTATTATTAGTAACAGATCCCTCTTCAGGACAAACCTTAAATACTTTCCTGCTAAAAGCAAAGGAGTGACTCAGCAGCAAGAAACTGATGGTCTGCTGCAGCTCTCTGAGCCAACGTTTGAAAGACAACACTGGTGAGAAAACAGGTCTGGCTCAGATGGTGTATCTGCAGCACAGACCACCCACCCCAGCCAGAAAGCCTGCTCTCATTCAAACAGGTTTTTTTTTTTTAGAAGAGTAGTAAGAAATAACAGGTAGATCTGGATGAGGCTTATCGGATGGCCTAATGTTATTTCCAGAGCTGATACAGGTCTGTGTGGCTGTTATTGCTTTCAGTTTACTGTTGTTTTAGGTTAAAATGACCCAACACATTAAAACCCAAGTAGTTAAAATGTGATAATGATGACGCTCATAACTTTTTAAGTCAAATAATAAATCAATAGTTGTGGTTTAGCTTTTTTTAAATACCGCTGTTTCCTATTTGTTGTGTTGCTCATCTTACATTTTCATACTTAAAACGGTGTCTAACGGTATCTTCATCTTCTTTGTGATGTATCATTATAGTATATTTTTAAGTAGTGTTGTTTCTCCAGACTTCTGGAAGAGTTTACTTATATAGACAATCAGTGAGACAAGCAAAGAGATATTTATTTTATGCCCCACCTCACAAACAGAAACTCATTTTGTTTCTAATCTTTCCCATTTTCCCTTCCAGAAATAACAAGACTCAATCCTTCCTGCCTTTTCTCTTCGTCTCCACCTAACGGGACTTTCCTTCACCCTCTTCCTTCACTCTGAAAACATTTGGATACGTCTGGATGTTCCCTCTAGCAAAAACAACTCTTCTTACTTTTGACTATTTTATTATTGTCATTGGTTTCTAAGCAATACTAACTGGGGAGTTTTTTCTTTCTTTCTGTATTTTTATTTTGAATTTCCATCTTATTTTTTGAAGATACCATTCCACAAGAAAAATTTATATATAAACAAAATCAAAATTGTTCCCTTACAGATTTCTTCATTTTTAGGTCAAACTTTAGGGTTTTAGATCAAATAGAGTTTAATATCCAATATTTATTTATTTATTTCAGGGACATTGTAATGTTTTCAGTCATGAATGGCTTTAGGACACAAACTGAAGGCCAGACATTCTTGTCTCTTTTGGGATTTTCTACTGCAGATCAGAACTCAGGATTCTAAAGAAGCAAATGAGCCCCAGACCACACCTTCAAAAAGTTACACTTTTCTCTTGTTGGTCCACAGAATATTTTTCCCACATCCTTGGGCATAATTAATATTTTTTTTTTTTTTAGATGAGATGAGATGGACCTTTGCATTCTTTTGCATTAGAGGTGGTTTTGGCCTTGGAACTCTTCCATGAGGGCCATTTTTGTCCAGTTGAAGAACAGAGATGAAAACATTGTTTGATTTGATATTGTTCAGCAGTTTTCAGAACTTATAAATATTTAAGTGGACTTTGATTGTTTATTTGACTTTTTGTAGAGGTGTAAGTGTAAACTTTCACTTCATATTCATGTTTGACAAACACTTGTTGAAGCCACAAATTAAGTTTTGTCTGAATAATGGTGAAATGGTGCAACAAGCAGTCATGTTAGTGCTTCTGGAAGTGTGTGATTATCAAGACAGTCAAAAAAGAAGAAATGTAACTACACTGCAAATAAGTTACTTAAAAAGGTGCAGCTCCCTACTTATGATTAGTTACCATAACAAACCGTTTTCCTGTTTTCCTACCAGACGTTACAAACCCACTTCTAAAAACACTGGTAAGAATAATGTTGATAGAGTGCAAAACATTAATTTTAACTTGCTTGAATTTATTTTCACACCTTTTCATACTACAACTGTAAACTTTATTGTATTTTATTGGGATTGTATGGAGAAGACCACACAACTGCACACCTACCAGTCAGAATCAGAATTCATTTTTTTGACCAAGTAATGAAAAAGCGGTTTAGTCATGATCTTGGGTTTTTGTTTAGTTTTTGACTTTTTGGATTCACTATTTTACTCCATGCTCCACATTTCTCAGCCACTAGTCATTATCCAGCTCTGCTGTCTCCCTGCCAACTGATCAGCTCCACCTGTAGCAATTAATTAGTGACATCTCTGCTCACCTGTTCCCTGGTCTACATATACCTGCCTCAGCCAACTCTTCCCTGGCAGAATGTCTCGTCTTGTCTCCTGCGCACTGCCACCGTGTTTCTACCAGTTCTTGTGTGCGCTGCCAACTGGACTCTATTTCCCTGTTCTCGTTCAGCTCTCACTCATGTGTGCTTCCAGTGCCTGCGTGCTGCTCAAAGTCTGCCCAGTTCCCCTGAGTTCCAGCTACTTTCTCAGCCCGTTCAGGTGGTTCCTCGTCCACATTGTCTGTTCTGGTCATCTCCTGTTTTCATCTCTGGCTCTGGTCTACCACTGCCTGCTTCACATGTTCAGATCCGGTTCTGCATGCCTGCCTAACCCGTCAACCACTATCACCTGTTAAGTCTGTTTCTGTCTGCTTGCATCATCAGCCACTAACCATCCACTTCAATAAACATTTTTAAAGTGTAACTCTGACTGAATTATCAGGTTCTCAGAACATTAGTCATTACAGGTGTGCCTGAATCAAAGAAAGAGTTTTTTCTAATTTGATGGTCTAGAAAATGTTTTCGTCTATTCCCAGCACCAAGAACGTTCCATAAATGTGTCAATCAAAAATTAACCCCCCAGCACTGTTTGTTGGAGGGCCAGATTTGTACCATTCTTAAACTGTGAATTAAGAATGGTACAATTATTCCACAGAGCTGTCCAAAGTGTGGAGCGCCCTGCCCTAAGTGATAAGGGCTTTTTTTTTTATTCTTAGGTTAATAAATCATTGTTTCCAAAGAATTTTGTTGTTTGATTCAGTGGGGTGATTCAGTGAAGTACTTTTTTTCAACTTGTAAATTTGTATTTATGTGGCGCTTTATATTGTTGTAAAGTTATTGATTAGATCAGTGACCTCATAATAATAATGATAATAAAAATAATAGCTATGTGTCTATGTATAATATATATTGCAACTTACAATCCTGGAGACTAAACACATTAAAACCCTTTACATACAGTATTTGATATGGGGCTGATAAAGCAAATTGCAGTAATTAATATTGCCATTAAGTTTGTTGCCATGTTATTGCAACCAAGTTAATCACCAAGTATTTAGTATACCATACACAGTACTGACAAGGTTTCATTTGTACATTATGACAGTATATTTAACTTTACCTTTGGTTCCCCCCCAAAGAAAGAGAAATCTCTGTGTTTACTGCCCCCCAAGCACTTCAATTGAATTTCAGGTGTGGCATGAAAGGTGTTCATGTCATACCTTTAAAATTATTTAGAAAACAACTGATTGCGCTACTTTTGTCATGATTTGGACAAGGGACGACTCAAGTGCAGTACGAAGTATTGTTAATTAAGTTTAATAATTAAAAAAACAAAGAAACTTACGTTGTTAACTGAAAAAAATCAGGCAGTAAAAAGAGGAATGTGTAAGGCACAGAGGATTAAGGATGGCATTAGCATTAGTTCCCTGTAGAAGCAGAGGATCCAGCAGGAGCAAAGAGAAACTAGGCTACGTTTACACAGCAGGTCTTGATGCTCAATTCCAATTTTTGGCTTAAATTATTATTATTTTTTTGTGTGTGCGGCAGTTCATACTACTATTTAAATGCAACCGCCATCAGACTTCTGCTTGAACGGTTTGCCACCAAAAAGCGACCTGTATGTGCAGAAGGAGAAAGTAGATGAATGTGTGAATCCGCGGTCTTCTGTCAGGATCGTGGGGATTTACTGGTGTCTGGATCTGTGTTTATTACTGTCAATACTAATGTTATGAGGGCTTTTCTGTTTGTACAATCAGTCGCTTCTTTTTGAGTAAGCAAACCATGATGTGAATCATTTGGTTAGAGTGGCTGCATGGCTTAAAAGTTCAGGTTGGGGTCAGGCAAGTAGCTGTTATTGGAGACAAATATTACTGACACTGGTCCTCCCTTCTCCTCCCCTCTGACTGTCCATCCTCTTGGCTCCTGCTCAGAAAGATCGTGGGAAGATACCCACCGCCTGGAAGCAAAAGTAAATAGATAAATAAAATGAGATAAAGTAAATAAACCAGTAACATAACAACTCTCAAAGTCAATCCAGTTGGTACAGAGTGCAACTTTAGACCGGGAAAAGAAAAAGATTTGACATTATGTGAAGCACAACATAGTCTTCTGGTTTATTGTACTTTTGCTTTTATCGATTTCACCTAAACTTTAAGGCTAAAATATCCGTTTTGTGCTTATAATACATACATTTCTTCAAAGTGCTTTTTTGAGCGGATGTTTTTCCAAAGTACTTTGCTTGTAGTTGAATGTTTTTTTTAATTTATAATCCATTCTCACACTGACAACATGACTCTAAAATCAGCTATCTTCATGGATGATATTGTTCTTCTCCTTAATGGCAGTTTTTAGATGTCATTAAAACATGACATTAAGTATTAAAATAATACAACAGACCAATAAAAATAAATTTTAATACAGAAATGTGAGCTTAATGAAAAGTATGTTTAATACCTGGTTACTTTTGTTGTTGTTATTTTCAGATGGTACTTTTGAGCTGACAAACAAACCTTTAGTTCACAAACTCCAATTCACAGAGATGTACTGTCCTGTGCTTCAAAGCACCATCCTGGCACAGCCACCTGTAGAACCACAGAAAGTATGGTAGGAGCTCAAACAAAGATAAACTAGCAAACCAAAACGGAGGGAATTAGCTGAATAGAACACAAAAAACATGGATTTTTAAAACCATCATAATTTATGAGCTTGAAAGTGAGGTTTTTCTCAAAGAAAATTATCTCATGATTACAAGGCAAGGCAAGGCAAATTTATTTGTATAGCACATTTCAGTACAGAGACAATGCAAAGTGCTTTACATGATTAAAATACAGGAAAATAAAACAGAATATAAGCAAGTAGGAATAAAATGTAGAAACAAAATAGAACATCAATAAACAGTTGGACTAAAAAAGTTAAACTAATTCTGTTTCAGTAGAACAGTTTAACTAGAACAGTCAAAAACAGTCCTAAACAAATGTGTTTTTAATCTTGATTTAAAAGAACTGAGGTTACAAAAAATGCTTTTGATTTTCTAAGATAAAGAAATAATTATACAGTTATTACAAGAAAATGAAATATAACAAATATAAAGGACATATATCAAGCAGAGATGGCCACTCCTGGCTTCCGTATAAAGGATATATGTATTTTTTGATGATTGCCATTATAAACATGAGTCCTGACCCTTCATAACATTTACTCATGAATTTTTTTTAAATTAGACCCAAGCAAAATTATTGTAAAACGTTTGTTTGATTCACAATAATTTACATTCAATCAAACCCAGCCAAGGCAGATAACTGGTAAAAGTCCTATATCATTATAATTTTAAATTTCTTTACGAGGCCGTTGTCTCATGAAAGTTACACAATTTTGGGCTTGGGCTAAAGCCCCCAATCTTTCAAGACCCTAGAAACACCCCTGCCCGGAGGTCCCTTTTCCTCTCTGTCATCAGACTCTTTAACAAACGTGCAATAAATCATGACTTTTTGGGCTAGTGAAGCTTAACTAAAACTACAAAGCAAAAGTAAGATTAAAGAAACTAAGGAACTATTCATCCATTTTCTTTCCTGGACAGGTCCCCAGTCTCTCGCAGGGCAACACAGAGACAAACAGGACAAACAACCATTCTCGCACACACTCACACCTAAGGAGAATTTAGAGAGGCCAGTTAACCTAACAGTCATGTTTTTTGGAGTGTGGGAGGAAGCCGGAGTTCCCAGAGATAACCCACGCATGCACTGGGAGCACGCCCGCCGACAGGGGGGGACAAACGGGTCAGTTGTCCTGGGCCCAGGACAGAGGGGGGGCCCAAAACTGGTCACTCTGACTGACCATTAAAATCAGAGTGTCAGTCAGCGCGCGGCTCAGCCTGGCCCGCCCACTCAGCTCTCAAACTCAACACACAAACAACTGCGCGGCTGCTGCTCAGACTCAGAGAGAGAGAGACTGCAAGAGCGGAAAAACATGAAGAGGGAAAGAAGCGCCGTTTGGCTCTATTTTAATACCGTAAATGAAATCAAGCTGTATGTTTTGTAAAAAGCCGGTTAAATTCAGTGGAAACACAACAAATTTATCTAAGCACGTGAAAAACCATGAGCAAGAAAACGTTGAGCGACAGAAACGGAGAGAGGAGACGAAACTTCTCTCATTGCCCCGACAGACCAGACCCAAAGACTAACGTCACTGACTGAGGCGTTTCAGTCCTCCAGAGATCATCCAGGTAGATAAGAGTGGTCATATTCAGCAGCAGTTCATGTTAACTTTCAAAGTAGATATTATCTATCATATGTTACTGGAGCCCACACAGAAAATGTAATTAAGACCTTGAAAGAACCCAGTACATATATCCTATTAAAAGTGTTATTTAAGATAAGATAACATTAGCTAATCCTTTATTTATCCCACGACGGGGAAATTTATAGGATTAAAGCAACAGGCAGGTGCACACAACACAGACAAAATTACATAAGGGCATGAAGTATACAGTTAAGTTGACTTTTTTTTGGTGTGTGTGTGTGTGGTGGTGGCAGGTGTAGAGGGGGGGCCCAAAAAGACTGCGTTGTCCCGGGCCCTAGCAAAGCTGTCAGCTGGCCTGACTGGGAGAACATGCAAACTCCATGCAGAAAGACCCAGGGCAAGGGTAGGACTTGAACCCAGGACCTTCTTGCTGCATGGCATAGCACTATCAAATGATGGTGGAGCTAAATGAACAAACATTATGTTTAAAAATGAACCGTAGTTGCTTTGTATAGAGCCATAGCCGTAATGTTACCCGGGAAGCTAATAGCGCTAGTGCCAGCGGACATTCGGCGCTGATTTAAAAATACTTTCAAGTTCTATTTGGTCACAATATTTGGACACCACAATCATATAAATGTAAGTAATGGTGGCTGACTGTTTTGAAAAGGTAAAGTGATTGATTAATTGATTAATCCTACTGGTGTAGCCTACTGCTGCACTGCCATTTGTGCATGATAGGTGTTTGTAAAATACACGAACATACCTCATGTTCAGCCAATAGTAGGAGGATCCTGCGTTGACGTCGGAGGTGATGTATATTCCACATGCTGTGACTGTTAACGATTGGTTAAAGAACGTGTGTGTTTGTAAGGGGGAGTGGTGGCCTAGTGGTTAGAGCACAGAGCTTCGGTCCCAGAGGTTCTGAGTTCAACTCTCACAAGCTGTCATTCTGGGTCCCTGAGCAAGACCCTTAACCCCCGATTGCTCCCCAGGCGCCACACAGTGGCAGCCCACTGCTCCCCATGGGGATGGGTTAAGATGCAGAAGTGAATTTCTCCATTGTGAGATCAATAAAGTTCAATTATTATTATTATTATTATTCAATTATTATTAATTAATTATTATTTGTAAACAAACGCCGGCATATATTTTTGGCGGGCTGAAAATTCGCGTTCACGTGTGTTGCCTTCGTCACGTCATCCTGTCATTTCCGCTAAGCGTTTTAACATAAGTGTTCCTTTTGGAACAATACTAACGATCGAAAGTGGGCACTACGGCAGTAAGTGGTCAGTGCACATTAGCAGTGCACTGACGGAAGTATTCGGAATGAGACAGACCCATTAAGTAAACCACTTTACCTTCCCTGCCTAACTCTACCCAACCTGTGTGTGCCTGTGTCAGTTTGGTTGACTTTGGGTATCCAGTTGGAAGAAGTTGGGCTAGGGTGAAGGCTGGTTGTCTGAGCAGTGAGCAGACAGCTAGCTCGAAGGGGGAAACAGACGTCGTTTGGGACGTCTGTTTTGAAGGGGGAAATGGCTCCGCGGAGGGTGTGAGCTCGGTTGCAGCAGGCGACTTCAGATTAGCTTTCCTCTTAGCTTGTTCTAGCCACAGGAGAGGAGACCGCTCTGTGACGTCTTCACTCAGCTTTCCTGCAACAGCTGAGAAAGTTTACAAGCAGACCGTTTCCATGGCAGTTGGCTGTTAAGTTCCAATGTTGGTTTCACAGAAAACAAACTTTACTTAACCTGGTCGGCACTTCAAATCTTTGTGGGTTTCCGTAACCCATTCAGACCCAGGTGGCTGTCTCCCCGGCGTGAACCACTCTTCACGAAGGCACACAGGCAAAGAGGAAGATCTGTGAAAGGCAGCTTAGCTTTATTGCTGCCACCCCCTGCTGTGATGGGCGGTCCCCAGAGGGCCTGTAAAGTCTGACATTTCAGTAGCTTTAAACTTTAGTCTGATTTTCCCTCATAGCTTGATTGCACAACACCACGATCAGACTTCTGTCTGAGCGGTTTAAGAGCCTAAAGTGACCTGCATACGCATATAGCAAAAGAAGACGTCACACGGCTGCAGATATCAGTGTCTCTTTGGTATTAGAAAGATGTTGAGCAATGGGGGCTAACAATATTAAGACCACATCATAACAAGAAGAAGAAAGGTGAGAAGAAAACAGCACAGTTATTAACAATAGGTTTTTGTGGAGCCGTGACTGGTACTGTTGTGTGGAGAAGCCTGTGTCGATGCATAGTGAGAGCTAGGACAGTGACATAAGCTGTCCTAGTTTATGTCAATCCGTAAACCATATTTCTTTACGGATTAGCGTGACTGTGCCCACCACTGATACACCCAACAACCGAACACTTTAACTTATCCACTTGTAGCTTTGGCATCCTTCAGCTTGGACTACAAAATTGATCCGAGAGATAAAAATGCCACATTCACAAAATCAGCAAGCTGAAAATACATGACCTTGTTTCCCAGTTCCACAGTAAATACTGTGATGCATTTGTTAAAAAAAAACATAATAGAAAATAGAGTACCACTACTAAAGGTTGCAAGTATAAAACAAAATTAATTTAAGGGCTAAAAAAGTGGATTTTGTGTATTCAATTAAATTCAGTTTCATTTATATAGCGCAAGTTCACATTGTAAAGTGCCTTGATGTCATCTCAAGGCACTTTACAATGTCAATTTCAATCAAATCCTCCAGACCGATTGGTTTCCTATCTAAAGCCTGGCATACACTGTACGAGTTTTTGCCCTTTTTGGGCCGATTCTTCAGTCGTGCGAGAATTTTTTGGATCGGGCCGAGTTTCAGCTTGATCGTGCGTCCTGCGTCATGTAGTCTACGGGGGTAACGAGGGACGATTCGCCTCTCACGACCACCTCCCCGATCAGGAATCGGACGGTCGGTTGAAAATCAAAAATGTTTGAAATTCAGTCGGTCCTCGTGTGATGATCGTGAGCGTGTTCTGCTGTTGAAGCGGAGCTACGAGCCGATTTCCCCCAACCTCACGCACTGCGCATGCGCAAACAAGTAAATTCTTCTTCATCTTCTCAAACGAAAACATAGGGGTGGAGAGAAGCATGACGGCGGTACGTGTGACATGGAGTCAAACTACGGAGGAGCAACTCGTAGAATTGCCAAGGCAGCGCGTTTCGTTCCAGTGAGCCTCATATTTAACAGGGAGCATCGACACTTCCGCCTTTTTCTGTGGTGTTTACTGTTGACATCTGGCTGCTGGGTAGACGAGTCCGAGTAGCGCCATCTCTCTACGGGGCTGAGTCCGACGTGTGGTTTTTGAACGTACAGTGTGAGCAGTCAGGTTACATCAGAGCGTCGGGCCGTACAGTGTAAAAACATATATCGTGAGCTGTGAACTTTTAAACCCTGCGGTTTTGTCTTACAGTTTGAGCTGTATATGAGTAAAATGATTGAAAATATCGTCAAGTATATGCCCGGCTTAAGAAACCCCAGCCGATTGCGAGTCTTGACAAGCTGCTTTCATTTCTCCTGAAAGAGCATGTAGCCACAGTGGAAAGTTGTCTGCATTGTTGATGGCTTTGCAGCAATCTCTCATACTGAGCATGCATAAAGCGATGGTGGAGAGGAAAACTCCCCTTTAACAGGAAGGACAAACCTCCAGCAAAACTAGGCTCAGTGTGAACGGTCATCTGCCTCGACCGATGGGGGGTTAGAGAAGACAGAGCAGAGACACAAAAAAAGCACAGAAGCAAACACTGATCCAGGAATCCTTTCTATGTTAGAAAGGGTAATGGCAGATAATCTACCCCCCTGGATGGTGTCACAGCTAACAAAACGCCAGGCCAGGTGTACCTACTATGAAGAAAAAAAAAGACAGAGGGAACACAAAGTTCAAAGTTGAAATAACAACAATGCAAAATTGGAGAACAGTTAGAGAACTCAGCAGAGTGAGGAAAAATAGATCTTGGTGCCCTCTGGCAGCCTAAGCCTATAACAGCATAACTCGGGATAACTTAAACCACTTTAACTATAAGATTTGGCAAAAAGGAAAGTTTTAAACCTAGTCTTAAAAGTAGAAAGGCATTATTCCCCTTTGAATTGTTGTTTGACCTTGACCTTGTGAGAATTACTAATTTAGGAATTTGCAACACCGAGTCTCTGTCTGTCATTTTTCATATAGTTCTCCAAGGAGCCAGAAGTCCCATTACCACCCACACTCATTGACTGACAAGTACTTAACTAATTGGGGATGCAGGATGAACACAAAAAGGAATTGTGGGGCAGGAAAAAAAGTGGAATAACAAAAATAAGTCAACCACGGGCTGCCAATTAAAAAAGGTACTTAGTGTGTGTGAAGGAAGCAATGCCAGTTTTCTTTTCCTTTTGCACCATTCATTCACTGCTATGAATCACACACACATCGGTGGCTAAGAAGACATGCAGAGGACTTGCAAACAAAACACTAACTGGAGACAAATGGTGCTTGTCATGTGTATGTGTGAGAGCGTGTGTGGGGAGTTTCTGTGTGAACCAACAGTGGGGAAAGTGTGGGCGTAGTAGCTGGAGGGGAGCGGGGCAACTTTCCAGGGGTTTAGAGGGAAAGCAGAAAAAGAGGGCAAAAGTGAAGGAGAATAGGAAACAGAAAAAAGGGGAGTGTGCAAGAGGGATGAGAATTAGGATGTAGGAGGAAAAAAAGTGAAAAATTACTATATCTAAGTTTAAATATGGAAGCAATTTATGAGCGTGTGCAGGGCACTGGGGTTAAAACTGGGGATTACTATGATTGTGGAGGAAAGGAGGAGGGAAGTAAAAGCAAGCATCTTTTATAAAGCAACGGTTATGTCCTCGTCTTCTGTGTCCACTCACCTCACACATATGGAGATATTAAACACAACACAGTTATGAAAGTTACCACAAACCATCATTGTGTTCCTCTGGTCTCCCTTACCCTCCTTTTAACAGACACATTTCAAGGCCACACGCCTCAACGCACATACTGTGCCCACATGGACTGCAAGAATACAGATCTTGAGGCATCCACCTACACAGACGCAAACACAACAACGCACAAACACTCGTATCACACAAAACTTCAGAGTCAAACACAAACACCTCAACCATTAAAGCAAGCACCTAAATACACACAGCAGCGGCCAAGCTCAACAAGCACCACCAACTTTGCACACACACACACACACACACAAATTATGTGTTTATCTGAGGCCCCGGACTGTGCATGAGGGGATTTCCAGCCTGATGCTGCACTGCTGCAGGACGACACCCAGCGCGCCGCCAACCTGACGCAGAGTGATGAGCTCATCAGATGGGAGTGACCAAGAAAACACATCGCACACGCTGAACAGCAGAAGCTTCTCTCGGCTTCAGTGCTGTCTTAACAAATACTGTGTGATGTTCTGAGCAGAGAAGAGGAGCATAGCGTTTCTGCGTATGTCTTGATTTATTTCAAAATCTGGGTTGAAATTAAAGGACGCTAAGAGATTTGAGAGTCGCAGTTTGGACCGGGGGAAGTATACACATTTCTTATAAAATCAGAACAGCCAACTTTTTCACTTTTTGTTTTGTGAGAAGCATTTTTGGTTGACAAGATGACTACAGCTGGATTTAGTCGACACCTAAAGAAAACTCTTAACGACAAGATTTAGCAGGGTTTAACTTGAATGAATGAACTTGTAAGATACCAGAAAGATGACAGAGAACTTTTAGAGAACTCTTCATTTGTGTCTTCAAAGCCATAGGTTTAGATGCACTAAAATTACCAACAAACAATTTTGGAAAGATGATAAATTTTGTAAGTTTCTGAGTTAAATGGAGGAATGCCTATTGGATTTTAACACATTATCTCAAATACACTGTGTCCTTGTGTGAAACCATAGGAAAATGAGATAAAAATCAGCCAAGATTTATTTATGTAGCACTTTAAGGTATATAGCCACGTTATATTCTTAAAAAAAAAGTTTGATCATGATGAAATAAGGTTATACACACCAAGCCTCCATGTTGATACTGTTTAGATGGTTCTTTTTGAGCCGGAAGATAATTCGCTCTCGGGCATGATTAACAAATATAAACAGATGTGGCGACATCTAGTGTGAATATCGCAGAAATATCATAATGCCAGTTTGCTTAATTTATAAAGCAATTGTAAATAATCTGCAATAGACTGGCGACCTGTCCAGGGTGTACCCTGCCTCTCGCCTATTGACAGCTGGATAGGCACCAGTATCCCTTGCGACCCCACAAGGGATAGACGTGTTAGAAAATTGATGGATGGGTGGAATTGTAAATAATGCCAGACCGAGCCTGACCCTCCGCAATGCCTCGCAATAAAGCAGCAGCTCACTGTGATCGATTACCTACCGTTATTAATTAAATACACCAATCTAATAGCAACTTTAAGAGCCTCATATCAGAACATTTACTCACGTCAATCAACTATGCGGTGACATCTGAGCAATCGGCAGGTTTACCGTCCGCTTCAGTGAACACCAGCGTTCATACTTTATTCCCAGCGACATTCCAGTCTTTTCCCTCTTGGAATCATGTTTGTTTGTCGCTTTTTTCACTGGATCTTGGACCTTTCTTCATTGTTTCACTGGGAGATGCTAATAGCCGTTAGCCACGTCCTTGTTTCAACCCCTGCTGCGCACGCACTTTTTGGAGGGGTGGTCTTTACACACTTTGCAGTTTCTCCCAGGTGAAAAATTATAATCTGCTGTGATGCTAAATTGCTTCAGTTAGAATTATTGTTGCATGGGGAGAGTTGGAATAACAAGATGTCTCCCCTGTTAGCCTCTATTACTGGCTACTGAGTGTTCTCTTGAATGACGTGTAGAACTTTCTCACCATTTTTGCAAGCAGGAGAGCTTAGCAGCCCTATAACTCGCTGGCTGTGCCAACTTCCTACACCTGCAACCAATGATTAGGAACGGATGAAAATTGGATTAAATGGATTTGGAAGTTTGCTTCAGTTGGATTTGAGTTGAGGATGTGTTGGTGGATGAATAGATTTGAAGGAGAAGGTGTTCTTCTCCAAGTATGTACTTTTTGAGGGGAAAAAGAAAAGGAGAAAAGGCTCATCCCTTTGATATGCTGATACAGAAAGTAATCCTCAAAGCACCAGTAAATTCCAGTGTAATTAAAAATAAAATCCTTGGCCTCTCAGTCGGTACTTTGTCCAGCCAGTCCCTTTTTTTCACTTTTCATCTTGCACAATCCAGTATTCTTGCACTTACTTACTCAGCATGTTTTTATGAAGTCTTTCATCCGCTGCTCTGGTGTTTTGTTTTCAGACACGGCGCTCCAGAGCTGCCAGAAAAAACTTAAGTACTCACATATGTTTTGTGTTGGCTCAACATATCTACTCCTTGCTGTGAGTTGCCTAACTATTTTAGACTGTGTGCAATTCGAATCTGATCTTCATTTGTTAGAGTTCATTTCACATGGCTTATCCAACAAACACAAGCCTCTGATTAATACTTTTCAGGTTAGATGGAGGTCAAAGCCAGAAAGCTTACTGGAAGGTTAGAAAATTGCTACTAAGTAGAACATTTAAGGCTGCACTAGTTTTGATATTTGCTGAAAACATGACATGGTTTGTGTTAGCTGCGCAAATGGTTCACCAGACATAAACTTAACCTTTTTCTGTGTCTTCTACCATCTCAGAACCCCAACCAAAATGCTGAAGAAAAGCTGTGGGTGAACAGAAGAGGAAAGAGAATGAGAGAGGACCAAGGGTTGTCTTTTAATAAAATATAAAGTTGTTATTTTTTTCTTAAAGAAAAATATTCCATGATACAGGATTATGTGGCACTGATTAGATGTACTAAAATTACAGGTTGTTTTTTTCTGAAATCTTCAGAATATTTTCCTTGAAGGAACGCGCAGAAATATTAATATTGGATGCAGAATTGTAAACGAGATTGTGTAAAATGTGACCAAAGACCCTACATGTGCTGTTTACATCTCGTTGGTGGTAAGGAGCCAACAATTGAATTTCCACATCAATACCAGCGACTGCAATGATTGTGCAGGTACATTTCTTTGGCTTTTTCTCAGCGGAATGAAAATGTCATTATAAGAATCAGACTTTTTTCACCAAGTTATTTGGATGTACAGGAGAGTTTTTTTTCACAGCAAATAGCTGGCTACCCTAATTGTAAAGTGTTCATCAGAGTCACTTGATGGGGATAGAAACATGCTTTTTGTCAGCTCGTTTTAACCATCAGCTCTCTGTAGTGCTGACCTGAGTATGATGCTCCCATCACCAAGAGTCAACATGGGAACGATGGGTTGGGTTCAAGGTTGGGTGCAGTGCTAGTTTATTTCCATGCAAATCCCCCAAAGCTGAATTAGGTGGGGTTCTGAATTCAAATGGTTGCAATAAATTGTATTTATGGGAGTAGATTTACATGGGATGAATATCTATGCGTACCACACTTTGTTTTAGCTTTTTATTTATAAAAAAATGTAAAACTATGAATACTTTTGCTTCCACTTGTGGTTGTGTGCTACTTTGTGTTGGTTTCTTATAGAAAATCCCGATAAAACTGTAGACATGGTGGTTGTAATATAATGAAATTTGAAAAAGTTTAAAGGGTGTGAAAAACACTTTACACCTGGGTCTTTTTGTGTACACTGATCTTTTGCTAGTACAGTTTCTGATCAGTTATAGATTGGTATACCTTTTGAAACAGTGAACCTGTTAATTGGTTCTGGCAGGAATTTTTGTTCTAAAAACCAGCAAGATCAGCTGCACAAAAAAGAAATGTAGCCCTTGTTTCCATCTAGGAGCAGGATATTTATTTGAACGCTGACCCTGGTGCTTTTTTGTCAGCCACTAAAATGTTCCAAAGACTTCTATAAAGCAGAGAAAATCACTCTCTTCAAGTGGAAATTGGGTGCACAAGACAGGTTAATTGCACAAACTGTGACAAAGTGGCTGTTTGAATCAGTGATGCATTGGACTTCAAGAGCCTCCAGCGGTGGAACATCCCCGTTAACCTCCAGTTTCTCCAAAAAGAGGAATTCAGTGGCCAACACTGTGGTTGTTCTGGGGAACTTCCAAATGTCAATTCATTTAAGTGCATACAGCAGGATTCAAAAACACATAGAATAAATAAACCTATAAAACAGAGTCTCCGAACCACTAATGCCCCGGAATTGGATCAAACTCTTGCCACAAGTTTTCCACACCACAGGATTGCTTGCCATTAAGACTTGCCAATGTAATGATGAATGTGATTATTTGGGAAAGTCGTGGAGCCTGTTGGTGCCTTTGGCTTGCAGTTTTACAGCACAGAGGGAAGAATAAAGCTGGAGAAGTCATCACCAGTGAGCTTCAGCAACCTTAGCAGTAATTGAGCAAGGCTTGGCTGAGTCACAGAAAAAAAAAATTACGTTTATGAGTCGAGATTTGTTCTAAAAATTGGGATACTGAGGAAAGCAAGCATGTGCACTAATTGAAATGCTCAACAAAGGGTTCTTTTCACTTGAATTTCATTGAGTCTAGTTTATGTACTCTATAATCCTCCAACAGATGTGGGTTGAGATGTAGAATGAAAAAAAATAAAAGGATAAAGAAGAACTACAGTTGTGAATGATGGTTTATTAATGCGGCTTATAGCGAATGAAAACCCAGAATGTTGTTTCTCAGAAAATTTGAATATTACATAAAACAATTACATGTTGTCATGGTTTTTAGGTGTTTGGCCCACATGCAGAACACAGTCGGGAGACAACAAGCAGTTAAGATGTTTATTTAGGCAGATAAACACGAATAAATGCTCACAGAGTGAGCCGAAGACAATGATCGGGACGTCGGGATCAAAAGCACTGCAGGAGAGAAAGGGACAGATTAACGAGAGCAAGTGCGGGGATCTACGCTGCGTGAAGCTCTGCTTACCGCCAGGTATGGAGAACCTGTCCGGAGGAGGTGGAGTGGAAGAACGGACTCGGCCGTACTCTTACTCTTGGTGGAACTAGGTGACTAAGCGACAGGTGAGCTGGCAGGTGAAACAAAGGTGGGGAGCCCAAGCAGCACCACAGCAGAGGGCAGGAACGGAGAGCAGCTGAAGGAACCGGGGTGAATCCAGGGATGGGAACTCTTGTCCGGCTTGGTAATACCAAGAGGCCTCGAGGGGAATGCCAGAGCAGGATCTGAGCGGCGGGAATTCAGGAGCCAGTCTTCAGCGCTAGGAGAAGCGACCGGTGAGTAATCCAAAGCACAAAACGAACTATGAGACAAAGGTTAGCACAGGGAATCTGGAATATCTGAGACACAGGAACAAGGAACTGTCGAAGGACAGTGGCCACTAAGCGTACCACAACGGTTTAACACTGCGGCGTCCTTCAGCTGACTGCAACCTGCTTTTTAACCTCCAGCCGGAGCTACCGAAATGAGCTGCAGGTGTGCACCACGCCCACCTCTCAACTACAGAACAGGCCATGCAGACAGCACAGCCTGCAGAATCCTGGCACATGTTATAATATGAAAAAGTACATACATGACTTTTAGAGAAAGAGATACTTTTTTGTTAGATCTGTAATACTTTGAATGTTGAGTTTACATTTTATTTGGAATTTCCTTTTAAGCAGTTGAATTTAAGTTTTACAGTTTTATGCAGAGGACACAGTTATATTTTGGACCGTATCCACTCCTACTCACGCCATTGAACTTTTGCAGAAAGCCTTTGTTGCTATCCAATGCTCTTTATTAGATTTATAACTTGTTCCTAATACAGAGGAAACTAAATGGATGCATTTTTTCCAGATCCAGGGGGCCTTGAAAGGTCTCCTCAGTGTTATCTTCTTGAGGAAATGAAATAGAGCTGGTTCACACATATAAATATCTGGGCATCTTGATCAACGACTACCTCATTTTTAAACCCCATGTGGAAAATCTTGTAAAAAGGCTTAAATCAAAGTTGGGTTATTGTTTTGGAAGCAAGTTGTGTTTTTCATATGCTGCTAAAAAGCGTCTTGTCCCTGCAACTTTTGTGTCGGTGTTGGACTATGGAGCTCTTTTGTACATGATTGCCTGGTCAGAATGTCTTAGGATGTTTGACTCTGTCTGTCTCTCTTCTCTGAGGTTCAAACTGCAAAAATGTCAACCCACCATTGTGATTTATATTCAGGGGTGGGATAGCCAGGTTTGGCTGCTCAGAGGAATACCCATTGGTTAACTTTTATTTACAAGGCATTACTTGGATTTCTGCCAGCCTATATCTGTACTGCAATCACACTGAGAAATGTCGACTCGGGTAACCTTGGCCCAGACAGTTTGCTGCTTCTTTCTGTCCCTTTTGCTCGGACTGAGTTGGGCAAGAAGGCTTTTGTTCACTCAGCACTCTCCTCCAGTAACTTGCTTCAGAAAACATTGAAATTACCTGAACTTATCTCATTTAGTGTTTTTAGATCCAAACTAAAGGTTCTTCAGGCTGATTGAATGAGAATCTACCTGTTTTTCATAGTTTGCTGATTTCTTTTAGCTATGTTATCTTTTCTTTGTCTATTTGTTATTGCCTCTTGGCCAGTACTCCCTTGAGGATTTCAATCTCAATGGGACTATATTCTGGTTATGGTAAATAAAGGTTAAATCAAATCAAATAAAAATAATTTTAGGCTTGTTCATATATTCTGTGTTTTGGTTCTTTACCTAACCACAAGAAACATAAGCGTGATTACTAATAGGTTAATTATTTATACTGTAAGTTACAATTAGAATCAGCTTTAATCACCAAGTTGTTTCATACAACCAGGAATTTGCTTTCGGTCCCATTTTGTTCTCAGTGAAGTAATTTGAAAAACAATATACAAAGAACGTCAACAGAAATATTTTTCTTGGAAATATGAATATATACATTTTCATCAAAAGAGGACAATATGGATTGGTGTAAATAAGCATGGTATTGATCTTGGTACTCTGACTGTTATGTGTTCACCAGATTGACAGCCTGAGGGAAGACACTGTATGTGTTGCAGCAGGTTTTTGTTTTTTATAAATTGTGCTGTATAGTATCGATGAGAAGGTAAATGTCTAAACAGTTTGTGTGCAGGATAAGAGGAGTCTGCAGATATATTAGCTGCCCTTTTCCTGACCCTAGACCTGTACAAGTCCTGGATGGAGGGAAGGTCAGCCTTGATGATCCTCTTTGTAGACTTAATTGTTTGCTGCAGTTTGGATGAGCCAAACCACACGGTGATGGACAAGCACAAGACAGACTGAATAATGGCATTGTAGAAGATGACCAGCAGCTCCTGTGGAAGGTTGTACTTCTTGAGTTGTCACAGGAATTACAGTCTCCTTTCAGCCTTCTTTCAAACAGCAAGGACCATCCTAGGAACCTGAAGTGACCCACAATAGACGCAGTGTTGTTGAGGATTGTGAAGGGAGGCAGCGTGGGGGGGGGTGTAGGAGTCCACCGTCTTCTCCGCAGTCTTGAGCAGGTTAGGCTCCAGGTGGTTCTGACCACACCGGTGGACAAGCTCTCCTCGGGATCCAGGAACCTTTGGAGCGGAGCTAGACAGAGTGACCATGGATGTAGTAGGATTTGCTTTTGACGGACTCACAGAGAAGGTCTGGAACGGAGCAGAGGATGTAGAATTACAGGGTAATAGTCCCAACCACAGGCTTAGATGTTTTCAGTTTTTGCCTGTTAGTTGAGATAAGACGAAGCAGGTAGTGATCAGCAAGTCCCAAAGCAGCCCTGCTTATAGCGTGGTAGGCATGTTTTAAAGCTGTGATTGATTCAGTGTGATTCAGTATTCCTGGTGGGCCACTTTACATGCTATGTGTATTTTGGACATTCATTGAAAAGGTTTGTACAGTTAAAATCCCCAAGAACGATAAGAGGATCTGGGTTATTTTTTTAGCAGGTCATAAAGCTGCATTTCTGCCTCTTACATGCTTATGGTGGGATATAAACACTGGCCAGAAAAAAGCAGAACTGTTTTGGTGAATGAAAGGGTTTGCAGTTTAAAAGCAGTCTGCTCAAAACAGCTCGAAGCCTGGCATCTGAATTGTGCAGTCCAGGCAGAGCCGCCGGGCTTACCTGGTCTGAAGCCCAGGGGCCTACAGCGTTAGGGGGCCTATTGTTTTAAGGTCACAAGATGGGCTGAAAAAAATTCAGTTGTTTTGTAACCATTGATGTAATATATATCAATGTTCATAACTTGTCAGATCTCTGTCTGTTAGTCACTTTAGACATGTGTCTATGAATTTAGATGCAGGTATGTGGCCGCCGAGATGCCCAAATTAAAAATGACACACGTTGGCTCACCAATTTATTATCAGTGAGTTGACCAATCAGAAGATGAAGTGAACGCTCATTTTTGGCTGTGCACTTCCGCTGTGACTGGGTGAGCGTGGTCAACACGTCGGGAGCAGTGTAAGGGGGAAAGTAACTTCTAAATAGGTAAGATGGTGCTATATTTATTGATTTCCAGCACCGTGTTTAGGTTTTTAAAAGTTTCAGTTTTGCAACGATTTAATATGAATATTCAATTGTCTGTTCCTCTACCTAGAATATACTGTAAATCTTATAAAAAAATAACCAACTAATGTGCTTTTGGCACAGGGGTAGCACACACAGCCCATGTACAGACCCTTAGTCCTCGGGGTGACCCAGGTTCGACTCTAGTCTGCAGTTCTTTGCCACATATCTTCCCTCTCTCTCTCAGTCCCTCTTTCCTGTCAGCCTACTTTTGATAAAAGGACCGCTTATGCCGTAAAAACAAATACGGCATAAGTGGCCATATCACTGTAGCTGTGCTGTTCAAATGGCGTGTATGCATGTCTTTGCACATGCATGTAATCTTGTGAATAGATCTCAGGGTATGTGGAGAAAACTTTAAACTGTTAATGGTTTTCTTTGCAGTTTCTGTTTTATTGGTTGGTTTAAATTCCTTAAATTATGATACTTATAGTTTGCTGCCATCATCACAGTTTGTGATGTAGTAAATGAGGAAGGTTTTTATGGGAGGGCCTGCCAGACCCCTTAGCCCCGGGGCCTACCAGTAGGTTAAGTAGGCCCTGTGTCCAGGGTGTGCTCATTGTGGCAGGTTTCAGGCAAGCAGGGGCAACAGATCCACTGAAGTCAGCGTTTTTAGTGTTGAGAAGCAGCATTTCTACCATTTTGTTAGTTTGTTAGCAAACTTGCTAATATCCACTGTGGGGACATTCATCCTTCGGATTTATTTATCTGTTTGATTCAGTCTTGTTTCTTTACTAAATTAGTCACTGAAATAACCCTGTCTCTGGCTAATAGGTTAATTATGATTCCATTACTAACTGGATCCAATATAAAGATTTAATTTAAAATCAAAAACTGTATTCATTTAATTTGCTTTTCAGAATGATTAGTGATAGATTTGTCACTGATAAAAAATATATTTGGTGACACTGGTAATTTTGAATATGTAACTGTAATTAAGTAACCTTATCAATTGCTTTGAAACATTAACTTTTTCATACCTTAGTATATCTAGGTAATCTCTGGTTATTGATACATAATTCTCATTTTAATTACATTATTCACAAAAATGCACTCTCCCTGCAACTTTGATTAGAAAAAAGCATGATGTTCTTGTTCTACTAAAAATAGAAAGACGGTTTTACAAAGAAAGCATTATTTCAGTTAATTTAAAAATAAAGCCCTTTAAACATATACAGCTTTGTTAATGTAAACTTGTCAAAGAGTGACAAAAAATGGGAAAATACATAAAGAGATGAGTCCCTATTCACTTATTTTATTTTTCTTTACAGGAAATACAAACATAGGCTGTCCGTCCGTCCGTTTTCTTCCGCTTATCCGGGGTCGGGTCATGGGGGCAGCAGCTTCAGTAGGGAGGCCCAGACGTCCCTCTCCCCGGCCACTTGGGCCAGCTCCTCCGGGGGAATCCCAAGGCGTTCCCAGGCCAGCCGAGAGACATAGTCCCTCCAGCGTGTCCTGGGTCTTCCCCTGGGCCTCCTCCCGGTGGGACGTGCCCGGAACACCTCACCAGGGAGGTGTCCAGGAGGCATCCTAACCAGATGCCCGAGCCACCTCAACTGGCTCCTCTCGACGTGGAGGAGCAGCGGCTCTACTCTGAGTCCTCCCCGGATGACTGAGCTCCTCACCCTATCTCTGAGGGAGAGCCCAGACACACTACGGAGAAAACTCATTTCGGCCGCTTGTATCCGGGATCTCCTTCTTTTGGTCACGACCCAAAGTTCGTGACCATAGATGAGGGTAGGAACGTAGATCGACCGGTAAATCGAGAGATTCGCCTTTTGGCTCAGCTCTCTCTTCACCACAACGGATCGGTACAGCGCCCGCCTCACAGCAGACACCGCACCAATCCGCTTGTCGATCTCCCACTCCATCTTCCCCTCATTCGTGAACAAGACCCCAAGATACTTGAACTCCTCCACTAGGGGCAGCACATCCTCCCCAACCCAGAGAAGGCACTCTACCCTTTTTCCGGTTCAAGACCATGGTCTCGGATTTGGAGGCACTGATTTTCATCCCGGCCGCTTCGCACTCGGCTGCGAAACGCTCCAGTGAGAGCTGTAGATCACGCCCTGATGAAGCCAATAGGACCACGTCATCCGCAAATAGCAGAGACGCAATCCTAAGGCAACCAAAACAGATCCCCTCAACACCTTGGCTGCGCCTAGAAATTCTGTCCATAAAAGTTATGAACAGAATCGGTGACAAAGGGCAACCTTGGCGGAGTCCAACTCTCACTGGAAACGAGTCCGATTTACTGCCGGCAATGCGGACCAGACTCTGACACCGGTCGTACAGAGACCTGACAGCCCTTATTAAAGGGCCCGGTACTCCATACTCCCGGAGTACCCCCCACAGGATACCTCTGGGGACATGGTCGAATGCCTTCTCCAGATCCTCAAAGCACATGTAGACTGGTTGGGCAAATTCCCATGTCCCCTCCAGGATCCTGCTGAGGGTGTAGAGCTGATCCAGTGTTCCACGGCCAGGACGAAAACCACACTGCTCTTCCTGAATCCGAGATTCGACCATCCGACGGACCCTCCTTTCCAGAATCCCTGAATAGACCTTACCAGGGAGGCTTAAGAGTGTGATTCCTCTGTAGTTGGAACACACCCTCCGGTCCCCCTTTTTAAATAGGGGGACCACCACCCCAGCCTGCCAATCCAGGGGAACTGCCCCCGATGTCCACGCAATGCTGCAGAGCTGCGTTAACCAACACAGCCCCACAACATCCAGAGCCTTAAGGTACTCAGGGCGAATCTCATCCACCACCGGAGCCTTGCCACGAGGAGCTTTTTAACAACCTCGGCAACCTTAGCACCAGAGATGGGAGAACCCGACCCAGAGTCCTCAGGCTCTGCTTCCGCAATGGAAGACGTGTTGGTGGGATTAAGGAGGTCTTCGAAGTATTCCGCCCACCGACGCGCGCCGTCCCGAATCGAGGTCAGCAGCACACCACCCCCACTATAAACAGTGTTGGTACCGCACTGCTTCCCCCTCCTGAGACGCCGGATAGTGGACCAGAATCACTTCGAAGCCGTTCGGAAGTCTTTCTCCATGGCCTCTCCGAACTCTTCCCACGCCCGAGTTTTTGCCTCGGCGACCAGCCGAGCCGCCTGCCGCTTCGACTGCCGGTACACATCAGCTGCTTCCGGAGTCCCACAGGCCAAAAAAGCCTGATAGGACTCCTTCTTCAGCTTGACGGCTTCCCTCACCGCTGGTGTCCACCAGCGTGTTCGAGGGTTGCCGCCGCGACATGCACTGACAACCTTGCGGCCACAGCTCCGACTAGCCGCCTCAACAATAGAGGCGCGGGAACATGGTCCATTCAGACTCAATGTCCCCCGCCTCCCTCGGGACGTGTTCAAAGTTCTCCCGGAGGTGGGAGTTAAAGCTCCGTCTCACAGGGGACTCTGCCAGACGTTCCCAGCAAACCCTCACAATACGTTTGGGCCTGCCAGGTCTGACCAGCTTCCTCCCCCACCATTGGAGCCAACTCACCACCAGGTAATGGTCGGTGGAGAGCTCCGCCCTCTCTTCACCCGAGTGTCCAAGACATGCGGCCGCAGGTCAGATGAAACGACAACAAAGTCGATCACTGAACTACGGCCTAGGGTGTCCTGGTGCCAATAGCACATGTGGACACCCTTATGGCGAACATGGTGTTTGTGATGGACAATCCATGACGAGCACAGACGTCCAACAACAGAACACCACTCGAGTTCAGATCAGGTGGGGGATTCCTCCCAACCACACCCCTCCAGGTCCCACTGTCATTGCCCACGTGAGCGTTGAAGTCCCCCAGCAAAACGAGGGAGTCCCCAGGAGGGCCACTCTCCAGTACCCCTTCCAAGGACTCCAAAAAGGGTGGGTAATCTGAACTGCCGTTTGATGCATAAGCACCGAACGTGGGAGGAATGGGCCACCTGACAAACATAGGCATCATGGTAAATATAATAAAAGCTTTGGTCATAATAAATGACATTAAATCAAACAACACTGGTGGTCTTTTAAGTTTGCTCTGCATGCGGAGAAATACATACTTGTTTCAACCCAGAGCAGAGATAAAAGACACCTATCGTTGTGCCCCAAGGCTGCATTTTATTTACACGTCTACCTGAAAAAGGAAAATAGACTCCATGTGAGATGACAGATTACATTCATCTTCTGTCAGGGATTCAAACTCTGCATTGTTGAGTAGATGCCTGTGCTGTTTTTACATGCACCACAATCTCAAATTCATTGCCTTAAATGTCACCCTTTGGCGTTTAAAGCATTCTACATGTTATTCTCTGAACAGTTTCAACTTTAGTTTCAGTTTCTCCTCTTTTTAGCAACCAACTAAAGCTTTTACTCAGTTCATTAGGTGTTAAACTGGTATATTATGTGCGGCTCACAGCTTTCCCAGTTTAAAGCAGCTTTAAATGTTTGTTTATATGCGCGCTTCTTCTTCAACCAACATCAACAGTTGCCATGACCTTAACCCACCATATTTTTCAGACTATAAGACATTCCGGAAAGTCACCTCAGTCAAAAACTGCGTCATAAACAGCAAAAAGCATATTTAAATTGCAGCGGACAATAAGTCGCATTTATTTAGAAATTTATTTCACCATCCAAGACTAAAAACTGACATTTAATCTGGTAAGGCAACTAATTACACAACTGCATCCGCAACAGGCTGAATAAAATGGAACATACCTGGGAGGTTGAATGGACTAAATTAGCATAACAAGCCAGCAGCTTCAACCGGGAAGGTTTTATCCAGCGCATTTCAGTGTACCGGCCCGTTATGCTGAAAGTTGTCATAATTACGCTGAAATTAGACCATGAGCATAGAGTCGCTACGTGCTAAACTAACAGTATGACACGGATGTTTGAGAGTAACATAGAGCTCACGTGCATCAGCAAAGTTGTAAACCGCCCAGACAACAAACCTGTGGGCCAGTGCTAGCTGTTATTTGCTTCACGGACAGCCTAATAACAGGGTTCTATCACGGTCTGGGCCCTTCGACCTGCGCCATGCAACGCTCCCCAGCGTGAATGCAGACTGAAACAGCGAAACAACATATGTACATGTGTTCAGTCTTTGTTGTCTATAAGTTAATGTTTCAATTCATTTTTAAGTGGTACAGGAGCAACATATAGTTTTCGCAAGGCTAGTGAGCCCTCTTGCGGCTATTAGAGGGTAATGTTTACTTCTTGGTTCATGTTGGTCAGTATAAAGTACCATTTAAAATTGATATATAAGTCGCACCTGAGTATAAGTCGCAGGATCGGCCAAACTATGAAAGAAAATGCGACCCGTTGTCCGAAAAATACAGTACTTAAAATATGTGTTTGTTTTCAATGACATTTTACACCTGTTTTTTCCTTGTCTTGTCTACTAGCTTTATTGTAAGCAGAATGGTGCTGTGACTGCTCTCTTTATGGCCACTATGGGGAAACTGGAGAAAGACAACCACGAAGACCTGCGAATAAATAAAACTAAAAGAAAAAAACACTGACAGCAACAACATCAGCAGCAAGAACATGGCATAAAACTATTGATACTGATGGAGATTGCTAAAGTGCAACACAGCTACTGTATTAGGATTATACACACTTAATACTACTGTATTAAGTGTGTGTTAATGTAAAATATGTGGCATGGGCCATGAGCCCATCCCAGCCGCAGGTGGCTGCAGTAGCGAGGAGACTGGGGTAAATTACAAAATCTGTAATTACAAAATGCCAGTGAGTACATTCTCATGAATGGAATGTTCTATATTTATGTAAAACAAGGGGTCAAAAGCATGTAGTTTGCCGCATTTTCTCATATAATTATTGTTGTTCTGTGTGAAAACTGTTTGCAAACAGTACAGGAAAACACAGAAAACCTTTTTATAACCAGCCCTTTAATTATCTCTGTACTTAAGAAGTACTATTTTTGAGCAAAGGTAATAAGATGCCCTCTGGAGGGCCTCAAGAGTCGCGTGTGGTTCTGTACCAGCAGGTTGTAGACGGAACTTCACAGCTCTTAAAATTAAAGAAACAAGTCTTTGCGTTACTTCTTTTCACTTTAAAGCGATGATGCTCTATAAGTGAAAGACGTTTGCTACGAAGCCACCGCTGTCATAAATTCTGGTAAGAGGTTTTGCAAGTTTTTCAATTTGTTTCGACCAAGAATGAGAAAATTGCCATTTACAGATGTTTTTTTCCCCCAACATAATGTTCAGTTTGGTGTGTGTGTAGCTGAGCGTCCTTGTTTCCACTGCAGCGGAGCTTTATGAAAAGAGAGACTCATTTCTGTAGCTCATAACATAGATGTTTAATCAAAGCATGCTTACTGTGGAACACATTAATCTATTTTAGAAAGAGCACTTACCCAGAATGTTTAGGTTACAGTTTTAAGAACTAAACATTACAACGTGCTCAGCCTCAGAGCAGAGAAATGTCCCATCTCTGGTCTGCTGTTCTTTGTATTAATCTTGTTTACTGAAGATGAAAAGCCAGAAGAAGAAGAGATGGCTCAAGAGATAGTTCCAAGAATGAAGTTTGGCGAGTGTTTGTTAGTTTTTATTGAACATGTGGATGAGCCAGAATTTCCTCTCCTCTTCCAGTTGGTCGCCACAAAAAGACAAATTCACCCCCGAAGCAAATGTGATTGCAAACATTCAAGGAGGTCATAAAGGCTTTACACACATCAGTGGCAGATGGGTGGGGCTGAATACTTGTTGCAATCATGCAAATATCATGGAGCCTGAACAAAAAAAAACTGTTTAGTGAATCACATCTGCAGTAAAACTCATTACAAAAATATTCTTCTTTGAACAGGCAACACTTCCAGACATTCTTCTCAGCATTTAATGAGACTGCAGTTTAAACTGGTTTTTGGCACAGCATCCTACTGAAATATTTGAGGCTGGGTTCCATTGTCAATATCAATTTGCTCACAAATCCCCATGATTTAAGGTTTAGGCCTAGTCCACACGTAGCAGGGTTTAAAAAAATGCCTCCCCCTCACCGTTTTTTTAAATACAAAAGTTCTCATCCACACGAACCCACAGAAATACGCCACTGAGCATTTTTCTTAATAAGCCAGACGCATAGGGAGCAGTGTACCGCAAAACTAAAACTTATGTCTGTCAGGATTCTGCAGGCCGTGCTCTGCTGTTTTCTTCCACAGGTGACTTGAGTTGACTAGTGGGCGTGGCCCGCACCTGCTGCTCGTTGTGGCAGTCCAGGCTGGAGCTGCCGGCCCACCTGTCGCTCAGTCACTGTAACCATCGGAAAAGCAGAGTGCTGCAGGATCCACTCATCCTCCACTCATCCTCCCCGGATAGGTTTATCTTCCTTGGCGGTAAGCGAGCGATAGCAGCACAGATTATTTCCCCCGATTCGACTCACGCTAACCTGTCTCTTCTCTCTCTGCAGTGCTCCAACACTGACGTTCCGTTCCTCGTTTGTGGCTCACTTTGTGAGCAATTACCTGTTTGCAGTCTTTTAATAAACATCTTAAACTGCTCCTTGTTTCCCGACCATGTCTGCATGTGGGCCAAACACCTAAAAACCATGACAATGTCAGCCAATCAGAATGCTTCAAAACAACCACGACTTCAAATTAGGAATGAATCATAAAGAAATTGAGCTTCTTTTGAACACCATATTAGAATATAAAGTTAATAAAACTCAAGACAATGTCGAATGTCATTAATTTATTACTCCACTATGACCGACAATGGCAATGGCTGCACGTATGTGACGTCAGCGCCGTGACGCACCGGACATCAATATCCGTCTTGTCATGTGCACACGCAGGCTCAAAACTGTTTGTAAACCCACAATTTAGTCTGTGTTTTTAGGATCATCCGTTTTAAAGGATGTATAACGCTGTTTACATGTGGCTAAAAGGCATAATCGCATAAAAATGTCTCGTTTTTCCCAGATGTCCTGCTACGTGTGGACTAGGTCTTTGTTTGTTCAACATTTAACCTGGTTAGCTTAAAGAGAAAAATACAGTTTGTGTAAAGTTTATATCTACTGGAACATAACAGAAACCTTTGTTCATTTTGGTAATTTGATTCAAAAGTAAAACTATTTTATAATATAAATATTACCCACAGAGTCATAAATTTAAAATCTGTTTACATCTGTTAATTTGTATAATGATGGCTTGCATCTAGTGAAAACCCAACGTTTTTAGATTACATAGCACAAGTAAAACAAGATTTATGTTTAAAATTATATATAATTGACATTTTATGGTCCATACAATTTTAAGGAAGATAGCCCACTTACTATTTGTCTTGCTGACTGTCGTTAAAGTCCTCCACAGGGTGTGTGATCTGCAATTGCTCATTGCTAAAGAAGCTGGCTGTCCACAGGGGGCTGTATCCAAGAAGATTAACGGAAAGTTGACTTGAGGGAAAAAATGGGTCAGAAAAAGATGCGCAAGCAGCTGGGCCAATGCCAGCCTTGAGAGGAGTTTGCAGGAACAGCAATTTAAAGTCAGCTCCCCTCCTCTCTGTTCTGAAATGTATTTAAAATTTCGATCAGATATGTCAAATCTGTTAAAAAGACTAACAAGAGTTATTCTCCTGGCCTAATTGTAATTATTAAAGCATGGTGTTAGATCAGCATACTGTGCTGTGTTCACTGTACACTAACACTTTTGTTTGTTCATGTTCACAAGTTGCCGCATTCTACAATAGTTCAGGCTTTACAATAGAAATCATCCTTTCCTAACAGATGAGAAATCAAGACGAACGCGGCTGAAGAATCTAAATTCAAAGTCAACACCGAAAGTCCCAAAGGTCTGCTGCTTGTACTTGTGAAATAAAGCCAAGGGAAGATTAAAATCCTTACCCCACAACCTCGGCTATGTCTGACCTCCAGAGAGGGTTTATTGGTTTCTGAAGAGAACGTGTCAAATATAATAAAGGTGTATATATAATCAGAATCCATTTCTTCAGCTCATTCCCCCAAATATTGAAAGATCAAGGGACTGGAAGGATTAAATTATCGTATCTGGGAGGTAAAACCTTTTTTTTTTTGCTTGTTTTTTTTAACCCGTATTTACTCCACCTGTATTTACTACATGGTGAGATATTGCTGACAGATTTTACAAAAACCATGGAATCAAGGGATACGGTGGATAGTGATACAAATATTTAATTATGGTGCATCAAGCTTCTTGCCATATTTATGTTTAATGGTTCTCATCAAACATTGCTTTTCTTGCTAGCCAGCAGCTTTTTCATCCATGGATGGTTAGGATACGAAGATAAACATGCAAATAATTTTATAAGAAAAGCACACATTTACAAAAAAAAAAAAAAGTTTTGTACATGTATTATTAGTATTGTGTGTTCAAATATTAAAAAAAACTGTAACTCTTGTGAAACAGTAAAGCTTTGTGATAGGGTTTTGTTTTTTTTCCTTAAAGATGATATCTAATGTTAACGTTTAAATGGCCTGTATACTTTACCTTCCAGAAGAAGAGTGAGTGATGAAACTGATGATGAATCTTGCAGTGATGTGTGTGTGTGTGCGAGGGAGAGAGAGAGAGAGAGACAGACAGACAGACAGACAGAGAGAGAGAGAGAGAGACAGAGACAGAGAGAGAGAGAGAGAGGCCTGTGACCTTTGGTGTGTGGGAAGCGGAGCGTGTTACAGTCTCACTGCAGTAAAACAACATTCAGATGCAGATGAAGCGTGACGGGACTGACAGCGTTGGGATTGGTTGTTATTAGCAGCAGCTAATAAAACCTTAACTTTTTTTTCTCTCCTGTATGCTGTAGAATTTTTATTTACATGTTTACAGGCCGACGAGCCTGCAAGGATATGAGTAAACAGAGAGACTGCAGGTACAGGTGGAGGGTTTTATGCACCTGTGGATTTTCAGCTCAATACACAGGGTGGTGTTGTGAAAACTGGGTTTAACTCCAGTTAAGTAAGTAGCTCTGGATGAAAAAGGGGTAGAGTTGGAGTTGGTAAGTGCTGGCCTGTCTCTGACATTGCCTGCCTGATTGAAGCTGTCAGGGTTAGGTGATGCCCTTGACCTGTCTGTTTGTTTTGACAGGGTTTACTAATGTTGGACTTTGTCTCTAAAAATGAAAGTGACCACCCAGTTCTCTAATCAGTGCTTACAGCAGAATCAATGAAAGCATTTCTACATCATACACACACTTAAAAGATTTTACCCATTTGCACTTTATTGTGTGTCAGCCCCAAACGGTTCTCATTTTGGTATTTTAGAGCAGAAACACTGAGGAGCTCTTCAGAAGTCTCTCCCATAACCATTCTCTGAAAGGTCTGTGTGCCAATCAACACATTTGATGATTTGCACCCAACAAAATAACAAAACACATTTGAACATGTAACCAATTTGAACTAGAAATGTTTCACTCTTTCCTCCAGTGTCTGGAACCCCCCCCCCCCCCCCCCCCCACACACACACACACACACACACACACAAGGATTTAGTTATCAGTCTTCTGATAAATTAGCAACCAGAATGTTTGTCTTAGCTTTTCTATCTTTGCTGTGGCTTCAATGCCCCCACATTCACAACTCAAAGTTTTATCAGCTCTAACTAATGTCTTCTCTGTGCACACAAACTCACATTTTTAGAGGCTATTTGACAAAAAATCTGAACGTTTCCTGATGTGTGAATGCACAGAAAGTAAGAACTATACCAGGTCATGTATGACACCGCTCTCTGGTGTGAAAGTTGTTACCAAGGAAAGAAGCCTCAAATTTAGATTTGTCTCTGTATTAGTGAGTTATTAACAAAGAAGTCAAAAGAACAGCGATAAAGGAAACTGCACTTTCGAAATGTACAGAGAAGTCTACGGTTAATTTAGGGTGTGAAAGAGAGCAAGACGTTCAGGAAGGTTAACCAGAGTACCAATAGGCTGCTCCGATTTATCCCTTTAAGCTTTCAACCTCTGTTCTTATTGAACAGGTTAGATTTGGAAATATTGGAGCTTTTTGCAGTTGAGTTGAATAGAAACAAACACAGAGAGAGTTGGCTGTCTTACTTATGCTGTTTGCACTAACCGAGCTGATTGGAAATAAACCGTGTTACAGCTGTTTAAAGTGGGAGCTACATAATTGCTATCATGCTGTAGAGGTGTTTTTTCTTAGCATTTTTAGATGTGTTGGAATACCTTTCTCTGAAATTACATTGACTCAGGGGGTCTGAATACAAATGCGTGCCACTTAACCCAATGTTATTGTAAAACTTGAAAAAGTTAAAGGTGTATGAACAGCTTTTGATGGCACTGTAAAACTGACCAAAAAGACACAGATAATTTAAGGTAAAAATACAAATAGAGAGATGCTCTTTATTTGAAACTTTCCAAAAAAGCTTTATTAGGACATCAGCTTTCAAAGAGATCGTTAAACACTGGCTAAATTCACCCTAGTTCACCAACAAGAACTCACCCGTTGCAAAGGTACATCGTACTCAGATTCCAGCTTCCTGTATTTTATCTGGCAAACACCTTCTCTGCTGGGGCATTCTTCTAGGAAACCCTGGCCTGCATTTATTAAGATTTGTAAATACCCTAGACGCCCACAGAATAACGGCTGATCTTCCCTTGCAGAGTAGGAAAGCTAGACAGATTTAAAAAGCACAGAAAGAAGAGACAGCGAGGAGCGATAGAAAGGGACTTGTAATGTAATTTTCAAAAGGGAGTTTGATTTCATCTTGCAAGTATTTGGAAAGAAGAGAGAGGCAAGCTCCATGGATAAAGGCTCTTCTTTGTGTAAACTTTGCTCTGTATGAAAAAAAATGACTGCTTTAATTCCTCTCGGAGCAAACGGGAGGAGCTGCGGTAGAAAAGTCTGGGGCAAGTCCCCGGCATGGTTTTGATTAAAAGTTAGGAGGTACTTGCAGGAAAGGTTGCCAGAGATTTTGCACGTTCATAATTCCTGCCATCAGTCAACGCTCTGCCTGCTGGTACCTCCGAGGGGGAAAACACAATGACACCAAATGAGAAAAGCATATCGGAGATTAGGTGCAGAAACATTACATAGACAGCGAATTAATCACACTGGTGGATGTAAAGAAACTCTGGTGGGGAACACATGTTGAACAGAAGTTTCTGGTTTGAAGAAGAAATATGGAACATGTTCTTGAAGTCAACAAATGACGTCTTCAGTTTAGAGCTTGGTAAAGTCTTTTATATGAGAAGTAGATATCTTCAAGAACCAAAGATGGAAGTTCGGCTATTTTCTGTTGAGGGTTTTAGGGTTACTGTGACCGGTGCAGCCAAGAGAATGACAGTACATCACACAGCCGGTTGCTGGGGTTAGCAAATACAGATACAAACCATGTAGGTCAAAAAAGGAGAGTGTTTTTGGTTGAGCTATGAAGTTGATCTGAAGAAGGAAAAGGCCACATAAGGGACAGGATGGTAGCAGTTACTATGCATGGTGCAAATGAGAAATATTATGGATAATATGTTAGACGTTAGATTTTTTTATGACACAAATGTCAGATTTGTTAGAGAACATTAATGAAGAAACAGCACCATGAAGACTAAAGAACACAACAGACAGGTCAGTGGTCCTCAATTCCAGTCCTCGAGGTCCGGTGTCCTGCAGCTTTTAAATGTGTCCCTGGTCCAACACATCTGAATCAAATGTCTGAATTACCTCCTCAAGTTCTCCAGAGTCCTGCTAATGACCTGATTATTTGACTCGGGTGTGTTAAGGCAGAGTAACAGATAAGTTACAGGACACCGGACCTCGAGGAGCGGTATTTAGGACCACTGGACTATGTTATAAAACAAGCTTTCAATATCTCACAGACCCTTGATCAATCCATCATCTGAAAATGGAAAGACCATGACGGCTAATGAAAACTGTAATTAGATGAGCGACCAAGAGGCCCCTTGTAGCTCTGCAGAGATTCATTGTTCAGGTGGGATAATCTGTCAACAGGATAGCTATTAGTCACGGTCTCTACAAATCTGGCCTTTAATGAAAGGTGACCAAAGGAAAGGATCGAAAGGAAGCAACAAGAAGCGTTATTGGTGGTTTTCCAAAAGCCATGTAGGATACACAGCAATTACGTGAATGAAGGTGCTTTGAAAAGATAAGACTAAAACTCAACTTATTGTTCTACATGCAAAATGCTATATTTATTTGGTTGAAAACATACACTGTCCAACAAGCTGAATAGACAATAGTGAAACAGTGGACGCATCTTACTGTAGGAGCTTTGTCCTTCCGCAGGGACAGGGAAACTGGTCAGCGTTGATGGGAAAGTTGGAACGAGCTAAAGACTGAGCAACCTTGGACGAGAATGAGCAAGACTCCAGAGACGGAGGTTCATCTTTAAGCAGGAAAAGATTTAAACACGAAGCCATAGCCCCAACCGCATGGTTTAGATCAAAGTCTATCCATGTGTTACTATCCGGTCAAAGTCCAGACCTAAATCCAATTAAGAGTTTGTGATTTGAAAACTACTCAAACTCTTCAAGTGGGCTCGTTCAGATTTAGTCAAGATCTCTAACTTTGGTCCTTTTTTTTTTATCTCCAAGCAATTCAGTCCAAATTCTTCTGTTATGTTTTTTTTTTTTAATTTAATCTATTTTGTAAAATCCGCTGGCACTGACAACCTGCTACTATGTCAAACACAGATTTGTCTTGTTGCTGTGAGTCCTGTTTTGACAGTAGAAACATCTTTAGCTGGTTTCTTCTTGACAACCAATAACTGATGTTGCTTTTTCCCAGCATGAAACTCTTTTCATAACTTTTCTCAGCAGGTTTCAAACAACCTGCACTGAGATCTAAAATGAAGTCTTTCACCTGCTAGTTCACATTTTCCCATGGAGGACAGCAGTGTTTGAACGTGTTTGGTAATGAATTATTAGCATTTAATAGATGAAAAGAAAACTTTAAAATGCATAAAAGAAATGACAAATGAAAACTTTTGTGTCTTTCCTAGATTATTAGCTTATTGTTTGGGTGGCCCCGCAACCCTGCACGGATAGGCGGGTATAGCCAATGGATGGAAGGTTGGATGTTTTGATGGCTCTTTGGATTTGATTTTTTAAAAGCTATTCAAGCTCATAAAAGGTCAACATTTGGCTTTGCTGGAATGTGAAAGTATTCAGGTCAAGTGTGAAGCCATTAGCATGGATTGTACATTTAAGGTGAACGAGAAGTTGGGGAACTCACATAAAACAATGGGGATAAGGAGAACAAGGAGCAAACAGAAAATCAGTCACCTGCATCTGTTCATTCGTGATCTCAAAAATGCATTGCATGTCCAGGACATAGCAAAAGTATCCATACCCCTCGACCTGCTAAGGAAGCTGAGATCCTTTTGAGTGCAGGGGGTACTCCTTAAGACTTTGTTTTGAGTCTGTGGTGGCATTATAGCTATCTTCTATCTTCTATGCTGTACTCTGTTGTAGCAGTAGCTTATCTACCACTGAGAAGCAAAAGTTAGGTAAGCTCACCAGGAAGACCAGCTCTATCTAGGATGCCCCCTGGACCCAGTGCAGGTGGCGAGAGACAGAAGGACTCTAGCGAAAAAATAATACTACTATTGGACACCCTATCCATGAAGTTGTTGCAGAGATGGAGAGCTCCTTATTGCTGCATCCTAGGTGCACAACGGAGCATTATCACAGATTCTTCCTAACAGCAGCTGTTAGACTTTGCAACCATCAACAAGCTCAATACGTTGTTTACATGCTTGCTGCTTAATAGAGCAGCTCTCCCTGTGATTTACAGAAGTGCATTCATTTAGTCAGCTCAAAGATACCCAAATAAAAAACATGCTGAAAAACAGATAACCTTCTACAGACAACACCGAGGAGACCACCCCACTTGGAGGGGTGTGTCTAAGCTTAGAAAAAGAACATGTGGTTTTGAATCAGAACTCTTCATCTGCAGCACGTCGCCTTGTGTGGTTTTGTTGCAAGAGTCCGGTGCTGTAACCTTATGATTATTTCTCTGCCATATTAGAATAAATGTTAAAGCTAAACTCTGGAGTTGAGTCATCCTTAGACGGTGTTTATAGTGGTAAGCTACTTAGAGGTTAAAAGAACCAGGGGAGCCACCATGATGTTCGTGTTACTGTGTGTTACATATAAAATACTAACAGTTGCACATTTCATTAAATCTGTGTATGCCATTTTTAATAACGGTACAGTATTTATTCTTCTTTTGTAAAGTTTTCCCTTGTTTGCAGCTGATCATCTTGAATTTATCCACTGTGGCAAAAATAATGAATATTCTATTCTATTCTATTCTATTCTATTCTATTCTATTCTACACATAGCATTTTGCATGCAGTACCAAAATGGTTAGTTTCAGTCTCATCTTACAAGAGTATCTCCTTCAGTATATTTGCAGTGTCTCTAACAGGGTTTGTGGTTAACTGAGATGGGACGTCTTGTGGCTTTATTGTTAAATGTTGTGTTCTTCTTGACACTCCTAAAAAAGCCCTATGAGTAAACTTCAACTATCCTGTTAACATATTATCACACCTGAGCTGTGGATCTCTGCAGCTTCCCCATCATTACAATAAGTCTCTTGGTTGGTCCCCTGATTGCGGGGCCTGTTAGTTTAGTTGTACACCCACATCTTATATATACTGTTCACTTTGTCATATACTGTTCACTTTAACATATTCAGGTTTATGTCGTTTCTTTGCTTGATTGTTTCCACCGTGATCATTTGGCTTTTAGGGTTGGCCATTCACTTGTATGAATAGTTTATATTTGTAACCACAACTACCCTGACAAGTCTAAACTGTTAAAAATAAAAATATATATATTTTACATTTTTCTTGCCATGTAAAATCCCATTCAACTTAACCCCCCCCCCCCCCCCCCCCCCACTGAAATCTTAATTCACCTGATACTAAGCTTGACAGAATAAAGCTTATTAATTAAATTAACAC
This sequence comes from Fundulus diaphanus, assembly GCA_037039145.1. Taxonomy (NCBI): domain Eukaryota; kingdom Metazoa; phylum Chordata; class Actinopteri; order Cyprinodontiformes; family Fundulidae; genus Fundulus; species Fundulus diaphanus. The sequence continues at coordinate 15,268,785 of CM073123.1, read as the reverse complement.
TTAACATGATCTAAACCAAGCATAAAGAAATTGATTATTCTGGTATTTTAGTATTATTATCATTTAAAATGTGTTGTTTTGTAATGCAGCAGTATGTGACAGAGCAAATAAAGAACTAGTTTAACAACAATCTATATTCATTCAGCAATGGAGCATCTGGTAGTTTCTCTCACATAGCTGACCTTGTGTTTTTGGTCTCCGAGGTAAACTCATTATGCCCTCAGCAGATTGCACCTGCTAGCTGAGTCTCTTCTGCACAGAGTCTAACAAGTTTAAACTTTTCATCACATTCATTCCCGAGGAGACAGATACAAAGTCTTTTTGTCTCTTTGTGGAGGGAAAATCTCATATTTGCGAGGGGAGGTTACTTCATTATTTGGGGGGCCCGTCTGGATCGGTTTTATGTGAAAGGAAATGAACTTGTGTCTGTCATTCAACAAGCTCAAAGAAGCCAAGCAGAACTGAAGAGCAGATGTTAAAAAGGGGGTGAAGCTGAAGAGACGTATATGCTAATAAAACTAAGGCAACAATATTAGTATAATAAAATATTGCAGACACGAGACAGACTCTGCCCAATGTGAACAAAAATATATATAAACTGTTCATAATAGCATAAAGCGAACTTCAAAACAGTCTGCATACAGTCTGGCACGCTGAGCTATGATTCATGCAGATCTTTTATTCCCCTGAACTTTGCAAAAATGTCACTCAGCAAATTTCCCCTTTCCACCCACTTCCACTCTCTGTCAACAGGGAAAAAGAAGCCTCAAACCAGCTTGGGTAGGAAAAGGAGAATACATTTTTGCAAAGACGACCGTCCAAACCACAGTGAAAATGCATACTACTCCCGGAGAAAAAAATATGGATTAGGGTGAATGCCCATTCAAAAAGCCACTGGAAAGTCCAGCGTGCTTAAAAAATAACCTTCATGCTCTTCTCATTTTTAAACAGACTAATCACAAAGAATGATATCTGCTGCCAGTGGGCTTAAGTCACTGAAAGGTAGATTTGGGTAGATTTGAGTCTTCAACTTGTTCTCGTTTTAAACTCCGTTATATTCAACTGTGTTTAACATTTTTGAAGCTCTGAAGCCCATTTTGACCCAAAAAGGCTGGACCAAACTATAGGATTCAGGCTCACGTCATTGTCTGCTGTAGCAGAAATGCATTTGGATCTGCACCATCACTCTAAACAACAACCAACTTTATTTCTTGATTTAAAAAAAGACATTTTAAAAATAACATGTTGAACAAATGTGTTGCCTCTTATTGGTAACACAGAAAAGGGATGGAGTGAGCACTCTTACTTTCCCCAAAGATCATCTATGCAGGCACCAAGATTTGTGGATGTGAATCAGTAAGCAGAGCAGATTCCCTCTCATCCAATAAAAATAGCCTCTCTGTTAGAAATACCTTTTGCGCAAGGATTATGAGACAGCTGCAAAACTGGCTTTAAGGGAAGCAACAGCTAGCAACAAAGCTCATGTCGTAGCCACAGCAGATACCTCTTGTGGGGTCAGTTATTTTTGAGGATATGTTTTTCAGATAAGGTTTAATAGGGTTTTTACTTTTTATGTTTCAGCGCTAAATGTCTCATGATGTCCTTGGGTAACATTATTAATCAGTTTACTACTCTCCTCACTTATTTCATGAATGTTTACCTGCGATATTTAACTACAGCAGAGATTAATTTCTTTGTGTGTCTGAGCCAAAAGAAGCAGAGAGCATTTGGCTGCAGCTACAGCGTCAATAATTATTTGGGAAAATTGTGCAGTTAGTAGAAATTACATTTGTCTAAACATGGCTAGAATCTTTGTTTTATTGTAATCCATCACTTTGGTTAATTACAGACACATTAAGTTTGTCAATTTTAAATCTCTTGGTGGGGGACTGGTCTGGTTGATCTCCAAGCTAGTGTCTTGAATACAATGTGTCTCCTAATTTTCACCTTCTCTCTAGGTAAATCACCTCATAATTCCTTACATTGACATTTTGGACTTGGCTTTTCCTACGTTAGTCTTGGGTGACCGTTGTGTAATGCAATGATGCTCAAGTTCAGGCATATGGAGGAACTTGTTTGGTTTACGTTCACTTTTAATGTGAGAAATCAAGCAACATTTCATTAACAGATTAATTAGTTTCAGCTTGTGACCTTCATAAGAGTCATCATGACCCTGTTGGAGGTCACACATTTAAGTGCATTGGTGTGTTAGTAAAGTTTGTTACTCAGTACTTCAGCTGTGGATAAAGGCCACTTGTTAACTATCCATTCGGTTTGGGTTAACTAGGTTACGTAGTGATGAATACTTTAGGATCTCTGCCCTTGGTGCATTCACACTTATTTTAATATTTATGAACCTCAGTCAAAGAAATAAAAACAACCATAATGAGCTAGATGTCCAAATACAACTGAAAATGAAAAGCTGTAAGAGTTTGGACAGCAAAAAAAAAAAAAAAAAAACATTTTCCGTGTGCATCATGCTTTAACACTTAATAATAACTCAAAAATCTGCGGTTGTAGTAGTTTCCCACTGTGTAAAGTAACCGACAACTAGTAGGACTTAAAACAAACAAATAACATGTTGTAAAAAGAACAAACATGTCCAAAGTTGTACTTGTACATTTACTCCTCCTCCTCATCTCCTTCTTCTCTCCAATTTATCCCCCCTTTCCTGTTTGCCTTCCTGCTGGGCCGTGTTAAAACCTGCTCCACATCTGCCCTGAGAAAAAACAATAAAACAAGGCTCTTTGTTATAGGAGGCAGTTCAACAGCTCCATTGGTATCAATTTGATGACAGGAGCAAGAAAAAGCCCAGGGGCGTAAAACATGTTTGTTTGCTCCGTGGAGGAACAGGCTGAATGAGATGAGGTGGAACACGGAAAGATAAAACCGATGAATAATGATCAATGCTACGATGCCAGAAACGAACTTGGATGCAAACTTTAAGCTGCACCGTAGTTTATAGCCTGAAAGACAAAGGATAAGAATGATTTAGAGAAAGTCCCATAAAATTAATTAGAAACATGTCGACCGGAGTGAGGGCTGGACGAGCAAATTAAAAGCAGCAAAGACGGAGATGTTGGAGGGAGAATAAGAGAAACCGCCTAATTAAAGCTGACAGGGCATGAGATGTGTTACCCAAAATAGATCAATACTCCAAACAGACCCTTTCTTGTATAAGTGGGCATAAAGAGGTTGGTCATAGGCTGTTCCTGCGTGGGTCAAAGCTCACATGTTAAAGAGGTGAAAGGTCAGGGTTAAAAAGCCCTGCAGCCGTGAAGTGGTTGGAGAAAAACGAGAAGCATCATTAAAAGTAGATTTAGATTTAAACTAAAAATTAAATAGATGAAAGTAAGTAAAATAATGATATCTGTCAAATCAGTATGAAAACTCAGCAGTGATGTGTTTTTATTAAGGAATGAGGTGAATTTACCCAGGCTGTTAGTTTATAAGTTTATACTTAACAGCCGCAATGTTTTTAGACTTGCATGATAAATAATGTACATATTATTTATTACAGAGCAAGTCATGTTTTACTACTCATTACTAGGAGCTGACGTTGAAACATTCTAGTTGTCAGAAACCATTGTTATGTTATAAATGAACCCATATATATGTTATCAATTTTAAGGGGGACTCTGGATAATTTTCAGAACAACAACACAAATTTTTGCCTATTTTGTTGGGATGGGGGTGGGGGTGGGGGGCTTATAAATGTTCCTTCTTCAAACTAAAGGGGGGCGCAACAGAAAACATCTGAGAACCACTGCGCTAGACCGAAAGCAGCCACCATGTCGCCTCTGTGTGCTCTCCTGTTCATGTTAGTGATTTCTAATTTAGCAAAAGAATTTGTGAAACATTATTTTGTTAAAATTGTGTCTAATTTGCCATATTGCTTTGCATAGTGAACTAGTTGTTTAAATGCCTAACAACTGTTGTTTTTTTTTTAGCTTTCAGGGCTAATTTGACCTCATTCCTAATTCCTTATAGCAAACCTCGATTCATAAAAATACAGATTCACAGTAAATAATGATATTCCTGCATTTATATTTTAGTGGCATTTCAGTTTTATTCTTATTTGTTACTTTCTATTATTTTTCCCTCATAGTTTAGTAGTTTTCCTTATTTTTTACATTTTTACTCAGATGTTTTGTTCAATCTTACTAGCCCTGTGGAAACTTTTCTTGGCTAAAATGATTTAAGTTAAAGAATCTTGCAAATTAATTATTGTAATTTGTGAAGATGTGTAGTGCTTGCTGTTGGAAAATGCCAGTGCATGAATTCACTCCTACATCCATTGTTTTATAGTACCACACCTCGCCAAGCAGGTATTCATAAAACAAAAACTGACAGAGACTGAGACCTGTTTGGCGGTTATTTCCTGATAATCAGGTGGTGGCGCGACTTGGTGAATTGGATTAACATTAAAAACTTTCTTAATGATTGCCTTTGGCACTTACAAATAATTTCCGTAGCCAGAAAAAACTGTTGTTGCACAAAGTTTGTTTTGGAAAATGTTGTGTTGTGCAAATGTGAAGATGTGTGAAGTTTTTTAACGGCTGTATTTTGACTGAGGAGGAAATTTAACTTTGTGCTACTTACAGGATATTTAAATTATACGTATATAACCGACTGATCAATGTGTACTGGACTAACTAACTAAACAAACTTAGAACAGGTCTTCACACCTAATAGTCTCACACAGCAGTTTGATTGGGGTTGCCACATTGTCCTGCTTTCACAAACACAGTTTATCAAATGAACTGGACCTTTTGCCTGATGTATTGCGCTCCTCACCTGCTTTGGCTCCGCAGACAATGGCGTCTATTTTTTTTTTCTTTCAACAAGGAAACTTGTCTTTTTGTTATCCTGCACGGCCACTTCTAGCAAGGCGTGTTATTTTAGACTTTATTGGCGGAGGTTTTTGTGCTGCACTACCTACACCTATACGGGGGAATCCCACAGATTCTGTTTTCATACTATTTGTTTTAAAATGTCATTCTTCTTGACTGAGAGCCTTGTGTGTTCTTATATGCAACCGTGATACATGTTTGTCTCTCTATATTCCTGTCAGAGTTTTGAACCTCTCCTCATTCCACATTTGATAATGAACCACTCCTCCAAACTGTCTTGCTGCATGTGTATTTATTTTGATTCTGTTTACCCATACTGCTCTGCGTTATCGTCTACTTGCATCTGCATGTGGTTCATTTCACCAAGCGCAAAGCAAAGCATCAGATGCAGTGGTGTATAGCACACCGCCACTGGACTTTAGAGCTGTGGAGGCCCGTTCTCCGAAGTGATGAGTTTTGCTTCTCCATCTGGCAATCTGATAGACTGATTTTGGTGGTTGCCAGGAGAAAAGTACTTGTCTGACTGTATTGTGCCAAGTGCCAAGGGGTGGAGGGGGGATTCAGGTGTGTGGTTGTTTCCCTTAGACACAGTGAATGAAACTCTGAATGCTTCAGCTGCCAATTTTGTGGGAAAAGTTTGGAGCTGGCCCCTTCCTCTTCCATCATGACTGTGCACCAGTGACCAAAGCAAGTTCCATAAAGACATGGATGAGAGTTTGGAGTGGACGACATTGACAGGCCTGTACGGAGTCCTGACCTCAACCCAATTGAAGACCTTTGGGGTGATTTAGAGCGGAGACCGAGAGCCTGGCCTTCTCGTCCAACATCAGTGTAGGACCTCACAAATAAACTATCAAGAATCTCCATAACACACTCCAATACCTTGTGGAGAGCCTTCCCAGAAAAAAATTAAGCTGTTATAGCTGCAAATGGTGAACAGACATCAAATCGAACCTCACATGTGAGTCAAGGCAGGCGAACAAAGACTGTTGGCAATGTTTTTACAAATAAATAAATAAATATATATATATATATATATATATATATATATATATATATATATATATATATATATATATATATAAATATAAAGATATATATATATTTATTTATTTATAAAGAAAGAGAGAGAGAGAAAGCCCTACACAAGCAGGTGGTAATCACTTTATTTCCTTTGAATCTGTGAAGAATGTTTCTGAAAGTTAATTTGTTTCAAGAAAAGTCTAACTAGTAATCTGTGACTCTTTGTTTCCTGGAGTATAACTACGACATCACAGAGTCACATTTCCCTCAAGATGGGAAAGACGAGTCATTCAACTTAGGCAGATGTGCCTTGAGATGACATGTTTCATGAATTGGCGCTATATAAACAAAATTGAATTGAATTGAATAGATGTGTGTTTGTCCTCATGTGTCTGGTAATGGAGGCTAGAAAATAGCTTAACTTGAAAATATCTGGAGTCATAAGTAGAATTAAAATTAACTCTAAAAGATCATCACAAATTTAAATACGAATAAGTGTCCATTTACTGGATTAAAGTGGTCTGTTTTAGTAGCAAGAAATCATAAATTTAACCAGTTTGCAAAGTTTCACTACCTTTGAATCGGTTCTTTGCTGCTATGTTTTTAATAATCAATTCATGCATTTAGGTGTTATAGTATGTGGTTTATGTGGAAAGAATCCTCGTTGTGGTGTAATATAGTTCTGGGCTGTTTTGGTACTTGAGGCCTGAAAATGTGGGCGAAGTAAGTAATCCCTGCTCAGTGCAGTTATGTCATCTCCTATCACAACATGACCCGGCCTGACCCCGAGGCTCTGATGTTGTGCCGCAAAAACAACAGAACCTGTGAGCCAACAATGTCTGCTGTTCCAAGCCCCCGTGTTTCACTGCTCATTCACACATCTCCTCATTCCATTTTTACATTTATTGTCTTTTACTAAAATAATTTTTTATGCACGAAGCACAAATAAAAGGAAGTTGTCAGTGTTCAATGTATTGCAATGAATCAATTGAAAGATCAAACCGATATTTCTTCCATGCTCTTTCCCGCTTTGTCATTTCCATTTTATAATACTATTTGAAACAGAAATGAGAAAAGTTCTAGTTTAGAATTACAGTTGTTTACTGAGAGATAAAAATGGTGTGACATCTTGGGTGGGCCTGCATAAGCTTTGTTAAAGAGCTGAATGTTAACTTCTGCCTCAGAGAGAATGGAAATCATTAAGATCCCTGGGTAAGATGACTCCACATGGTTGCAGGAAGAAATGAATAGCAATTGCAGCTAATTCAATTAAACTGTGTGCATTTTAGAGAATAAAATAGCCGTTAGCAGATTTGATTTGATTTTTTCTCATGAGAGGGAGAAACAAGAGCTCTTAAACCAGACAGCGTGGGAAGTCTCTCTGAACACCTAATTTGGCACAAAAGCTGAGCAAGTCAACAGGAAAAAAAGGGCAAATATTTTTGTCCTCCTTTTTTTACTAGTCTGTTTTTGTTTTAATTGAATCTAATATTTTATTAAAGAACAGAATTCCAGCTGAAGATGTTTGAGAAAGAAGTTTATTGCTAAAATAGAGGAAATGTGTGAAGAGGCAGTGAAAATTTCAATGTGCATGAATTTACAGTAAAATACATGCGACTGTTCTCTCTAGACAGCACACTTGGGCATGCGTTTTTATTTTTAACTGTTGTATTATCTGGATTAAGCCACTGCAGGAGCTACTTCTCTGACTTTTTCTTTTTGATCCAATAGATTGATCAGAGAGAGAGTTTAGATGTGTTTTTCTCCTAGGCAAAGCCATTTATTTAGCTTATTGCTTTTTAGTTCTTTGCGTTTCTGCTCTGTCCTCACAGTTTCAGTCAGGTGAGGCCGACGGTTGCTGCAGCTTTCATCCCATTAAAAAGTATTTTCTTCCCATTGTTGCCACATATTTGTTGCAAAATTAACGGCAAATTGCCATTAGCCTCCTCAGATGGAGACTTTTCTGACAATTGTCATAAACTAAGCAAATTTGACTGCACTGTATTTTACACAAGTTGGAAGTAGAATGTATGTGATTGAATATGTCTATATAGTCATATTGCATTAGGTGAATTTTATTTCATGTCTCGACATGAATAGGACCATTTTGTGTTGTAAAGTGCCTGAGATAACATTTGTGAACTGCTTTTGTGTGAATAAACTGCACAGAACTGAATTATTGTGCAAGTATGTACTGTAAAAGGGGAAAAAAAACTTTAAAACTCTTTGCCCTAAAGAAAAGCTCTAAATCTCCTTTTCTTGATCTTTATTGTCTCTACCTGAGCTGACTTTTCCAAATACTGTACATGTTTTCAATCCCCTTTCTTGGGCTGCAAGAAAGCCCCCAAAAAAATCAAGAGTTAACTGGTTTAGTTAGTAAACATCTGCCATTTTAAATGCACATGGGGACTGAACAGAAACCAGAGACAGGGAATTACTTCAATCTTTTGTGATTGGTTTTCAGTCAAGAAGCACAATGCGTCTCCTTCTTTTCATTTAGGAAAGTGGTCTTGTGTTACGATTCACTCAATTCAGTCATTGTTTTTATCTCAGGTGCACAGTATTTTAAACATTTAGCATTTTAAATGTTTTTAAGGATGGAAATGTCTTCTTAGAATCCCTAAAATGTTAATAAAGGGTTGTTGCCTTTGTTGATTTAAGGTCATTTGACATATGATGGACCTGTGAGGGAATAGTGATACTGCTTTTAGTGTCACAAAAAGTTCATCAGTATTGCATTACATAATTTTCACATTTTCTTGTTTCTATGTTTTCTTCACTTGTGCGACAACTACAGGCTGAATATTAAAAATCTTTTCATTTGTGAATTTTAAAATTTAGCGTTAGGCTTTAAGGGGTAACCATCATTTTATTTTCCATGAAAAGTATCCGTACCTCTCTTCTTTATGTTTAAAATACACAGGTAGGCCAAAATGACGTATTCTATGACTAATACTTTGCACTTGGAATTTATGGGCATGCACAATAAAGTATGTTACGTGCAATATGTGCGTGCTCACACACAAATACTGAACCGGGGAATTTATTGCCTTGTAGGGCCCATTTCAGCCGTTATCAAGTCCAAAAATCTGTCTGCAGTTGGATTTCAACCCGTTCCTTTATTCATCTGCATTCCCCTTTCCAATCATCCATCCATCCACCCATGGCCAGTTTTGACAGCTTCCATTACAACCAGATTGTTTAAATAAATCAAGCCTCCTTCCCTTCACATTTTTCTTTGTTTCTTTCTCTGTTATCCTGGTGCTCAGCAGCAGTCCATGTGGAGCAAGGTCTCTAAATAAAAATCACGTTTAGGGGCGGATGTGGGTGAAAGACTGTAAAGCTGGAATTTGTTTTTTTCCTTTTTGAACCAGCGATATTAGCAAATGATTTTACCATGTTGACTGCGCTATAGCAAGGTTTTTAGGTTAAATTTGGTAAGAAATTATAAATGCTTGGGTAAGTAAAACAGTTATTGAAATCATTTAAGAGTTATTAAATTTGGGAATGTGATTCAGAATATGGGCCACACCAATTCAATTGTTTTATAGTACAAATAATGAAACAATCAATCAAAGTTTAGAAACTCAACACAATTAGGCCACCAGATGCAGCATAGATGACTTGCTGAAGTTCAAACCAAGCATCAGAGTGGAGAAGAAAGAAATAGAAGCGACTTTGAATGCTGCACTTCTGATCCACCGGGACCTTCACGCATAACTATCTCTCGGGTTAACTAGAATTGTCTGAAAAGGCAATTTCTCTCAAGGGAGACTAATAAAGACACTTTGACTTTGAAAAAGACAGAAGTATCCATTGAGAAGCAGTTACCAGGAAAAAGTTGTATTGTTGATGTCAGAGGTTAGGGGAGAAGAGTTAAAGAACATATGCAGGAATGTGCAGGAAGTTACAATAGTTTCAATCTCATATTAAACAGATATCTATAGTTTCCTTTTTTCACCTCCGAAATATTGCCATAATTAGAAATATTCTGTCCAGGAGTGATGCAGAAAGACTTGTCCATGTAGTTGTTACTTCAAGGCTGAACTATTGTCTTTTGAACTAAGTCTTTGAAAAACCTGTTTCCAAGCAGCTCATCGATTATCTGTCCATTAATAATTAGTTTGAGCCATTTCAGTCGGCTTTTAGATTTAACCATTCCACAGAAACGGCTTTAACCAAAGTCGTTAACAATCTCCTGGTGAATGTTGACAACGACCACACATCTGTTCTATTACTCCTAGATCTAAGTGCTGCACTCGACACCGTGGACCCTGGTATCTTCCGGATAGGCTTGAAAACTTTATTGGTGATTAACTCTCAAGGCTCAGATCTTACTGTCTGACAGATCTCAGTATGTTAGTTTTAAGAATGAGACCTCTGTGTCTTGTGCTGTGAGGCATGGGGTCCCTCAAGGAGCTGTTCTTGGTCCACTGATATTTTCTCTCCATCTTGTTCCTCTTGGTCCCCTTTTGCATTCATTTAAAGTTACCTTTCATTGCTATGCTGATGATCTGCAGCTATACATTCCCTTTACTGTTGACAAGACTGCAGACTTGTTGCAACTAGAGTCCTGTCTATCAGCCATTAGGGGCTGGTTGTCTAATACTCCACGCTTCTTCACACAGACTTAATGGTAAATGGACCTCAGAAACGACTACAATCGCTACTAAATTGTACCTTTAAGATTTTATCATCTCAGAAACATTGCAAAAATTAGGCACACTTTTTTCCTGCGAAAATGCTGAGATTGTTATCCACGCATTTGTGTCCTCACGCATTGATTACTGCAATGCCCTTTTTTCTGGGTTACCAAGGAAAGGTTTTAGGGGTTTGCAGACAATTATGAATGCAGCTGCTCGTGTTTTAACTAAAACTAGGAAATATGCACACATCACCCCAGTGTTATCTCTTCTCTGGCTACCTTGTCGTGTTCAAGCTGACTTCAAGATCATGTTTCTCACCTACAAGTCCTTAAACGGATTGGCCCCCTCTTACCTCTCGCACCTTTTGCATTTGTATGTCACTTCTCAAGCTCTCAGATCTCAAGGAATCCCTAAAGCACAAAGAAAAACTGCTGCCGAGCGTGCCGTCTCTTTTCGAGCCCCTTTGCTGTGGCATAACCTCCCTCAGGACATCAGGCAGGCAGGTTCTGTTGGTGTTTTTAAAGTTAAGTTAAAGACCCACTTGTTTACTCTGTCCTACTCGTAGTAAATTTCTGTACTATTTTTATTTGTCTTTTATCGCCTTGTAATTGTTCAGTGCTTTGTACGAAAGAGCTTTATAATTAAAGTTAAACAATGGCTCTGCTTCCTGGTCTGGACCTTGGGTTGTCAGCATATTTGGATTAATAAATCCGGCCAGATTCCTAGAAAGAAGAGCTGCACCATCCACAGTGGGATGGATGCCGTCTCTCAGGATCAGACCAGGTTTTCCCCAGAAAGTTCGTCAGTTATCAATGTAGCCCACGTCGTCTTCAGGACACCACCTAGACAACCAGCGGTTGAATGAAGACATGCAGCTAAACATGTCATCACTGTTAAAGAGGCGTCATCACTGGTCAGATCAGACAGGGAACCAGAGAAAATTACAGAGTCCAACATAGTACTATTGTTCTTAATAATATCTGATTAATTGTGGAAGTGTATGTCAGACTTCTGTTTATTACCTCTACCTAGAACCCAAACAGCAATCTCAAATAAACTCTCAAATCTACCAGTAAATCATTAAACCTGTAGGTAAAAGTGCATAAATGACAAAACAACACAGATAATAACAATAATAAGGCATTTTAATACTGTTTTTTTCTCTCTGCATTGGCAAAAAGGTATACAGAAATACTACAGCTGAAACTAACAAACACATGGACATCAATAAGACAAGTTTCCCTAAAAAAAAAGTGAAGTTAGTGTTAAAAGCATTTAAAATATCACAAACATAATCTGTTATTTTCACTGGCCAAAGAAATATGGAGAATCTCCCAGCTCTGTGTTGGAGAGAAACCCAACTGTATGATTATCCATGACTACATAAAAGAAAACGGTAAGACAAAGCTGATGCTGGACAGTCTTGATGTATAAAACAGACAGAAAAAAATACACAAATTGACAGAATTAAAAAAAAAATGTTTTTGAATTTTGACAAATTTGACTCCAATGTAACTAATGTTTCTTTGCATACTTTATAGTGTGATAAAATACAGTGGGATGTAGGGCTAAATAAAAGACCTTTCAGATCTTCAAATTCACATCAGCATGTATGCAAAACCAAAACATGTTAGTCAGAGTCTTAAGCATTGTCACAATGGCACCTCTTCAAACCACATAATTTTGCTAAGTAATTTTTCCCCCAGGGAAAATAGATTGAGAAGAATGAAAGAAACACTAGAAGTTTGTCACAGTCTCACAGCATGTCACAGTAGCCTATTCTTGCTTTATTTGGGCTCCGTTATGAAAAACACAAACATATGTGTAATAGATGAAGCTGTTTTACCCTGTTAATTTTTTTTTGCTGTTTTTTTTTTCTATTTTATTCTGTAAGCGATGTATTTGTAGTCATCTACCTTTCTCGGATCCTTCTAATTATCAAACAGTTTGTGTATGAGTAGCCCCAATCTTTACAACTCTACGCACGACAGTTAGAAATCACCAACAAATCATTCATCAGTGGATTAAAAACCTAAGACAATAGGCCGACACAAACGTTTCCCAGTGCTTAGGAGTCTGACCCCTATATTAACTTTATGACTTTCTTGTATGCAAACAGAATTAGACTTTCTATACTGGAAGTAAATAATCTTTGAGAATATTTGCACTAACTGTGACCTAGGAAATTTTAGGTGATGTAAACAAAAATGCAAAAAAAGTAAGAATAACATTGATGATGAATCTATTTTAAAGGGCAAATATCATCAGATGTTTGCGCAATAAATGTGTAAATATAGAAAATATGAACATTAAGCGCTGCGACAGACTGGCGACCTGTCCAGGGTGTACCCCGCCTCTCGCCCATTGACAGCTGGAGATAGGCACCAGCATCCCTCGCGACCCCAACAGGGATTAGCATGTAGGAAAATGGATGGATGGATGGACGAACATTAAGCGTGATTGGCTTCCCCACCGGATAATTACTTATAAAAGTAATTTTAAAAGCACCTTTTGACACAAAAAAGCAGGAGTCTCTCTTAAAAAACAGGAGGCTAGCACCATGTACATAGGGCCGATGACATGACGTCTGGATCTGCATAGGACAAGGACAGTTATTTAACAATAAAAACATTTATGGGAATATGTAAAATGGATGTGTGGCTGCCTAATTGGCAATACATGAAAAATTCAACAGTTTATTGCAGAAAGACATTGCCAGGGTTATCAAATAATCTGGACCAGAATCTTGGATTTAGAGGAAAGAAGATGACAGAACAGAGTTTGTGCCACAGCTAGGACAGACAGCTTGTGCAGAGGGCAAAAAGCCAGACGAAAGAGGAAACCTCAGCTGTTTTATATGAGCATAATCAGGTTGGAAAATGTGTCATTTTATAGCACTTCTTATGATATGTGTACTCTGTTGGTACAAATGTCTGCTGTGTTCAATCAACAACTAGTTTGTCCAATCAATTCTCTTGCATGTTTTACCACGATAATTAGATTCCGCTGCAACTCAATTTCTTTCCCCATAACTGAGCCAGATTAAGGAGAGAGTTTGATTACAGCTGCAGTCTGACTCAGTATCAGTATTTCATCTTTGTTTCCATCCATTACATTTGTAGTAATAGTTTAAAGTGACGTTTTATGGTCAAACCATTTGGTAGATCTACAAGATACTGCTCCCAGAAAACTTTTCTCCTGACTTCTTCCCCTTCACTGAATAAATCCCCTTATGAATCTAAACTTGTTAAACTATACTTTGAGCTGTAGACTTGCTAACATGACTTTTGCCTTGGGTGGCCATTTCATTATGCACTGTAGCCCAAGTTTGCCAAGTCAAACTTAACATGATGACATATCTGTAATTTTTAACCGCAATATTGACTGCTTTGTGCTATTTTTTCATTCCTTTTTCAAATTGATTATGGACATAGAAGTTAGTGTAGTTGTCTTGAACTACAAGCCTAAACAAAACTGAAGATGAAAAGTTGATTAGACATGATGATATATGCCCTTTAAGCAGAAACAATTATTGTTTCCTTTCTCAACAATATCAATACCTAATGACTATTTACAACAAAGGCATGGTAAAAATGCAAAAATTCACAAAATAACGACAACAAAAAAACAGCTTGCAAAACAGCCTCTCCGTAATTGGCACACAATATAAAAAAGGAAAAAGTAAATGTTTAAACTTTCACAGTAAGTTCAATTGCAGAAGCCAAAAGCTCCATGATATGGGAAACTGTGGCGGTTCTGTAGAGACTGCCGCATACCAAGTCTGTATTTGAAGAGGCTTGAGTTTTTGTGCCTTCAATTATGCAACGTCAGCACTTAAATACAGACTGTTGGACAGCTGTCATAGCCTGTAACATTTGCAAAGTTTCCAAACATAACTTTATTGTTGCTTCTCCAAATCACTGCTAGCCTTGTGGCAGTCTTCACGAGACAAACAAACGGAGTTTTCAGTGCAACTTTTTTTAATCCCCTTGCAGGTATTTGAAAGTCCATTAGCATTAAAACTTGTGATTTAAAAGTCTTCATGTCTTTTGAGCATCTGGCACGTCTCCAGTTCTAGGCACTTTTTCAGTTTTATACTCCCATATCCAGCAACGAGATTTAAGTGTTTCTCTGTCTTATAAACAAAGAAAAAAATCTGTACAGAGTTATAGTAGGCCACTGAAGCAGGCACTGTTCACAACGAAGACCCTTCTAATTGATTGCACTTGATTTGTTGATCGGATTAAATGTTCCACTGCCAAACTCTGTTAGATGAATTTTAATCACATATTCTTCATTGTCCCATAGCGGTTAAGCACATTGTGAATGTGCTGTGATCTGAAATCCCTGTTGTTGAGTCTCTTAAATAGATGATCTGCTCTGTTATTCCATCATGTGCACAACAGAGAACAGTAAGTGCCCTTTCTCAAATAGTGGACATCTGCTATAGGTATGAAAAATGAAAAATAAAACTACTAAAAGAGTTATAGCAGGTTCAGGAAATCCGCTTAAACCCTGCTCAGCATTAGAAATAAGATGGCTTCAGTGGTGCTAGATTGTTGTTTGACGGGCAGTGTCCTTTCATCAAGGGAGCATCATGGTCCAAACTGCCGTTTTGTTGCAGCAGTGAGGGCGGTTGTGGCGTCTGGCAACGATCTGCCTCAGGCTGTTTGAGAAGAAGTGTACCGTTGACTCCATTCTCCAGACAAACTTTTCCATTCATGTCCATTGCCTCTGGGTCCGCTGAGCCCAGCTCTGACTCCATTCCTGCATTTTCCTGCCTTCTCTTCTTTACACAGATGATCGTACCGGCCACCAAAGCCAACACCAACACTACTGCTAGGACCACATGGGCTGCAATGAGCGTCTTTGTCATAGGGTTCTCTGGATTCAGCAAAGGCTCCACAGTTATAGCTGGACTAGTGCGAGCTTCGGTGCAGGGACCCATTTCTTCACTTTCTCCAAGGGGACTGGCACAGACAGAGTAGGTACAATTTGGTTTCAAGCCACGCAACGTGTATTCAGGGTAGTATGTTGGTAAACTCAATATCATGGGGCGACGGTCAGGACCTGAAAGGTTACGGTAGGTCAGCCTTATACCACGGATGTTGGGCCGTGTCTCAATGAAGCGGTGAAGGTCAAGGAGTATTGATGTGGACGTCACCTCCCGTGAGCTGATCGCATCAAGTTTGTCATTCATCACAGAGGTTACCACCAAAGCCTCTGTTGCAGAAGGCTGTGGGACTTCAGGACTCTTTCTTACAATTTCACAGTATTGGCCAGCCGTTCCTGACAAACACAAACAGGTGAATAGGGTATTTGGGTCAAAAAAGCAAGTCCCTCCATTGAGGCAAATGTTCTGTGGGCATAAATGTGACTCATTTTCCACAACAGTAGCGCTAGTAGAAAATGGAGGTTCTGATCCAAAGGTGGGGTTGTCTGTTATGGAGGTAAAGGTTTCATCACTAGGTGGCGGAGGAGGAGGAATAGCATTAGTATGGGTGGTCTTTGAAGGTGTTGTAGGGATTTGGGGAGCAGGGGTATTTTCTACGGGGGAGCCAGTAGATTTCGTTGTTGTTAGTGGACATGCAAAATCTTTGTGCTCCAACGCCGAAAGCATTTTCCCAGCGTTAACGAGAGGAAAATGGCACCTGGTTTCCTCGGGTCTCTTCAGATTGACTTCCTTCTCTTTTAGCCAGACCGGGAACCAGGCTAATGGACAGAGGCAGTTAAACGGGTTCTCCGCTACGCTCAGTTGTGACAACTTTGGGAAGCTTTCAAAAAAACCTTCGGGAAATCCCTGGAGATTAACTCCACTTAAATCCAGTTCTTGAAGTGCAACCAGTTGCTGAAGGTCGCTCGCGCCCAGCTTGAAAAGTGGGTTAGCAGCCAGGTTTAGTTTGGTAAGCCCCTTGAGAGATTCCTGCTTTAGGGCTTGGGGGACTTCAGTTAACTTATTCATTGATAAGTCAAGCTCATGAAGGTTTCTCAGGGAGGCTATGAGATCCTCGTCCACAGAGGAGAGCCCTAATGAGGACAGTTTCAGTGCTTCTAGATGGGGAGTGTGGAGGTCTGAAGGTTCCAAGATTGGGATTTTATTATGACTAAGGTCTAAAAGAAGTAGCCTGGGAAAAATAAGGGAAGGCAGGGAGGTGAGGTGGTTTCCTTGCAGCTTCAGCTCCAAAAGCATCTCCAAACCTTCAAAAGCTTCCCAATGAATGTAATTTATGAGGTTTCCATGGAGATACAGCCTCTCTAACTGGATCAACCCTGAGAAACTGTCCTTGGAGATGTGAGTTATACGGTTTGCAGAAAGGTCCAAGTTCTTTAGCTTCGACAGTGACTCAAATGCCTTGTCAGGAATTTCTGCTAACTTATTCTGGCTCATGTCTAGCGACAACAACTCGATGATGTCTTTGAAGTCATCCTGGGCCAAGGTGACAATATCATTCTGGAAGATGTATAGATGCCGGGTGGAGATGGGGACAGTGGGCACAGTGCTAGACCGCCTGTTGGAGCAAAACACGGAGTGTGGGGAGTTGCAGGAACAGAATTCTGGGCAGTCATTGGACAGCACCCCTCCAGCGGCGAGCACGAAAAATGCAATAGAAAGGAGCATTATGACAGCAGGCCAGCACTCTGAAACATAAAAGGGAGAGAAAACATTTGTTGTTAGTGATTTGTTAGATGAGCAGGTCATATTTACAAGACATTTTGAAATAAGTCTGAATGGTATACTGATTTTATGCTTGTGTCAACATTTCTAACATGAGATACAGATAAAGCAATTCTTCTTCCCTCTGGGTGTAGCCCTGGACCCAACAAGGTAAAATACAGACTTCTCCTCATTGTATGGGATGTATTAAGTAATTGGTTGGATAAAATGATCAAATGTATGTACATACAGATGTACAGATCTGCATGTACTAGCCTTTCTAGCCTCAAAAGAAGCAAATGTGTCTGGGGTATGAGCAGTATGATAGTTATATTTGTTAGACAATTTACTTGTAAACATGGCCAAACTCAAAGTGCATATTAAGATTACAATCAACCCGAATGCAGAAGGCACTATTTTCTTATACAGCCATTTAAAAATCTCTATATTTAATATATATTTTAATAAAACTGTTCAAATTATCACAGCAGACACACATAATATTAACATTGTCAGCATTTGGAAGGAGTTTTGCTCTGTTTAAAACTCAGACATTTATTTTAGTGTGTTCCCAACTGTTGAAGTGAGATTGACCACCTTGGTCGGATCAAAAGAACTGCCTACGGTCTTCAGAAAGAAAAACTGTAGCTGTGTGTGATACTGGTAAGGGACTTATACAGGTTTTCAAAAGAATTTGAAATCAGTCCTCCCACTGTCTGGACAATAGTTTACAAGCAGAGGACACTCAAAACAACTGCAAACATACCCAGGTTTGGGCTTCAAAGGGAGTTCACCCTGAATGCAGGCTACTGCTAACCTGACAAAAGCCAGCTGTATGTTGCTCCGCCTAGCTCCACTCATATACATCTGGGACACCACCGGTAGAAAGTGATTTCTCCAACCAAATTTATGGTCTGGCCAATCAGGACGCAGGGCTGGCATTTCATAGATGTGACGTAGTGGAGACGCGACCATGACGTGAGACTGTTTTGATAGCAATGGCGGCTCGTCGAGGAAGCAAGCGTTAACATAGATGCTGCTATTTCTTCCGTGTTGTCCAATCTACCTAATATTGTTTCATTAAAAGAACATCAGAGAACGCCTCTGAAGGCTTTTGTTGGTGGAAACGATGTTTTCGCCCTTCTCCCGACCGGATTTGGCAAGTTTTGTTTTCCGGGGCGCCTCCGCGTCTGCAGCGGACGTGCAGACGCGGACGCGCCCCGGAGCGGTTAGCGGTTAGCGCTAACTATGTTAGGAGGCCTTTAGTCCTCAACGCGGTCGGCCCGGGATCGACTCCGACCCGCGGCGCTTTGCCACCTGTCTTCCCCCCTCTTCCTGTCAGCTCACTGTCAATAAAACGCATGCCACTAGAGCCGCAAACACATTATTATTTTTTTTTTTTTTTTTTCCTGCGTCGCTATCATCAGCGTCACGGGTTAGCTTCGGTGTGAGTGGTTGAAATAGCACGTCAATAAAGATGACAGACAAGTGGCTTATCCAATCATATGCAAGGAGTTTTGATAAGGCCCAGCCTTCTGTAAAGGCAATTCCTATGGCGGAGTCCCAGATGTATGTGAGTGGAACTAGGCGGAGCGACATACAGCTGGCTGTGGTCAGGTTAGGCTACTGCATGATTCGAGATGTCTGTAAAAACTCTATAATCACTGGTCAGAAATTGATGTAAAAGTACACACCTTTACAACCAGAAAGGGACTATCCAAGTTTAATTTTCAAGGGATGTGCTCAATAACGTAACTAGGAAGGGGTTTCCTAGGGAAAATGGAAGATCAACTGTAAAAATAAAGCAAAGCTGATACAGAACTTGACCCTCTAACATTATATTGACTTAAAACATACCAATGACTTAAAATGACTAAAGGCTAAATCTAAGAAAGGGAAATCCCTGCGCAGAGCTAAATATGCGAGGTACATGCAAAAAAAAAAAAAAAAGTCAAACATCTTACAGCCATCATGGGTAACAATAAAAAAAAAAACGATTAGACATGGACTGGTGAACACTGATTTTAGACAGCAGAATATTTAATGGAGTATCCTATTTTTCCACCTTCTACAGAAGCAATTGGAAATACATGATCAAACTTGTAACCATGCCAGGTCTATTTCACATGAAGCTTTGCTTTTTTGCTTTAACTGGGCAGACAGCACTGACAGCCATTAGTATAGGCCACCCACGGTGACCCTGACAGGAAAAGAAAGATGCTCATTCACTTCCATGTGTTTATGGCACAGTCTTCAGCCAGTGAAATCGATGTTAAGGAAAGCTACAGACTGGGATGTTATTCAGTAAGTAATTTTTTTTAAACCAAACTCCAGCCTCAAATGACCAATGACTGAATGAACAGTCTCTGATAAGATCCCATTAAGTCTGCCTTTAAGAGTCAATAGTTATGGGTTACAAATTCAATTCAGTTTGTTTGTATAGCATCAATTAGGTCAGGTGTAAAATCAATAACCGTTTTGTCCTTAGGCTTGATTTTACACAAACGACAATTCTGTTTAAGCAGGTTTTGTTTATATAAATAAATAATGGTGCATGGGCAGTGAAAGTGTATCTTGTCTCTTCATGTGTGGTCAGTCTAAAGCTTATTCCTGTTGACTTTAAATTAAAATAATCTAATAAAAAAACAGAATAACTATTTTTAAATATATTAGTATGTTCACAAAATATTTTTTTATCATACCTGATTCAACATTATGCAAAGCGTATTATATTTGTAAGGTTTTGTTTTTTTGTCTCCAGGCTAAAACCCAGGGCAGCTGCTTTGTGGACTAGACTCTGGTGTCGAAAGACCAGCTCTTACAATTTTGTCACACAGTGCTCTATTTTCTGTATATTGATTTTAAATAATTTAATTTCTTAAGACTTATTTTTTATTTAAACTACTGATTAATTTTATTTCCCAGTTGTTTAACTCAAAAGTAGATTTCAGTTTAATTGTTTTAATTCCCTTTTATCGTTTATATTTGTTTTTTGTGCTTTTTCATGCTTCTTAGTATTCCAGCTTCTCCTCATCATTATTAACAGTTATTTTCCTCAATAGATCATACTATTATATGTTAAATACATTTTCTTTAAAAATTTATATCCTATGTTTAGCTCCTTCTTTTTCCCTTCTTTTCTGCCATTTGTTTTTCTTCCTCTCCTGTGTTTATCTTAAGTAAAGAATCAAGTGTTATCCTTGCTGTGTCAGAAAAATGCTTTATAATTAAACGGATTGATAATTACACAAATTGGCTTAATTTAGACAAAAAAAAACAAGCAACCAAAGTGAATGTGCTTCATGCTGTTACTTTCACTTAACAAGTCAAACAGCTCATTGGTTTTAGACCAAAAGAGAGTTGTTTGCCAGGATGGAAATAAATTTAGATTACTAGACATTCATTATGTGCAGTCACTTACTGATTATGGAACATTAGAGCCGTTTGCCAGTCATTGCACGATCCCAGAGTACTACTTGCACAGTGCTTCAGTAAGTAATTACATGACAGGAAAGGGGGGAAAGATAATTGTGTGTTAGCATCACAACAGGAAGAGCAAGAGCATAAACTGGGAAAGCTTCTGCTCTTGCTCTAAATAATAATAAAAAAAACTTTTCTATTTCTCGTTTCACTTTTTTTTTTTTCAAACATACTCCTCAGATACACAAAAAAGAGATTTTGAATTTACAAACAAGTAAAATAAAATTCACTTGAATGGGCAATAAAGAGCTTTTATTTTATTTTAAATAAAACCATAATTCTTTGAATACAACCGTAGTTGTCAGTTTCAGGACTCAAGCAAACGTGTATGTGGTTTTTAATGTGTCTGCAAGGCGTCAAGATGTCAACACAAACCCTCGGCTAACTGACTGATTTGAAAGCCGTAGCTTCGTTGGAGTTTTACATATGGAAGCCCACCGCTCTTCGTTTGGTTAGTTATTCCAACTTTGCACTTGCATTTTTTTTTTTTAAATCCTGAATAGACATGGGCAAGTGTGAAGCAAAACACAGTCACATTGCCTATCCAAGAAATGTAAATGTAAAGGAATATATAAAATGAATGTCGTGGAAAATTATGTCCTGTCAAAAATATTGCTTTAGGCCTGTTTCAACAAGGAGACCCAGAACATGATGTACCCAGGACTTGTACTACAAGGTGTAACTGTAACAAACTTCACTTGACTGCATCAGAGGCTAGAGGAGAGGAGGAAAAGTTCAAGTTGGGATTAAAACTCAGGGTTTTAGCCAAAAACGATTTCATAGCATTTACACTGTGAAACTGAATTATAGTCACTTTTGAGTAATGTAAGATGTGTAACGTCAACAGATATTTAATAAATACATTTTCAGAAAGGACTCCCAACAGAGCTTGAACCACACCTTGACATTCACACATCAGCAGCAGCAGGAGTGGGGCCGGTTGTTATTCCAAAATATGCCTTAGGATGAAGGATTTATTCCCTCTTTTGCAACAGGCAGCAGTAAAAACATGACAATGATTTGAAATCTTTACTATTAAAACAAAAACGAACGGCTATTAAAGATGGAACCATCCAGTTAAAAATACTAAGATGCCTTTATCCACAAAGCTGAAAGGTCCCTGTACATGGCCAGGGTGTTTTCTATGTTGTAAATATCTACTCTGGTGATCTGTTTCTACCTTGTGAGATTTCAGCCTCTGAAATCTTACATGGCTCCTGGAAAAGGTTTCTGCAACGCCTCCTGTTGCAGGATTGTCTTATTCCGTAATTTATCTATACGTGAATTTTATAAGGTGGAGTTTACACTGAGAACAAAGGCACCCTAAAAATTTGTTTCACTATATACTAGGGGTGTTGTGAAATTTTGTAGCACAGGATGCTGTCATGTTAAAACGCTGCAACATTTCTTTTCAAAGCCGAGTCTCTCTCAACCACCTTCAAATCATTAGGGTGACATCATTTTGAGTAGAAAAAAGAAACAGGGACGGATTGGCTAAAAAGATTTGTTAGCTCTTTGAGAACACTGTGATTGGGTAACTGTATGCAGCATGAGACTAAAATCTGAAAAAGACGAAAGTGCTGCTTGACAGATCTTCAAAAAGTCAGGACTACGTTCAATACTTAATTCTACACTGAAAAGAGATTCTTCTTAAAGCACAGACTCCTGCCCAACTCAGCGTCTTGGCGATCTTCCACAAACTCTAGGACAGGCTTTGCTCTAAATTATGGACAACCCTGACCATCCTCTTCATGAGACTGCCTTGGGAAAATACACTGAAGAGATCTTTCCTGCCAACAGACATCAATATCTATGATAACTCTTTGAAGAATTTGATTAATATGAGTTACAACAACATTTAATTTCCCTTTGGGATCAATAAAGTATTTTTGAATTTGAATTTGAATGATCTCAAACAGTAGGTATCCACGTTGCTTTTTCTGCCACACTTTTTTCTTCCACTCAGCTTTCCAGTAAACTCACAGTATGCATCACTCTGTGAACAGAGTCTTCATCAGGGTATTAGAGGTAACCTTTTGTATTAATGACTTTATGCTCTATTTTTTATCAATGTAATGTTCTATTCCCTAATTTAACCTTCTGAAAAAACTAGTTCTTGAGTTCTTTTAAACTATAAGACATAATGACTCACCTTGTGTGTAATGAACGAATATGTGATATACATCTGACTTTTTTAAATTTGAATAACAGAAAAAAAACTTTTTAAACATTTAATAATTTACTGACACCTGTACTATGAAGTTGCAAAATTGATCCTTTTTTTTTTTCTTATTCCGAGATTCCCAATCGTTTGTGGCTAATCTCAAAATTCAACAACAATAACCAGGCCAATGAACTTCTGCAGCCTACCTATCAACACAGAGACTCACCAAAGCATAGCTGTCTGAACATAAATCTCAAGATGCATTTTGGACACATCATCACTGACAGCACCTGGGGTCACGGAGGATTTGGGCTCTTTCAACTCACGCCCCTCACACACATATTCCTGCGCCTGTTTGCACCAGCGCATGCATAAACTCAGTCCACCACACAGCTGGATTCTGTTACCCACAATTCACTGCAGCTATCCCTCACTGTGATACAGAATGAGAGACCCGCATAAACCTTCGCCCTCCCCCTGTGATAAGACAGAGGCAGTGGGAGAACAGAGAATGAAGTCTCCATCTGTGGTTCCCCGCTACCTTTCTTTAAAGACGTGGTGGGGGGAAAGGTGAACTGGGAGCACAAAAAAAAAAAGAGTTAAAGGAGGACCAACCGTGTGTAACTTACCACACGAAAGCGCCACAGCTAACTTGGGATATCTCGGCAAGAATGGGGTTTCATGCCAGCTAGAGGCATCAGAAAGATTCTAAAAGTCACTACAAGCAATGTGCTTTACGGCATCTTTAAATCACTCCAGAAGAACTCAAAATCAGACAATAAAGACTTTTGGGATTACCAGTATAGGAAGGTACGAAGGTGAAAGGTGAAGGACGCAGAGCCGGAGACAAAGTCGCAGAGCTGGGATCGTATATTGCACCAGTTTTCACTGGTTGAGTCATTTTCTTCGAGAAAGAAAGGGGACTTGAGTTATTGCCACCACATTCCCAAAGTGAAATATCCTGTTACCTCGTGCTTGAAAAGCTTACCAGCCAAATCTGTTTAACAACTTCAATCTTCCTAAAACTCTTAGTGTGTTGCTGGTGTGTAAGGAGATAAAGTGTGTCCAGTATACGTGTGTTGTCGTACGAGAATGTTTACACATAGGCACGCAGAAGTGTGTGTGTACAGACATCTCAGCACTGAATAAACTCTGAGGCATAGCAAACATTCAAATCTATGAAACAAAGCAGACGGAAAAATACCGCCAAAGTTAAATCCCCATTTTACAATTCTCATATTTCATTGAAATATCCATTACAGACTAAAAATAGCTATAAATGTTAATCCATAATTTAAATGTAAAGGTATTACCTCGAAATAGTAAAATGTGTAGATAATTTGCAACCACCCTGCAAACACTTGTTAAAATGTCTTGAGTTGGGTTAAAATATGGAAGAGAATAGAAGTCATAGGCTGCTCCAGTGTTGATGTTTAATACTGTGGTTTCAAGATGTTTCAGTAAGATTCCCAAAGAACATGCAGGAGTTTGTTCCATCTGTAGGAAGTATAAAGTAAAGTAGTCCTCCCACATCCCCACCTGTTGCTATATACTGCTAATCAGCCAGCTGAGAGAGAAAAAAACCCACAAAGGATAATTTAGCCATGAAGCCTGATTGTTGCAAGGGATTAGCCTGTGCATGACACAAACTACTCTATGGATTATGAGTTCACCGATTTGTCTGAACAGCTTTTACTTTTGAATAGATGACTAATTCCTCGTTTGTGGTTGATGACTTGTTAAACAACCGGTCGTGTGGCTTAAAAGTCCTCTTGGAAGTGCAGGTTTACAAGGGAAATACTGTAAAGCAGATCGGACATTAAGAGTTGGGGTTGATGTATTCTTTTAAAAAATACTTTTGTTTTAAACAAGTTCCAAATTAAATCGGAGTTTAAATTGGTTGACAGTCACTGAGGTTTTAAAGTGTAACTCACTCCAAAATCAACTTTTTTTTCCTCAGATAAACTGTATAAACTGGGTAGATAAACTGAACCATGGGTGCTATTTTTATGTTACGGTGCAATTTTTTTTTACACTATCATATGAACTTTATTAATTCTGCAATAATTGACATAAAACCATCTTAGTGTTGCTCTCTTAAGGTTGAACGGTGGTAATTACAGTTGAATTTTCCTACTGGTTCAACCGGTACATGTTTTTGTCATCATAGCACCGTGTTCAGGTATAAGAGCGTCTTAAGCTCACTCCTGTGGCGAGTCAGACTCAGGAGTTGGAATTGCAAGCATTGATTGATAGTGTTTAGCCTTTGTTACCATGTTAGCAGAAACTGCACCTATTCTCCCATCCACTGCCATGGCAGCACCAGCGCCTTGAGCCAGATACTAGAACAGATAACGCTCAGGCCCGCTGGGGTTCACAAAGTCTCCCTCAACCTCCGATGACGAGGGAGGTGAAAAATCCTCCACCTCAAGAGACCAATCTGTGGCGAAACCACCACTGGTCACTATTCATGTTTCAACATGTCACTGTCCCTCATCCCGCGCTCTTCCCCACATTTAGTCCTGTCCCTCAGGGTCTCTTAGCACTGCCCACTTTGGGGGGATGTTTCAAAATTGGTCTGTGGGCTTTTACAGCGGGGTGAGTTACACTTTAGGTACTTTAACTTAGATGCCAGTGAAAGACCGGGAGTTTTCTCGTACTGTGTGGAACATTAAAGAACGACCCCTCCCCCACCTGTTTCTGTGAACTGCTGGTCACTTGTTTGAAAGAAAACCCAACCATCTGACAGCACGACTAATTAGCGAAACTACAATCAGCTTTTAAAACCTGTCTATCTCTATAAAGAGGCACGCTTTATTTCTAAAATCCAAATTGATGTTCTTCAGACTCCAAGCAGAAGACTCCTTACAAACCTTTGACAGCAATCAATTTGACTGAAGTTACACAAGTGAAATTACACAAGGTTGAAAAAAGACCCAGGTTCATCTTCTCATCACACACAGTGAGCAGAATGGTAAAGGACCTATAAAAACATCTCCCTGGCTCACTGTTAATGCAGTGAACTGTTGCTGCCATGGATCACTAAGTGTCTGCAACAACCATTTTGAAGCTTTTTACACATTTTTAAGAGAAGTGCCGATGACAGCTAAGAAACATGGATATGCCACAAAAAAGCTCACAAAGTCCAAAACATAAAGGATATTAAACTAAATAAAATTATGAATTCATTGTGTTTATAGACTGTTTCTGTAATTAAAATGTTTTTTTCCAGTTTCATTCCTTTCTGTGTGCTTTCGTCTCTTCAGGTTTATCAACAGATGAAGCTTTATTTTAAGTTTCCTTGCCTCACGGTTATTCCTAATAATCACAAAGTAAAAGTATATATTTACAGCTGTGTACAGGTACACACAGAGAATAACCTATCCCTGGTGGCACACTGTTGTGCGAGACTCTTTCATCTATTATTTGGAAGTAATCCTCAGTATCAGCGTTTCATCACCTGATGGATCCTGATCTAATCTTAGTTTGGTTCTTAGTTTCTTTTTGTCGTGTGCACCCTCCAGGCTTTTTATTGTAGACCTTAGTCACTCTAACACACCAGCTTTTACGCTGCAAAGGGTGACTTGAGAAAACCAAACACACACACACACAGACTTGAAATCACCTTAAAGGGACAGTGTGTAACTAATTTGACCCTAATTAGCAAAAATCGAGTATTACTTTTATAAACACATATTCTGGCAAAGTCTAATAACCTCACATTAAAAATGAGAGCATTCTTATAACTTAGAATTAGTACTTTATAAATACAAAGTTCTCAGTGCACCCACTGGGAGGCGCCATGTTGTGTCACTATTTCTGATTTCAGTAGCCTAAAGGGGACAAACCTCTCAGCCATACGCGTTTTCCCAGTCTGTCTTCTATATGAAGACGTGCTGTCGGTGGAGGAGGAGTGGAAAACAAGCAAAGACAACCGTAGATCATTCTACTTCCCGTTTTCTGTTGAAATGGAGGACCATCCATACTCTTTGCCCAGCGAGAGGGAAAAAAAAGTAACCAAGAAAAGAAAAAGAAGTAATAACCGGGAGAAAACAAAAGTCTATATCAGATATTATTACCAGGTGGAGATAATTCATGAGGGAGCAGGTATTAAAAAACGGATGCGGAGGTTTCTGGCTTTCTGCTGGACAGGTAAGTTAATTCAATATAACAGTGAAGTTTATTTTGGCTTTATGTTAGAAACAGAGCAGTGTAGTCCAGCACCCACTCTGTCCTCACGGCAGAGACGGCTCGTTTGTTCATCTCTCTCTCCCGGAGTATGTTTGTAGGCGGAGGGATATCAGCTGGCCCGTTCACTGTCTGTAGTGCACAAGCAGAAGCGGGTCTCTTTATTTATAATCGCTTATATTAGAGCCCAAATAAGTGACTGCACGATCAGGAGCCAGCCCAAAAAAACGCAACTTACAGAATTTTCAAGCAACTTTAGAAAAAGACCAGCAGTCTTGGCAGATGTACCAAAAACCATTTCACACGATGATTGTAGCAATTAGCTATTAGCAGTAGCTTGGAACCAAATACATTAAGGACATGTTTACATTGTCACATTTATGACTCCACGGCTTCTGTAGCAGTTATGACGCACTTAACGGCGAGATCATTTCTAATTCATGTAGCGCACCAGTAGATGGTGCGCCAGTGTGAAAACCTTACACACTGGGGCTTTAAAGAGGCGGCTATTCCAGACCTCGTACTGATACTAAAGATAGATCCGCCCAACTAGTTGTTCAGTTGACACTAGAATAATTACGTTTGATGGCATCCACATCAAACCGGATTGTCAACTAATTCATCCCAACTAATTGTCATCCTTTGACCACGGTTTAGACCGGCGACTGTGACGCTATGTTTTTCTTTTTCTTTTGTCTAACGCAGCTATGTCAGCTTTACTTCTGCTGCTGCTATGATGAAAATGCAGACCGGCAATTAGGCGTGCTACTGCTTCTCATCAGACCACAGCATTTTACCTACAGGTGCTTGTGGGTGAGGGCAGCCAAACTTTACTGCCCCACTATTACGTAGAGTGAAAGAGGTGACAAATACAGAGCGTTAGAGGAAAGCTTGTATTCTTGTAGTGTCATTTGTGAAGACTTGTTCTTTTACTCATCTTATGTGCTGAGAGGGAAAAGCCCTTAGGCAATTGTAGGGCCTGCCTTCAAATGCCTGCTTGACACTGACTTAAGTTTTGTCTTGAGAATCAGACCCTTCAAGAAGCTGCCTTTTTAGGTCTAATATATATTTTTTAAGCCTACATCTTTATTTTTGTTACAAAACCAATCTATCTGACACCATATGCATCTTCTGTGTTCTGGAAATGGGCTAGCTGTGAAGATTGCGAGTGTGTGTGTGTGCGTCTACTAATTTCACCCGTCTGTCAGCAGCTGGATATAAGCCTGTCACCTGCAGTCGGCTGCACACAGGTGTGCTGGCAGCAGACACAACCCTGTCAAACATGTCCACCTCTCTAAAAACCTTTTCTTAGTGCCTTTGTTAAATCCTTCCTGGGTGCTGGGAAATCTTCCAGTGTCTAAAAGTTGTTTTGAGTGTTACACGTTACACTATGCGCTACTTATAGAAGAATATTCTGTCATTAGATTGTAGAAGTTACTATGACACAGTTATAATAATGGAAAAAAAACACATTAAATGTACAGGTTTTTCCATTTGATCATAGGTTATGATAATAAACAAGTGAAAAAAGCTGGAGCACAATCTGTAAGGAAGGTTTTCCCATGCTAAAATCTCTGCACATGGCATGTGTTGACATTCACACACAATATACTTCCACCATTTCAAAAATGTGGAAAAAAAGGTTTTTATCACCTGTTTCCCATTAATATGGAACTCCCTCATGTGATGCAGCAAGTTACACAATACAATTTTTACTTGTTAAGATGTTGGTTCAGAAAATAATTTTCACATTTTAACCACGAGTTGGAAAACGTCCCACTTGTTGAAGGGTTTCTCACGTTTCCCATTCTATTATATGATAAAATTTTAACATGTGAAAAACATATAGGAAAACATTTCATACATGGACAGTATTCCCCATGTTTCCTATGTTACTATGTGAAATAATGTCCACATGTGTTTCACATATCTCATGTGATTTTAGCATTTGGCAGTTTGTTAAAGTCATATTACCCTTTTGTGTGTTTCGTAACAAAACCAAGACTAAGTTCCTCTTCAAGTATTTCTAAAACTGTAATAAGGGGCCATTTGACCCTGAAACGCTGCAGTCTGTAATTGACCCTATTTGGCCTACTTAGGTCAGTCAGTTTCTAACCTGTCATCACTTCTCCTAATAAACCATTCCCATCTGGGAAAGGCATCTGCTCTGAAGACACTTGCAAAAACTCATCACGCATGTGTTTTTCTTAGCTTTTACTTCAAACCCACTGCAAATTACAGTTTGTCAACGTCAAATATATATACAGCTCACAACTGTGGATTTATCTTTTACGCCTCTTCATCTGTCTGTCTATTCTACCACCTTCAGAACTGATTACTGATTAACAATCATCTGCAGGATGCTCATCCAACAGGGGCCACTCCATGCTTGTTTAGACCTCTGTTTCCAAGTTCTGGCCTCTGGCGAGATCGGGAATAGATTGGACTGAGGGAGATGCATGGGGGTACAAGAAACACTCCCTCTGTATTTGTACACGTCTAGACAGGTATTTTAAAGTTCTTCTTTAACACTTGGGCAATCAACGCAATCATGTACAGGAAATAAAAACAGGAAAGCACATCTTAGCTTGAATTTTACATAAAGAATGGGACTTCAGGCTACGGTGTTAAAATTTCACAATCCTCCTTGTCTTGGGGAAGTCTGTTAAGAAGCACTGAAGCTGCACCCATCAGATACAGACTAAATCATTTAGGGGCAGCCTTTTCAGTTCTCCACAGGGAAAATAAACAGTAGTTGACAGGGTATGTACGTTTTGTAAGGACTGTAAGAAACTATTGCTCTACACCAAAGTTGACTGACTACAATGTAATTTGCAAACAATTCCCAGCTTCCCATTTGTAGCTCAAAACAACACAAGAACACCTATAGTACTAGTCAGACATCAACCAAAGCATAACTTTGATATGTTTGACTTTCTCCTACCAGTAGAAACACAAAAAAAGTAAGGATTAAAAGGGTTTTGGCACAACACAAAGACGGCACGTACTTCAATGTGATCTGGCTTTAAAAGGGCTATTTTACAGTTTTTTGTATGTGGCTGGACTTTATTCACTGAGCCAAGTTCTGGTGGAGGTTTACCTTTCGGCTGTCGATGCTTGCATTTTCAGATACAGGGATTTCTGCAGAATTAAGAACTCAGTACAATCGACAGTCCTCCGTTGCTACACGCTCGTTCAGAAAGGGACTGGGTTTCCTTAGATAGAAAGCTTTTTACAAGTGCGAATAATAAACTAAACCTGTCTGCATAGGTAACTAGGAACAAATATGACATTATGTGATTGACTTTGAAGCCATATTTATAATTGGATTTATGTGAACAAATACATTGAGACGGTATTTGTTGTGAGTTGGCGCTATTATATAAATTGCATTGAACTGAATTAAATGATCTGTAGTTCAAGGTCTAACTACTAGACTGATTAATATGAACGTTTTAGCTCTAAATTAAACAGAAACTTTGAGTTGTGAAAAAATAAAGATGTTTTTCCCCTGTCAATATTGTTGTAGTAAACCAAACATCATGTAACATCTTGTCTCTTCAGCTTTTTACAGAAAGAGAGGTTTCCACTTACTGGAGCTTAGGCATTATAGCCGTGATCGGGTTTTTTTTATCAGGTGGGGACACCTGTCTCTATGAGACTTCATCTTAACAGGTTGAATATGTTTTTGACATGCAAAGTGTAAATTAACCACACTTGGAATGTACTATTACAATTACTATATCCATTCTTGCACCTTACTGATGTTAACATTCTCTACACTGATATTATGATGACAATATGCCCAATATGTTGTGCACGGGGGCTATGGAGCAATTCTTTACAAGTCACTTTGATTATTGTTTTTAGTTCACAGATCAGGTTCTGGGAGTTCACATGTGGGATTAGGAAAACAGTCCAGGTTTACTGAAATTCATTGTTCTTCTGATAAAATAAGTTCATGAACTAAGGATTTGTTTCTAATTTCACTGGTGACTAATTCCGGGGCCGCAGACGTTGAGGGTTTGCCACAATCACGGGTTCGCCACTAAAACCAACCAAGTAATTTTCACTGGAAGTTTACACGCATGGCAGACCTTCACTGGAAAATCAGGAACAGTTAGAGCTGTTATTCAAAATCACACGTCTCCAGATTCAATTTGTTCAGTCCAAACGACACTTTACACCATTATGAATGCTGCGCCTGCCGCACTCTCCTAATCTCCTGCACGCCCCCGCACAAACACACACAAGGAAACTGAAACAGCGCCAGAGATCTTCACTAACCGTCTCCTGCAGTTGGAACACCTCATTAGCCCAGTGTGTGGATGGATTTACCGCTGAGAGACCTCGTAGGAACTGACAGAAGGTCCAGACACACAAATACGCACACAATCATGATTGGATCACAACTGAAAAAGGAGTTTAAACTATTCTCACTTTTTTTAAGAAGGTAGAGAGCAGAGCCATATTCCTGCAGAAGGATGTTGTTTTGTCGTGTGTCTGGGGTGGCTGTTTACTTTGTCACTTATCTTTTTGCTCCAACTCCTGACAGATCCCTTAAAGTAAACACACACACTTAGACACATGCTCATTCTTGTCTCTGCTGGAAGGCGAATCAATTAGCGCAAACTGAACTGCGTTATGTTTGTTTGGTTCTGTTAAAGCCAGTGACCTTGACTGGTTCATGACCCAGAAACAAAGGCTGCATTATTCACAGCAACAGAAGAAGAAAAAAAAAAAAATCTGATTTTTAACTCTTTGCGGTGCCGCTCAGGGCTGCGCCGCGCTGTCTGCTCCGTTGACTTCACAAGACCAGGCCTGTTCCCTGACAAGATTTTTTTACAGTTTTAAAGCGGCTGCTAACATGTGAAATGTGTCTTTTGGATGGCGAATCTGCCAAGAAACCTTTTGTGTCTCCAACGTAGTGGAAATATGGAACCCATTGAAGTCAGAGCACAGTTTAGCATCTGTTGAGAGATGTGTTATGGCCAAAACAAAAATACATTGCACAATAGCAGATGTGTTTAATTATATGCAGCTTAATTTTTAGATCAGCGATGACTTCATGGCTTAATCACACACACACACACAAGCACACACACACAAACCCATCACGCCTTATCTCAGCTACATACCATTAATCATGAGAGAAACCAGGCACTCAATGTTCAGCACATGCTTCACTATCTGCTGATAAACTGATATGTGGTCCCCTTAAATAAGAAATAACTTTTTATATCTCTAAACTAATGTTAAAATAACCTTAATCCATTAACAGTATTTCTTTGCGAGCATTCCTACGTTCCTCCCAAATACCAAACTTACCCTATGAATGATTTAGTTGCTCAAGGTTAGAGGTCATGTTAACACTGTGTTTTGCTCACTCTTTTTTTCTCGAGAATGTGACTGATGTTCAGCTGAAACCTAAGTAAAGAGTAAAGTGGCCAAACACACACACACACACACACACACACACACACACACACACACACACACACGCAAATTTCTGATCAGCCAATCACATGAGAACAACTCAATGCATTTAGGCATGATGACATGGTCAAGACGTTCTGCTGCAGTTCAAACTGAGCATCAGAATGGGGGAGAAAGGTGATTTAAGTGACTTTGAACGTGGCATGGTTGTTGGTGCCAGACGGACTGGTCTGAGTATTTCAGAAACTGCTAATCTACTGGGATTTTCACGCACAACCATCTCTAGCGTTCACAGAGAATGGTACGAAAAAGAGAGAATATCCAGTGAGCGGCAGTTCTGTGGGCGCAAATGCGATAGAAAGGCAACAGTAACTCAAATAACCTCTCGTTACAACTAAGGTATGCAGAAGAGCATCTCTGAACACACAACACGTCAAACCTTGAGGCGGATGGGCTACAGCGACAGAAGACCACACTGGGTGCCACTCCTGTCAGCTAAGAACAGGAAACTGAGGCTACAGTTCTCACAGGCTCACCAAAATTGGACAATACAAGATTGGAAAAACATTGTCTGGTCTGATGAGTCTGGGTTTCACAGTTGCCAGGACTAGGGCATTGCAGACCTGATTATGGCATGGAGCTTTTTATCAGGAGTTGGCTTGGCCCCTCAGTTCCAATGACAGGAACCCTTAATTATTCATCATACTAAGATGTGTTGGCAATTACATGCTCCCAAATGTATGTGAATAGTTCAAGAATGGTTGACTCTTTCGTCGACATGACTGTGCACGGCGCACAAGCCAAGGTCCATGAAGATATAGAGGAGGGCGTTCTTTATTGAAGAAACTGACGGCCCTGAACAAAGTCCAGACCTCGATTACAGGAGCCAATGAGAGCCAGACCTTCTCATCCAACATCAGGGTTTGTTCTCATAAGGGGACTTCTGGAAGAATGGTAACCACACCCCTAAACCTTGTGGAAATCCTTCCCCTAAGAGATGAAACTGTTATAGCTGCAAAGGGTGGGCTGATATCATAATACTGATGATATCAGGGCTGTGGATTAAATATGGGCTTTTACACGAGTTCATATGTGTGTGAATGCTGAGGAGTACATACATTTAGCAACATTGTATATACTAATGCACACATCAGTCGGTCAGTAGAATGATTACAGGTCAATTTGCCTCTTTGCTAATTGGTATCCCAATGTCTTCCCATTTATCACATTTTAATGCCATTCATCCCCATAGTTCATGAAAATATGTAACTGCAATAAAAAAGGTAGATGAATGGCCATCAAAATGCTCAAATTCAACTGTACATTATAATCTGGAAACTTTTTTTTTTACTACAGTCTGTTCCCAATTATTTTGGTCCTGATCTCTGTTGACTCTCACAAAATATATCAGATAAGGTTCTGATCTAACCAAGAATAACTGAGTCTAGCGCACAGGCAGCCGGCTGCACACCTGTTTCTACACGTGTTGCTCCTACATGTGGGCTGAGGCGCCTATGTTGTGCTTTTACTCCTTTTATTGTTCCCGCTACGACATTAGCAAACACACTGACGGTGATGGAGAGGCATTCCCTTCCCGAGCCAACAGCAAGGTTTGTGCGACGCAGGAAAACATACAAAGCTTCTGTGCATGCCCTAACAGAGCATAACACAGCATAACTCTGCACAATAACAATGTAATGGCACTTTTTCAAACTTTTTTGAAACAGAGACAGAATCAAGTGTCCATGGATCAATTTTGTTCTGTAATGCAAGCAGAGACAGTGACGCGAGCGCTGCCAGAAAATGTTTGTAGAAACAGAAGTCAGCTGGAATGTTACGTTTCTATTGACAAGTTGACATCCATCATTAGACCAGAAATGGGTGATATGATCCAAAATCATCTCATCTGAGGCTGAATGGAGGTTTCAGTGAAGTAGTAGCCCCTTATCATCATCTCACAACCACTTTTATTAAAACAAGACCATAATCAAAATAATAAACAATAATAAAGTCAGTGTTTCATTCCAAGACTATTGGTGATTTTGCAATCCCCCTGCCACTTAATTAGCTGGTGGAATAAAGTGAAGTTGTGGATAAAGTGTGTGTGGGGAGGCGGCGCACACCTAAGGCGCCAAAATGGTTATGACCGACTGTTAGCCCTCACAAAAAACATACCGCACAATTTAAAGTTTAAAGTTTTAAGTCATTATTGCCTATGCTGATTGGCAAGTGATCAAAATCCATAAATTTTCCCTTTATTGTCTCTGACCAATAAAGGGAAAATTATTCACTCCATTTTGGAGTGGATTTTGTTCCCAGTTTTGTTTTTTATTGGTTCAAAAATACAACAACTACTAAAGAACTTGATTGAAACCAGTCCGAAACTCAAAAACCTTGTCTTTTTCTGGCCACTGATTTCACCATATAGACACGGTCGTTTGGTTCTTACAGTGCGAAACAAACCCACAGTTCATCATAGTCAGTGATGTGTTTGTAAGTAAAGCTTTTTAAGAGGAAACTGTCCAGACATCTTTGTGTTTCTTTAGGCCATGAGAGAAAGTCAATCTTTAGCAGATAACAGGAAGGCTCAATATGTTACAGCAGGATTGGTGGCATTTGGAAATGCTGGCAGCCTTTTGGACATTTCAGTGTTAAGGTAAGGCTTTATTTTATTTAGGGATTATATAGATGACTGCTTGGACTGGCAGCCTGTCTCGCCTAATGACCACTGGAGATGAGCACCAGCTCCCTCGCGACCCTGAATGTATAAAGCCGGGCATACACTGTACGAGTTTTTGCCCTTTTCGGGCCGATTCTTCAGTCGTGCGAGAATTTTTGGATCGGGCCGAGGTTCAGCTTGATTGTGCGTCCTCGCGTCGTGTAGTATCCAGGGGGTAACGAGGGACGATTCGCCTCTCACGCCCACCTCTCGATCAGGAATCGGACGGTTGGTTGAAAATCAAACATGTTTGAAATTCAGCCGGCCCTCGTGAGCGATCGTGAGCGCGTCCTGCTGTTGAAGCGGAGTTACAACCATCTATTTCCCCCAAAATAGACGGTCTTGCGCACGCGCAAACAAGGAAATTGTTCTTCGTCTTCTCAAACAAAAACATAGGAGTGGAGAGAAGCATGACGGCGGTACGTGTGACATGGAGTCAAACTACGGAGGAGCAACTCGTAGAATTGTCAAGGCAGCGCGTTTCGTTCTAGTGAGCCTCATATTTAACAGGGAGCATTGACACTTCCGCCTTTTTCTTCTTCTACTGTTGACATTTGGCTTCCGGGTAGACGAGTCTGAGTAGCGCCATCTCTGTACAGGGCTGAGTCCGACGTGTGCAGGTTATTTATCTTTAGGTTTGAAATCTTAGTAAAATCCTTTTTTAAGTAGACTGCTCTTTCACACACAGTGTAACATAGTCTCTAACACAATTTGAGGCTATACAATTACATGTTGATTGATCCTTTCAGGGTGCCTTGATAAAAATGTTGAAAATAGTGTATGCATACCGTGCCATATCATAGCTGTTATTGAGAAATTAGAATCAGGTAAAATAGATACTGCAGAAATTAGCTACAAAATGCCAGATTGGCTCTAAAAAGTTAATAATATAACATAAAAGCAGACTTTTTTCTCTTGACATTTCACCAGAGATGCAACAACTGCAGGTCTTGCCAAGTCCGCTAAGGCTGAATTTCCAAAGGATCGCCAAAACAAAATGAATAAAATTTAATGACATTAGTCAGAGCTAAAAATATTCAAAACTGCAAACTGAAGTGGAATGACTAATGGACAATACTGAACAATAAACCTTTAGCACTTTTTAAAGTCTGCTGATGTGACAAAGCAGTGCTGTCTGTGACAAAGCTCCAACCAATGTTGACTTTGATCCCAAACATGCCATTCCATATGCTTGTGGTTAAATCACAGGCCTCGCTGCGCTCTGTGGGGTGAAACTGGACTCCGAGGTAGAAACACATGAAGGAATGGCGACGACACGCTCGACTGCAGACCAGGCGCTGACACACGACTATGAAAAGGGCCTCAGGGGCTTTGCAGGGATTTTGAGAGGGAGGAATGGGGGGAAAATGGTGTTGTGTTTATATAGATAAGGAGGGCTACATATGCAGACACACATGCAGCTAAAACACACACTAACAGAAAGAATGAAGAACCAGACACATGAGCACAGCAATATAAACACAATTAAAGTACAATGTTTCAGAATATTAGCAAGAGAGCCTCTAATTTGCTCTATAAAATAAACAGTAACCTAAAAAATGTGAAAAAACAAAACTCTGATTTCTATTTTTTTCTTTCCAGTCAGCTTGGTTCTACAGTTTGCTCCTTAACTGAACTGGATACATTTGGCAAAGTCTGAGTTCCCACTGTTCTTTCAAATCAGGAGTACATCTGCTATATATTTGCTTTGGAAATGACAAGAAATAACTATAATTACACTGTGCATGAACATAATTCGAAACAACTATGTGTATTTGTCTGTTTTCCATTTAAATTGATATTATTTCATGTCTAAGTTTTTATTCTACCTGCACTCTGGTTTGTTGCTCACTTGTGAACCCGACCTGATGCAAAACTAAAAAGGTTTTTGGCTTAAAGAAAAATTTCTGACAGATTTTTACATCATGACAATCTGCATTGTTGGTTATTGTCTTTTTGTTTGTTTTTGGTTCTCCTGTTAGTTCAGCCATTATTCAGGAAGTTATTTAAGAAGTCCTTCTCCATGATTCGTGGCTTAGACGATCTTTTCGCAAACTTGTAACAGCATGTTTTTTTTCTGAGCAGGCCTGAGCCGTCTCTCTTGGTGTAAATATATTTGATAAATTACAGACATAAATTTTCAGAAATTACTCAAATCCCACATATAATTTATTCTAATTCATTTTATGTCATGAAGATTTTATTTTACCCTCTGTTTCAAATTCCCAGTTGCACTCTTGTGAGTCTGACAGTTTATGTCTCATGGTTAAACCGAACAACATCCTGCAACTAGATAATATTTATTAGTCACATAACTGCTTTTTCTTACACTGGACTATGAGTAGGTTAGGTAAAACCCATTTAAATCTCGGGTTTTAAAAACTGGTATAAAAGATCCCCAAAGCAGATATGAATTTATGCATGGTTTGTACAAAATGTCATCTAGCTGACAGAAACTTGTGATACCGAAACACAGAATTTGCAAAATATTGAAATAAACAGCAACCGTTTGAAATGCGCGATAAGCAGAAACATTATTATTATTATCTCTTTTTGTTTCTTTTTAGTGCTTCAATTAGTTTTAAAAAATATCTGAATTAGGCTTTACCTATTTCTTGTCAGCCTAAACAATCTTTAAAACAATCCCAAGATTAAAAACTAGTAAAAAAAAAAAAGAAAAAAACATATTTTTTCAAGCAGGCCTGAACTCTTACATTTCAAGTTGAGTCAATATATTTCTGAAAAAAAAAACTATGATGCAGCCGTCGATCAAGGACCTTTTCCAGTCACTTTGAAAAATGGCAGCGGTCAAATTTTTAATGAGCCAGGGGTTATAAACTGGCTATCAACCCAATCAAGACTCAAAAGAGATGCACTAAGTGTATTTTCCACAGTGATTGAGGCTGGAAAATTGCTCCATTAATTCTTGCTGCATCAATTTGTCTAATATGTCTCATCTGTCATACTGAGAGCAGCGTGGTGTGTTTTGGCCCTACCAGAGGTATGGAGTAATGTTTCTGCAGCTGACTGACCTGCTGACTGCTTGGTTTGGGCCTGCACTAGTCTGTCTTTGTTTATGGAGCGTCTTGCGTTAGCCAAGAGCGGTTAAAATGTCCTCATGTAACACACATGACAGACAGAAACTAGCAAACACTCTTCTCTGGAAGCTCGAACTAGAAGCTGGCAGGTATCTATACTGCACAAAAAAAATTGGCTTTGATAAGACCGCTTCAGTTTTGCCTGTGGCAACAATGTTCAAAACTGATGTAGCTTTTACAAACAGAAATGAGATCAATGGCAAAGGTTCACATAGATATTTGGCAACCTAGTGAAAATCCAGTTATTAGTCTGGGGAAAACAGGTTTGCAACAATGCTTACTGTTTCAACCAAGGCTATAAATGATATGATCACTCATAGTGGAGATGACTTGAACATTTCTACTTTTTAGTTAACTTAGACAGATAAAACCAGTTGCATATAAAACCGCATACAAATGTGAAGGTTTATAGGAGTGTGCTTCAGTTTTGCAAATATGTTCAAATCAACAAAAATTGCAATGATTTTCTTTCAGGAGGCAGAAACAAATGACCTTCCTGAAGTATTTTTGTGTTATTTTGCGATACAGATACAATTTACAGTGTCTGTAAAAGATATTTATCCTCCACTAATTTTTATTGGGAAGCAAAAACCAAATAGGACAAAATCCCAGCAAACTTCAGCGTGCATCACTGTTCACCCCCTCCTAAAGTCTGTACTTTGCAGAGCCACCTTTTGCGGCAATGAAATCTGCCGTAAAAGGTCTCCATGATCTCGCCACATCTAGAGGTGGACTTACCATATAGGCAAAGTAGGCAACCGCCTGGGGACCCCTACGTTAAGCGGCCCCGCCAGTAAGGGGCTCTGCTGGTTTATGTTTGTTTGAAACAAAATAATTACAATCCAGAATCAAATTAATAACACAAATACTTCACGCAATGTATCATCGACTTCTCCTCCCCCTTTCCATTGACTAAAATGTACTAGTCCATGTCGTCACATAAAAGATCCTGGAAATGCAGCGTGGAGCTTGAGCGAGGAGCGGGACGGATCAGAAAGGAGAAAGCGGAGCAGTCAAAGTTGGAGCTGAAAGTGGAAAACCAGAGAGAAGAAACTATATTTGAACAATACCGAATTTGGTTGAAGCCCCGGATGTTTTCTAAACATCCCCAGATCTCAAGAAAGAAAATATTTAGAAGTCTGTTAAAAATGTGCGTTATAGCCCCAGATGTAATTATTTCATTTTAGATCAATCACAATTGTTTAGATTGTATTCCAAATGATCACTATCAGTTCAACCGCTAACTGACAATGAGTCAAAAAATAACAACAGAAGAAAATGGTAATTGCCCAATCCATGACACCGCAGTTGCTCAACCATGCGCCCAGAGAGGTACGGACTTCTCCGATCCTGAAAAGCAAGAATGACTGTTCAGTCCAGAGCCGTCGGCCTGCCTCGTTCATTAGTCCAACCCGGCTGCGATAGGGGACCTGGCATATTTAAGAACAGCCATGGAGAGGGTGCAGTAATAGGTGCGTGTGGCGCACAGGGACAGGTGGAAGCGCCAGAACCCAGACTGAAGTTAGCAGTAAAACCTGATTTCTGACTCAGAATGGGCGGATTGTAAGCTACAGCTAATCACTTATATTCACTCACCAAGACATGAGGTGGAGGTTGACTCTAATGACCATCACCAGAGTCTTCATGAGGGACTTTCACCTGCGCTACAGTTGGACTTAAAAGCGTTGGCTGTGATAGAAAACAGTAGGAACCCTTTCTGTCAGCTTCCAGCTGGATTTGCATCACGATGAGAAAAATATCTGGTATTTAAATATCCTTATATCTATATTATAAAGCTAAATGGGGGCCATACAATTTGTTCAGTTTAGCTCCATAGTCCTTAGTTCAGTGAAAATCGAAGCATTTATTCTTTGTTTAGCTAAATACATTAAAAGGTCCTTAAGATCAGCACAGTACTTCTCATTCCTGCAACCGGCTCCGTTCTACATGTAGAGAACCAAAAGTTTCTGGCACATCTTCACCAACTTCCAAGGTGCATGAAGACGGTCAACGAACTGGTAAGATAAAAACTTCAGCAACAACAACTTGAAGCATAAGGAGAAGACTTTATTTGCGGACCGACACATTTCGACTTGTGGCCTTCTTCAGGGTCATTCTTTCAACATCTAGACAGAAGAAAGTGTTGCTCAATAAACCAGGAAAATATAAAAGACCTACTGGTGCCAGTAGGACATAGTTGTGAGTGTAAAAGTGAGCCTCCCTCTTCTTCTCCTTTATAAGTGGGCTCGGGGAAGCCATTTCCAGAAGACTGCACCTCCACGCTGAGTCTGATCCTCCCAAGCCTTCAACCAGGTCTCCTCAGAAGACCAAATCCTCACTCCCTGTTCATCTATCGCTTCAACCCCTTCAATAACCCTTTAATCTGATATCCCTGTAGCGTGGTCCTTGATAGTGAAATAAATCTATCAAAATTGTAAATGTTTTGCACTTACAGTCCATCCTGAATATTTTAATTTGCTTGAGTTTCTGCAAGTCTTCTGCTTGTCTTCCATTTTGAACACTGCTAATATTCCATTTTCTCCTTGTCTAACTTTTGATCCACGTTACAACTCTCTGAAGTGGCATGTGGTTCTCATCTGTGAACAAGATGTCCAAATTAAAAACACCACAGACATGCCCGTGACCACAGCGCGCTACGCTGGTCTCCAGAAGAACAATGGTTTCTCAAGCCCGCTCAGATTAAAGTGATGCGTCTCACAACAGTAATGAAAAGTTATGTACTATTTCAGCCTCATTTATCACACCAAACTGTTTGACAGCGTGGACTTAAAATGTTTCCTTATTCTCAGATTTAGCTAAACAAGGTTTTCCAGTCTGCAAACACCCTCTGTAGGGACGAGGTGGAATTAATTAAGCTTTTGTTCACATGTAGCTGGCTGCTTTGCATGCACAAAGTTCAAAGGCATTCAAATCTTTTATGTTATGACTCATTTCAAGGTTTTATATCACAATATCATTTGATTAAGCCATATAAGGTATGATTATGATGTGAACAGAAAAAAAAACCAATTTTCTATTATTCTAAATAAAAATGTTAAAGCTGTGCTGGTCGTTTGTGGTCAAAACTTTGTGGAACCACCTTTCACTTAGATTACTGTTTTAAGTCTTTGGGGTATTATTTCACCAGCTTTGCTTATCTAGAGACTGAATAACTGCCCATTATTCTTTGAAGAATATCTCAAGCTCAGTCAGACTGTATGAAGATCAATTTTCAAGTCTTGTCCCAAATCAAAATGTGTATGAACATTGATTAGACCATTCTGACACATAGATATGCCTCGATCTAAACTATTCTATTACGGCTCTGGCTGTAGGTGAAGGGCTGTTGTCCTGCTAGAATCTGAACCTCTTTCCTATTCTCAAATCTTTTGCTCTCTCTAGGTCAGTGGGTCCCAACCCTGGTCTTCAAGAACCCCTGTCCTGCAGGTTTTAGGTATCTCCTTGCTGCCACACACCAGCCTTAAATGAACGCATGGGTAAGAGGTTTCTGCAGCACCTGATTGCGTGCAGCCATTTTAATCAGGTGAGCTGGAACAGAGAGAGATCTAAAACATACAGGACAGAGGTAGTTGGGGACCAGGGTTGGGAACCGCTGCTCTAGGTATTTTCATTCGGGATTGCCCCGTATTTACGTCGAGCCATCTTCCAATCACCTCTGAAAAGTTTCCCCCTCCTCCTAAAGAAAGGTCTCACCACAGCACTATGCTGCCACTACCATTTGGGCTCATCAGACCAGATCACCTTCTTCCCCATGCTTGCTTTGTCCCCTACATGACTTCTGGCAAACTTTAAGATGGACTTCTTTTGACCTTCTTTTTCCACCGCTCCATAAATACCAGATTTGCGGATTAAATGGGTAATAGTTATCCTGTCAACAGATTCTTGCAGTTAAGCTTTGAATAATCCCAGTTTGGCCGCGCCTGCAACTGTTGCTCTGTCTGTCAGGTCTTTCACTTTAGGTGGATTGTCATGTAAATTGTGCCATTCAAGATTAATTGAACAGTGCTTTGTGATGTGTTCAAAGCTTGGGATATTATTTTATAACCTAACCCTGCTTTAAACTTCTTGACGACTTTATCTCTGATCTGTCTGCTGTGTTCCTTGGTCTCCATGATGCTTTTTGCTCACAAATATTCTGTAACAAACGTCTGAGGCCTTCACAAAGCTTAGTTTAAACGTGAAATATGTTAAACACAGGCACCAATTGTTTAGGAATTTGGTAACTAATTGGTTGCACCAGATTTCATTTAGGGTTAGTAAGACTAAAGGTGCCGAGTCCCTTCCTCTACACGCTCTACACCAACGACTGCACCAGTCTGTCCCACAGAACCATTTAAACTGGACACTCTGATGACACAGCCATTCTTGATTTCCTCACAGATGACCTCTCTGTTCAGGAATATAACAACACCATGGGTCACTTCACTCATTGGTGTGAAGACAATCACCTTGACCTTTACGCAACTAAAACAAAAGAGCTAGTAGTCAGTCCTCCCATTACGTACCAAGCAAGCCCTCGTCATCAATAATCAAACCGTGGGAATAGTTGACAGGTACAAATATGTGGGGGTGACGTTAAATAGTGAACTCACCTGTGATCAGCACATCGCAGAAATTCAAAAGCGGAGTCATCAGAGACAATCAGCCATATGTAAACTGAGAGCACTCTATGTGGCTCCACGTCTGCTTCCGTCACTGTGCCAAAGCATAATCGGATCCATTTTAGTGCAGTAAACTCACAAGCATAACCAGCATCACCAGAAAAATCTTTGGCCTGCCCACGTCCAATCTCTCTGAACTGAATAATAAGGCCATTAGCCGCATCACAACTTCTATGGCACAGTATCCTACACACCCGTTAGAGGAATACCTTCACCCGTCAACCTCAGGACGCAGGACACCGAGGTGAAGGAGGGCTGAAGCCTGATGCCTGCGGTTATAGCTGTGCTTAACAACAGGCGCTGCTGAGAATGCTACATACTTCTATGTGGGGCCCTGTGCTGTATTTTCATGATGTATTATTAACATTATTGTTATATTATTGTGCTGCATTGTTAACTCTGTAGGCTCGGAGTCTGGGGCTGGTCTGCGGAAAAGAAATTCCCTTTGGAGACAATAAAGCCTCAAGTGAAGTTACCATTTTTATTTGTAAAATAAATGAAAACCATACATTGTTTTCCTTCCGTTTCACAATTATTGCGCTAGTGTGTGTTGGTCTGCAAATACATTAAGGTTTGTGGTTACAGCGTGATAAAATGTGAAAAATTTGAGGAGTATAAATTCTAATGCAAGTTACTGTAATCACTGCTTAAAATGTGTGATGGTCCTTGTAATATCTGAGGTCTTGTATTAGAAAAAAAGACTTAACACTGAAATGTTACCTGGCAACAAATATGTGAGTGTATGAAAAATGTAAAAGTTTCTTCAGTTCATGCATTTATTTTTTATGTTAGTAAAATTAATTATGTTTACTTTAATGATATTCCATGATATTTTGGATATGTTGCCATCCTGAGCAGTCCACTGTCTGGGGCCTCTCATTTTATACACAAGTTGATGCAATAAGCAGGGTTGTCCAGCTTCAGTCCACAAGGATCAATGACCTACGGGTCTTAGACGTGTCCTTGCTCCACAGCTGATTCGGCCCGTTACCGAGCTCTGCAGAATCCTGCTAATGAAGCCGGATCAACTAAATTCAAATTATTTCTTATAATAGCTGGTCCCATTTGTCTTATAGTAA
The DNA here is from genome assembly GCA_037039145.1 of Fundulus diaphanus. Lineage (NCBI taxonomy): Eukaryota > Metazoa > Chordata > Actinopteri > Cyprinodontiformes > Fundulidae > Fundulus > Fundulus diaphanus. Next base: position 15,224,762 of record CM073123.1, on the reverse strand, counting down.
AGGTGCTCCACAAAGCTTAAATAAAGAATCCTCTACCAAAAATATTGCTGCATTGTTCAAAGTGGGATGATAATTATTACGAACCAACCAATCCACTGGTGAGTAATTTGCAGAGGTTGAAATTTCAGGATTTGGTTGATTAAAAAATGATTCAAATTTTGCACAAAGCACATAACAACTTGCTTCCTCTCTGTATTCAGATGTTTTTGGACTCCAGAAAAGTCAATATAATCTTGACTCAATTTAATAATAATGTAGGCGTGTTGAAAACAAAATAAAGGGTAAGAACAGACATGAAGCAGAAATTTGTATTCGTAGAGAATGTGTCGGTGATAATTCTATGTGAATCCTGTGACCAATTTAAAGTAAAATAAACTGAATTGAACCGGTCCTGATCTACAAGGAAATGACTTGTTTTGCTAAAACCTTAACTTCTCACTAACTTTTATTTATTATGTTTTGGCAATTTCTGAGCATTTTTGCAATGAAGCATAAACAGATTTTTCTGTTGTTTCCCTTGCCTCTAAGCCTAAATACATTTGAGATTTTATAATCTAAGCTTTAATGTTACCAGCATTACTGACACATCTACATTCATCACCACTTGGATCTCGTAGGTTTCGTGACCTACAGCTTTATGCTTTGATCTGTTTATCTTCCTGCCATCATCAGATGGTGGGCTTCCAATCAAATCTAAACATGGCTAATCTCTGAAACGCACGGTTTTCATTACGCAGTCGGAAAATTGATTAGTTTTCCGCATTCGATGGTAGGTTTGACGGATTGTAAACGTCTTCTGTATCTGTGTTTCTTCTGCTTCGCTGGCTTCTCTGCGGGTCGACTCGTTCACCCTTTGGCCTCTGACCTTTTAATCCACAACCAGCTGCAGCGAGGCCTCGGAGGAGGACTAAGTGATTCTGCGTGCGAGGGTCTGAGTGTGAGAATGGGATGGGAAAATATGAGCGCAATTGAACACTGTAAACCTTCTTTTCTTTACGAAAATCCATGGAGTTTGCCTGAGAGGACAGCCTGGGATTCGCTCAGAGCAGCACTGTCACACTGTGACGCAGATAATATTACAGCTGAGTTGATATTCTCATGTGGTAACCCTCATGTTTGCTCGCCTTGTGGGTGCAGTCTCTAAGTCTCCTTATGCAATATAGAATTTTGTCCCATTTCACAGTAAACGTGACCTTGAAAAGTATTTCTACTCACTGAATTTTTTAAGTTTTGGAAAAAATCATACATTTTTAAAATATGCAAATCTAAAAAGTTTGCTGTGAATTTATATTCAGCCCCTTTTACTGTAATCTGAATCCCGTAAATAAAAAACACCTTCTTACATTTTAGCCTGCTTTCACAAAGAAAATTGTACTTTAGGGGAGTCGACTTTATCATAATATGTGCTTCATTAAATTCATGTAAAACATGTTTCTGGAAAAGAAAACATGATTATGGTCAGTAATGAAGTCGTTAATTAACAGTAATTGTCCTGACAGAGATCTAATGTTTAATAAAGCCAGTTTATATGACTTAGTGGTTGATATCATCTTTCTGGCTGGTTGTATCTGACAATTTATGGCTTTTAAGTATGATTGTTTACTACTGTTTGTTATCCTTTTAAGCTTTGTTCTTTCTGCCACGTATTCACACAGAGATTTTACAGCTATCTCCATCAGGCAGCCAAGCTTTTCCTGGAAGTTATCATTTCTGATGGCCTTCTGGGCTAACATTTCTCGGCTATCATTTCTGAAGGCCTTCCCAGTATGATATCTCCCCCTTTTGAGGAACTTATCATGCTGGGGCCAAGTGTATTACAGTGAAGTGATTTGTCTGTTCACAGGACAACACTTCAGCAAATCTGGCCTTGATAAAACAGTGACAGGCTTAAAGCCATTGTTAAGGGAAAGCTGCAGAAATACTGGTTTAAAATATACCGAAAGCCTTGTAGGGGACACATCAACCATGTAGGATAAGATGATTTGGACAGATGAGACCAAAGGTGAACTTTTTGGCCAACATGCAAAACACTACTGTGGTTTGAAAAGTAACGTCGCCCTGAACACAACATATCAACAATCAAACATGAAGGTGGCAGGATCAGGCTGTGGAAAGGGTTGTATCCAAATTACTCAGACCACATGAGAAGGTGAACCGACCTCAATGCAGGTCAGAGCTGATAGCGGCAGAAAATACTGGGGAGGGGGGTTCGCCTTCCTGTGGGGCAAAAACCCGTAACGCACGACCATAGTTTCAAGGCAGTGGTTTAGATTAAGGCGTTAGAACGGGCGTAGTCAAAGTCCAGATCCAAATCCAATTGAGAATGTCTAACAAGACTTGAAAATTGATGTTCACACAATATTGTAAAGAAGAATGGGCAAAATGATCAACTGCCACAGACACACCTCAAAAAATGTAAAATCCCACTACAGCAACAGGTGGGCTAAATATATAATAGTTTAAAAACGTTTCATGCCTTTCCTTCCACTTCCCATGTATGCCCCCATGATGTTTGTCTCTTACACATATATTTATATTCAATAACACTGAATTCTGTGGTTATGTGAGGCAATGTGAAAAGGTTCAATGGATGTGAATAATTTTGCAGTGCACTGTAATCTGCTGTAAATTATGGATTTAGTTATGACCAAGCAGGGCCCTGGTGAAAGGGGGTTAATACCTACGGCGTCTGTCGCTCATTAACGTATCACACTCCCTGACAGCAAGAAAGTCCAAGAGATCCGAATCTCTCTTAGTGTGCCTGTCAGAGGTTTCCAGCATTGCGGGTTATCTTCTGTCACCCTGCATCTCACCTTACCCGTTGGGCCTTTTGGGTTTGGAGGAATATCACAGGTTCAGACCTCTGTCTTCTAAAGTGCTTTGTCAAAGCCCTGCAGCCCCCAGGGAGCTGTCTATTTACAGCCTGAATGTGTGTATTTAAGCTCTAAAGTATGCTTAGGGGAACCCGGCCTATTGAATGAGGATGAAAGGGTGTATGTGGATCCCGCCTGACTATCTGCCCCTAGGACAAGAAGATAGTGGGGCTCAGAAGAGGTGGGGTTCCTGTGATCTGTCAGAACCTCCACCATCTCCGACCCATACACCCTCAAGAAGTATTGATCCTCTTTGCGCGATTCAATGCGCCGTTTTTTCTTCGGTACAAAGAAACATAAACTGCCACCTCTGATTCATACTAAATCAATAACTGATTCTCTTAGATCCTTAATAGCTGTAAAATTTACTTTTAAAAGGTGCATAGCCACGTTATTTGACTTATACGTCAGTAGCTCAGATTGGTTGCATACAATGTTTTTATGAATGTTTACCACGTCCTGCGGGCATATTAGTTGTTATTTTGGCATTATACGCTTTGTTTTTGCTCAATTTGTTAGTAAATAAAGCCTTTAGTGTTTATTTTTAATAACAGAGGAAGTACGTAGTGCGCTTGCGCAGCAGGGGTTGAAGCAAGGAAGCGACTAACGGTTATTAGCATCTCCCAGCAAAACAATGAAGAATGGTCCAAGATCCAGTGAAAAAAAAAGGATGAAAAATATATGATTTCAAGAGGGAAAATACTGGAATGTCGCTGGGAATACAGTATGAACGTTGGTGTTCACTGAAGCAGACACTAAACCTGCCGATTGCTCAGATGTGACTGCAGAGTTGATTGACGTGAGTAAATGTTTTGATATGAGGCTCTTAAAGTTGCTGTAGATCGGTGTATTTAATTAATAACGGTTGGTCTTCAATCACGCCGAGCTGCCGCTTTACTGCGAGGCATTGCAGAGAGTCAGGCTTGGTCCAGCATTATTTAATACTGCTTTATTAATTAAGCAAACCGGCATTATGATAGTCCTGCAATACTGCCGGTAGATGGCGCCACGTCTGTTTATAGCTGCTCATCGCGCCCAGTGCTGGATTCTATTTAGCCTTGGTGTATATAACTTTATTTTATCATGATCAAACGGTTTTTGGTATTTGTTTTATAAGCATATCACATGGCTATATACATTTAATACTTAACACGTTAAAAAAGAATTTAGCATTTTAATAATCAAGTATATGACATTTAATAGAAAAGAAATGAAGGTAAACTTTTCACTGATCTGCGCGTTAAGGCATCTTTTCTCACTGGTACCTTGACCGAGACGCTGTGAGGGTAACTTGGGGGAATGTTCTTAAGGACATGCTTCATGGGTTAGTAAAGGAGTAACAAGCCCTATACCGGCAGAGGCGAGGAGGCAGGGTGTGAGCTCAGACATAGCAAAGGTTCCAATCCAGTGAGCACGTTAAGCCTCAAGTTTGAGCCTAAAATTCCTTTGGTGTCAGAGAAGGTTGTAAAAATGTAATGCGAGACATTTCATGACTGAAAACAGAAACCAAATTAGGTTATATCCTAGATCCTGTGAGACACAGTGTAATAGAGTAAACTCATTTTAGAATCTGATTTTGTAGACACAACAATCAGCTGAGAACACTGGGTGGCAGTAACACTTCCTACTTCATTCATTAAGGGTTTAAAAAAAAGCCTGAAGTGTTCTTTTGAATTCTTAGAAATTAATATTTACTTTTGTCACACAAAGTAATTCTAGTGCCATTTCTGAAAACCGTGAATGTCTCTTCTGTATGTGCACCGCTAAATCAGCTGGAGACGCTAACTGGCTGACGTTTGATCGGCTGGTGAAAAACATGGAAATATAGTCGTCTTTCAATAAGTGAATGAACCACACTAACAGCCCATGCCAATAACACAATTCAAAGTGGAGGAAACGGTCACTGAAAGAAAAGCACTCAAAGTTAGTTGTTCTCAGTATTTTCAGTATAAGGTGTTTACCTTCTCTACAGAAAAAAAGTTAGGTTTTTTTTGTTTACCCTACCATTTATATAGCCCTTTAAAAACAACACATGGTTGACCAAAGTGCTGCACAACAAGTGAGACACACACACACAAAATAAAATTAAGAAAACAAAATAAAATCAGACTAAAAACCTACATTCAATGTCAGACTCATAATGTGTTAAAAGCTAAGGATTAAACGTGTTTTCAAATGCCATATTTAAGCTCAACTGAGGGAACTTGTATTAAGTACAAAAACGGCCGTTCCACTTGATCAACTCTGATTTCCTCTGTGATTTAGGAACCACGCGCAGCATCTGGTTAGTGGAACGAGATGGGACGTAGGTGTGCAGCAGGTTGGAAAGGTGGTGCAGGGCCATAAAGAGACTTGAAAACAAACAAAACCGATCCTGAAATAAATGGGCAGCCAGTGTAAAGGGGCTAACACCGGAGTGATGTGCTCTTGTAGTTTGTACGTTAAAAATCGCGTTGCCGCATTTTACACAAGCTGAAGCCGAGACAACTCTGAAATCATTTTATGTTTGTTCTTACGTAAAAGTAAAATCCTATTTTAAAGCGACTAATCTTTAGCACACGCTGTATAACGCAGCCTTTGCTCCTTCCAGCCATGCCTCCATTGTCTACACCTGCTTACACTTGCAGGGTCACTCGGGGGCTGGTGTGTATTTCACTGTGTTGGGCGAGACGTGGGGTACACCTTGGGAAGGTTCCTGCATGCAGACATTCATACCAACCACCAACCAAACATGCTTTTTTTTGTTTTTGGACTGCAGGGGAAAGCTGTTGCATCCGGAGAAAACCGATGTATGCACCGGGAGAACATACCAGCCTGATGCAGAAAGACCCCAGGACCGTTTTGCTGTAAGCCAATAGTGCTGCTGACAACTGTGCCACCATGCAGCCATCTTTTCTCCTGATGTAACTAGTGGATGACTGCTCTCAGTAGGAAGGCAAGGATAGAAAGATGTGAATGCTGCTAATTATAGCTGTTAGAAAGAAATCGGAAGTATGTACAGATGAAAGTTTTACAGAAACTAGAAGTTGGACATCTGCCACAACACTTAAGGCTGTGCATCTCTAGCCCTTTTAGAATGACTGCACTCGATAATTTGTGTATTTTAAAGCATTATGATTGAAGTACGGGTAAAAGAGTTATCAGCACCCCCCCTTATTTAATTTGGCCCTTGCTGCACCAGAGCCTGCGTCAGACAGGGAGTCTGGATATTGGTTTGCAGGTACAGAGAGAATCAGAGGGGAATAACACTACACCTCAGTGTATTTTTATGACACCTTCTCCATATCTATCATACAGCTGTGGCCAAAATAACAGCAGATATTTACTTTTTAATTTTCACAAGAGGTGATGTTGTCCGAACCAGGATGTGATCAACACCAAACCAACAGCAAAATATTGTCCCTATTTGATGCTTTTCAGCCAAATTTGACACCTCATTTTGCTATTTGACAACCAAAGTAGTAAAATATATTCACGAGAGCAGCTAAATTAGAATACTGTTAATGCAAGCAAAAAGAAAAGGAGAGAGTTCATTAGACCTACAGTAAATAAGCTCTCAAAAGACAGGTTGAAAATGCAGGAAAATGATGTCATTCATATCGGAGCGATACGAACATAATGGTATACATTTTAAAATTTTATTTTATTTTTCAAAAATCATAAATGAACAGGAAATAATGTTGGAGCAGTGAACTCTGAGCATGAATGAACTGCTGAGCTGTACCTAAAACCAGATCTTGGGTGGGTAAGCAGGAACAACCCTGCTGGACATGCATAAATCTCAAGGCTAAATATGCCCCTATCTCAACAGAGGTATTAAAATTAATACACATATACCATTTCTGTTTTCAATATCAAACTCCCGTAAACCACATTACCAATCTTTGTGACTACTGGCCCTCTGATTTCCAAATGTGAAAACAACACAGCACTGAAATATTCAGAACTAGAAACCTTCTTGGTCACCAGATAGTTGACTAAATATCCCATAAATAAAAAACACCAACGTCTGATCTGTTGTGCCAAATTATAGAAATGTATGGATCTGCGTTCATTTTGTCTCATTTTTAAAGTTAGACAAACAAAAGAGATAGTAATTTGCGACCTGAAATGCAACTTCAGAGCTTGTTATTGGAGGAATCGCCCTGAATTTAGTCTGCTTGACAAAGTCTGATGAATGAGACGCTCGTTTATATAATCACTGAATGTCCACTCGCTCTGGTTGATCAAAGTGGGGTAGATTACATCACAAACTGGGACCTCGTTCAAAATATCAGTGTGGTAATTTGGTCTATCTTATTCTAACTAGGTCTCTGAATGTGCAGAATTTCAGCGACGTAAACCTCGGCTAAAGCTTAACCAGAACAGGAGAGTGAGCAGCTGAAGCTGGAAATGAGATTTGCCTAATGGAAGTTGATCTCAGAAACCTACACCCGAAAGCCAAGAAAAACTTTGTACCAATGATTTAATGGAAATATAAATTACAACATGTATAAAGAAGCCAAACTTAAGGAACAGGCATAAAAAAAACCAACATCACCCGTTTTAGTCAAAGTGATGTTATTTCCCATTAAGACAAACGGTACAGTGACCGCAATCTGACCTGAGCAGAGGAGCAAGCTTGTGTGTATCAGAGTGCGTTGAACCCCACAGGGCCCATTTAAGCTCACAAAGAGGAGGGATTTTTAGTTAATGTGGCTGACAGCAAGCAAAACGTCACACACACACACGGGCACACAAAATTCAGCGCAGAGCCCCATCTTCTTCACCTTCCCATCTTTAACTTCCCCTGTGGGGTTATTAACTCCCTGATTGGTGAGCTTTGGTTTCGGTCCCGTCCTGTTTAGTCGTCATGGCGGCATGACCCGAACACTTATTAGCTGACCCTCTGCGGTTAGTCCAGCTTTGAAAACGTGGATGGTGAGGGGGTAGTTTGGGTTAAGCCCTCACCTCGAGGTGTTCGCTGCTGCATCTCACAAGAAGCTTAATTAAATTGCTGAGACACCGAGGCAGGAATGTTTGCTCTGCTCTCCGCCTCTACCTTTGCCATCACTGTGCCTCCACCTTTCTTTGCTTTTCCCATCCTCGTGCTCCACTTTAGGCGTCTTAGGGCCTCTGACTCCTCACAGATTAGACAATGAGGGCAGCAAGTTGCTGTATAATGTAAAGGCCACAGCATAAGATCAAAATAAGACTGTTGAGTCTTAATAAACACACAACTCTGTTGTGAGATATTCCTTTAAATCACAATGCAGTGTACATTTAGAGGCCTACAAATAGAGAAATATTAATTATTTTACTATACAAAATATGCCCGTGACATAGAATTCCCTTATTATGAAGTAACACCACATCACTTAAAAAAATAAAACAAAAGTTAATATACCAGTCTAAGCTGTGGAGACACTGGTATTCCTGTCTTCTTAAAGCTCCTATTTAATTGATAATGGTACTTGTATTGTGTTTTTATTATTATCCATTTATTAATTTTATTTATGTATTTATTGGACCATGAGTCCGGAATAAAGTTTATCTATCAATCTAATATGTATAATTGCGAACCATTTAGTATTTTAAAAATGTAACCCATAAATTATCCCACACAATGTTCCAATTCACAAAAATACCATCTCTGATTTTATTTTATTTTTGCACGATCAGCAGTTTGAATAGAGCTGCACGATATTTCCAACCACAGCAATCAACACATTTTTTGGGTGCAATTTTGTGTGACTACATGTAAATTGGAAAGTATTTGCACTTCCTGGTATTCACATTCTGCAAACAAATAAACGGATAGCAATGGAGACCAAAATTCGGATGCTCGCTGAGAGCTGAAAGAGAAGGGCATCGAAGACGAGAGCTAATGGAAAATGATACTGCTAATGTAACACTCTTTAATAAATAAAAAAAACTCCTGCCAAACTGTGACATTTCTGATGTCATAACCTTGAATGCCCGTCCACACCATTAAAAACATTGAGCAAAACTCCAATTATGCATTCTCTATGAAAATAAAGTTATATTTAGTAGCACTGCATGGCAGCAGAAAAAATATGTTCTTTCAATAATATCTTATTATAATGTCAATTACAATTAACCAACATTCTTCTGACTCTTTCCTTTCTTAATCCATTACACAATGTCTCCACCACTCTCTGGGTTTTGGTGTCACAGAGATTAAAAACGTCCAGCTCTGGGCTTTAAGGGCAGTTAAAGTCAATCTAACAGGCCAAGTATATGACTGATATACAGAACATAAATATATGACACTTGAGATATAGTATCCTATAACAAATATTTTGTCCAAGTAATTATTTGCAATTTTGACATTGCACACGTTGATATTGCTACTGTGATTGTCAGTCAACATATAATTAAGATATAATTAAGACATTTTGACAAAAAAAGTAATCTTCATTGAAAGCTGATGACACCTGTCGCTTTGTGCTCATTTCTCATGTTTTCTTCTGCTTAAATTTTATTATTTTGATTGGATTGTGTGTGTTTTTCATCAGCTGTAAAACATAATCTTCATGGCAGAAATAAACGCTTGGATTTTGTGTGTAAGGAAAAAAAAGTTTCAATTTTTGAACAGAATTTGTGAAAAAAAATGATTGAGATGCACTGAATGGGAGAAAGTAAAACATCTGAACAAAGCCAGCAACTTTAACAATTTTCAAACATATTGAACCTTTTATGTAGCCAGTCATGTTGCAAAAATTTACAATTTGTCTTTTTAAAGTCTAAAAGTAGTTCGCGCCTGCCATAAACAACACACTTCCAAACAAGAAGTGATGCTGGTCTTATCACAAGAAGTGATAAGACCAGCATCTGCGTGACCCGGCAGGCAGGCAGGCTCCCTGTGTTCCCCCCCCCCCCCCCCCCCCCCCGGGCATCACAAACTAATCGCGCAAATAGAAGTTCCCCGGACGGAGACGATAAGACGACCAGAGGTCGGGCTAGAGCCGTGGAGAGGGCGCAGATAACAACCTCTAATCCGAAAAATTCAACACTAACACGGTCTGAAGAAGCGATAGAGATAAGGGCTAATCCTGTTTCCACATATCTCTGCAGGGAGCCCCCCCCCCCCCCCCCCCCCCCCCTTCTTGGTCTCCCTCCTCCTCCCACGCAGAGCGCGCCCGCTGGAGCGGAGCCTGACCCGGGAATACCGAGCCGTGCGCCGGGCGCGGAGGAATGCGAGGCACCGCCGCTGGAAGACGGTCTTTGACATGTGAAGCAGGCTGTGTGCATGTTTTCACAGAGCTGAAGAGAGATCTGTTTTTAGGCGTTAAAGTTTACCCAGGAATTGATCAGCTCTTAATCTAATCGATATCACAGCGTTCAAATTCAGTTGATGCATTGTTTTTTTCCTCAGCTTTAAAAGCGCAACTTTTCAACAGATAAACAAGAACGGGTCTGTTAGTTTTCCCACCTCCGTGGAAGCGCAGGTCTAAGAGAATCTTACCTTGGCAAAGTATAATCCAGAGCCCACTGGAATGCAGCTTCAGATCAAATTCCTTCTGCGTTTTATGAGCGCGTTTCTCAATGAAATAAAATAAAAAGTCTGAAAGAGAGGAAATAAAAATCGCAGCGCAGCAGTTAGCTCCGGGACATCGTTCAAAGGGAGCCGAGAATCACTGCAGCGCACTAAAGGCTCGCATCAGGTCCGCCGGACTCGCAACAAAAGCGCTCAGCAGAAGCGAGAGGAGGCGAGCACTTTAAGGAGCTGCGGGGAAGTGGGAGGGACGGGCGGGCAGGGCGCGCGTCCGTGCGCGCCCCCGACACACAACGCACCTGCAATCAATACAGGACGAAAAAAATATGAGCTTCACTTCAATGCTTTATTACATAACTAACAGAAGTATTCATAAAGAATATTTTAAAGCTGTTCTCAGAATCTTTTATGGTATACATTAATATAGCTTTATTGGTTACTTATTACAGGTTATTGACTATATATTTTTACAAAGACTGATATGAAGCAACATTGAGTGCCTCACATCCAGCTCACAGCAATAAATCGATAGAAGTCTTCATTTTTGTTCAGCAGTTCTCTCCCTTTTTTGCTTCATAATTATTTAGTCTTTCTTCTCATTATTATTATTATTATTATTATTATTATTTCCTTTATTTAGAGGCCGCTGCTTTACATGGAATCATAAAGTCCAATCACAAACACATACCTGCCCGCCCTGGAAGACGTTCACACCTGGAAGGCATTGAGCCTAAACTGTTTGATCATCTCCCAACAGGTAGAAGGTACAGTTCCATTAAAAAGATCCGGTTTTTATTCAAGAGCTGCTCTGGACTCTGCAGGAACACCTTAATGTTGATATGAGCATGTGCAATAACATAACACTATGGACACTTCAATAACTTAACGCTGTGCATAACCTAATACTGTGTTACCTATGAGTGAGTCCTCATAGGGTCTTCACATCGCCCTGGCTTGATGGTGGTGGTGCTTTTCTTCCACTTACATGGGAAAGCTGTTCAGAGTTGATGGGAAGGTGGATGGAGCTAAATACACAACTTTCCTGCCTGAAAACTCGTTTGAGGTTGCAAAAGATTTGAGGCTGGAGGTGTTCACTTTCCAGCAGGACAACATCCCTCGGCTAGAAGTACGTTGTTTATATCAGAGCATCTACGTCTGCTGGGATGGTCCAAGTCAACGTCTAGATTCAATTCCAATTAAGAATTTGTGTCAGGACTTTAAAACTGACTTTCGTGGACATAATAATTCTAACTGATTTGAGCTATTTACAGTGAAAAATGCAAACGCATTTATAAATGCACATCACATTACTCGTGTTCATTTGAAAATATGATTAAAAGAAAAATATAATTTCCCTCTACTTTACAACCATGCAGATACGTTTTGCTAGGATATCACCCATCCATCCGTGCAGGGCGCTGGTACTAATCTCTAGTGGTCACAGGGCAAGAGCTGGGGTGACCTTTTGGGATCAGGCAATACAAACAGAACAACAAATACACACACACACACACACAATTTGGACTGACCACTTAACTGAAACAGACTTGGAGAGAACCCACACAGGTGGAACATACAAGCTCAATTTAGAAGGACCCCAGGCCAGGAGTTGAACCCAGGACCTTCTTGGTGCACTGTGAAGCCCCTTAGTATATCACCCGACATCTTAATTAAATGTACTGATGTGTTTGGATGCGTGACATGAGTTAAACAACTCAACGGGGAGAAATGCTGCTGCACCATATCCCAGTATTTTGCAGCTCAAACTGAAAACTTTGGCACCATGGACCAAAGTTGGGAGATTAGGATGTCTTTAGCTTTATAATATTAATTTGCTAAGTCACCGCTGGTATCTTTCTGATCCCCTCCGTCTTCAATTCACAGAGGAATATTATTTAAAGATAAATCCCACTTGTCTTTCACCTGTTTTTCTCTCTTCAAGCGTCGTATGTCAACTGTTCCAAACTGTCCCCCTCCGGTCACATTTCGTTTTATTTCCAGTACAGTCTGCAACTTTGCTATTCCGTTCTAGCCAGGTTTATTTATACACAGTCTTGGGGTAGTTGCTGCAGGTGTGCTGCTAAGCAAACATTTCCTTCTGTCAACTAAGGGTGACGCGTGCTGAGGAAGGGAGACACTAAATACGTGTGTGTATGCGTCTGTGCCGTGTGTGCAGGAACACACCGAAATCTGAAACTCGCATTGCTTTTCACCAGCGCTCAGCCTGGCAAAAGGGTTTCATCAGCATCACTAACAGCTAAAATGTGTCCGGTGGAACGTACCGCGCACAAAGACAGGATCAACCAAACACATGCATTTAATCACGCTATTTTTATATATATTTGGATCACAAATATATATTTGGGTGCTGACACACCCATGAACAAGGTAAGACATAAAGAAAAAGGCCATAGCATGCCATTAGATAATGTTTCGCTAAAAAGCTAAAACACCAAACGGCCAAAATGCTCATTTTTGTAGAAACAGTTTATCATATTCTTTATCAGAGATGTTCATTTACTGTTTTTCTGAAAACTGTAACACAGAGGCAACCCAAATATCCATGATAATCCTTCAAATTTGACATTTCACCTTTTTTGTTTTGTTTTGTTTTCCCTTTAGGTCGCGCACATAGTGTTCCTCTAAATTATTCTGGTTTGAACCAGAATAAATCTTATCTCCACAGAGCCTAAGACCTTGGGTTGTTCCACACCGAGATCCAGAGTCTCTCCCTGTCATTCTCACAGAATTAGCTCCTTACTAACAGGGAACTTTACTCAGTTTAAATCATTCTGTGATTAGTTCTAGCTTTAGTTGTTCATTTTGGCTTTTAACGCAGCTTGAGAGGTTGGCTTTTATTGCTCTTATTGTTTTATGGTGTTAACTGTTTTATTGCTTTGACTGTTTATTTGATTTTTTTTTTTTAGGTGTACAGCGCTTTGATCAACAGCGCTGTCTTTAAAGTGCTTTATAAAGAAAATTGCATCGCACTGTATCGTATAATGGTTAAGTGACACTTTTAAACACATGTGGTGTTTTATTTATTGACTCGACCCTATGCCTTGAATGGTTTTGACTTATTTCCCGTCATCATTATAACAATAAGGGATTTCATGTTTAAATGTATTTTTAGTGCTGTTTTTGTGGTCTACTGACCTCGGAGGACTTTCTGAGGCCTTCTTGGCAAAACTCCTACTGTCATTTCAAGTCAGTTGAGGGTATGTCACCGCAGGATTGATATGTTAATGTGAGGACCCGACACATCATCCCAGCACCACGTCGCCCTTCGATTGGTTTAACTCCTCTGAAGTGGGTGAAACGTCGGGAGGGATTGGTTATTTCTCAAAGTTAGCCATTTCATTGACATCTTGGAGAGAGGCTGACATTTTACCACCAGACTTAAGATGGAGATTCAAAGCCGGGAATAATTTGCATCAGTTTGCAGTAGCTGTGGTCAGTCGGCAGTGCTGGTTGGGATACTAATCTGTTATAATGTTACACGAGGCAGACCTTCTATGTTCAAATAGTGAACATAGATGGTTAACAGCTTTATTAATGCATGAAATCAATTGATTTAGTTGAGGCTTATCTCAATGAATTGACATTTTCTGCGCAAACTGTTTTCCATTTATAATGAAGTTATTGATCATAAAACTGTCATTTTAGTTTATGTATTCTCGGCAAAGCTCTCCCAAACATTATTTTGCTGTCGGTTTAAGACAGCTATGTTGAAGCCAGACCGTGCTCGCAGAGCTCCATTAAATCACCAGGCCATAAAACAATAAAACAGCTACACGCACATGGTCAAATCAATCCTTTGCTAGGGAACACTTACAAAAAGTAGCTGTGTGTTGTATTTCCCATCACAAGGATAAACAAGACATTAGAATAAAATTAACTACAACCCACCAACAACCTGAGATAGATTGTTTGAACTCTAAATACATGTTACAAAAAAATATCTAGTCAACACTCCAAATCAGACTTTCATTAAAGGAATTCATTTGTGGGATGAATTTAAAATATTTTAAACTGCACCTCTATAATTGGTGTTGTAGTGAAATAAAATGATACACTGAATCCTGAGAATATTTTTTATTGCCGCCACCTACTGGTTTGTTTGTTTACCCTTCAGACTTGTCCTCCTGGGTTTGATGCATTCAATTAGCTGGTTTGAGAAATCCTTTAGTCCCTCAGCAGGTGAACTCTTCAGTCTTTCAGCCATGAAACAAAAATCTGCTGAAAACAATCTGTCTTTTCAAAATCAATAGAGACTTTAAAAGTTGTACAATATTTTCCCAGCCTAACCCAAATATAACATATTTATCAAGGCACAGATCGATTACGTTTGGGAGACGCCATTGTTTGAGCTAGATGGGGAAAAAGATGTTCCCGCACAATGTTTCTGAAGATCCAACAATCTCTAAATAATCATTAGAGTTTAAGCAGTTGAATAAAAATTATTTGTTCACTACTGGAGAATTTTACCTTATTTGTAACTAGCAGAAGCAGGATTTATAAACCCTTATGGATACATTGATACAGAACAACTTCAATGTCAAATTTGACTTAATTACAATATTCCGCATTTTACATTTCTGAAAGAAAAAATAATAATGCTGTTATAATATTTATTGAATTTAACAAAGTTTAACTTTGCAGACATTCCTTGATAATATTGTCAACTTGGAAAACGTTTTCAAACAAATGGTTACACAATTATTATTAAAAAAAAACGTTCAGTTTTCATCTGAAATGTTTGACATGAAATCCATCCATCCATTTTCTGAACCGCTTTATCCCTCATGGGGTCGCGGGGGTTGCTGGTGCCTATCTTCAGCATTCTCTGGGCGAGAGGCGGGGTACACCCTGGACAGGTCGCCAGTCTGTCACAGACATGAAATCCAAACATGCTAATAAATATTAGTGAAGCCAAAATATTGTTAAATTTGTGAGAAGCAGAAGGGTTATTGCTATTAATCATAAAACATGGTAGGAAGAATCCACAACCACTCTAAAATCTAAGGTTTTATTGTACAAGTGATCATGCTTTCATTGTGTCTAAAATTTGAAACTGATTCCTCTTTCCATAATCTCTTTAGATCATTCATCATATAGGATTTAGGTCTGAAGACTGAGAAAGAAGGTTGATTTCTGTGCCTTGCAAAATATTTCTCCATTAATATGATTGCAGGTTTCTAGATCAGTATTTTGCTATGAGTCTCAATAACAACCCGATTTTAGTTTTCTGGAAAAGTCTGGAAGATTTTCCATTGACATCTTCTAAAAACTCAACGAGTCAATGATGCAGGGCTTTCACATCGTATGCCAAGGAAAACAGGAAGTCGTAGATTATTAATTGTACTTTCTAGACACGCTGGTTATCTTAAAGAAGTACATTGTAAATAAAATGTGTTCCACGGTGAATTAAAAAGTTTGATTTAAATTCTTGTCATCTAAATCCCACAGCTCACCTCCTCTAATGCTGCAGAGCCAAGCAGCCATCAGTTCAGTCATCAAGGTTCCCCTGACCGGTGGGATTAGAGTAGCCTTGTTACTATAATAGGTACGTTATGTGTGCCTGCATGAGCGTGTTAGTGTGAGAAAGAGGAACAGATTCTGACAGGACTGCGAGAAAAC
Organism: Fundulus diaphanus; assembly: GCA_037039145.1. Taxonomy (NCBI): domain Eukaryota; kingdom Metazoa; phylum Chordata; class Actinopteri; order Cyprinodontiformes; family Fundulidae; genus Fundulus; species Fundulus diaphanus. The sequence continues at coordinate 15,208,751 of CM073123.1, read as the reverse complement.
AAACACAGCTATCCAGATCACTCGCAGGTATGTTTGGTCTGCTGTTTGCAATGAAACTCTAAAGTTGGATTTTCTCATGGGAAGAAATCAATACAACACAATAATGAACTGGAGTCAAATTTCATTTTAGATAAAGGGGTCAATTGGAAAAATCCATCTTATTTCAACTGTCAGACTCCTGAAATCAAGTTAACAAAGAGTATACACTGAGAATAAAGGAGGCCTAAATATAAGATATAAAAACTAAACCTGGAAAGATTAAGAAATTATTTAAAATTAGCTGACTAAGAGGAAACAACCTGCTGGAGATTCGGCAGCAACAAAAAAAAGCGACACTTTTTGACTGGTTTTAAGATTGTGCCGCCATCTCTAGATATTGCAAAGAAATCAAAGTGGCCATGAAAGAAATTATGAAGGCGGTCATTCCCTTAGGGTTTGAAGTTCTGTGTTTGGGGTTAAAACTGGACACTGTGAAGGGGCATGAATATAAATATATGTGTAATATTCTATTATTAGAGAAAGAAAGTAATCACAAGTAGATGATTGTCAAAAGACCCTCCTACAGTCAAGGATTGGATCAAAGTGGTTGAAGATTTTTATGAAACGGAGAAGCTAACATTCATTTGCTTGATCAAGTTAAGTTTGACAGTTTGTGGAACATGTGGACGAACTACATATAGACAAGATATCAGGTAAAATTACCCAGTTCCACTGAGGTTCTATTATTTTCTTTGTCTTTATTTTTTTCTCTTTTTGGTTTGAATATAATAATGTCACTCAGATCCATGTATGTATGCACAAGGTAGCTTTATCTTGCTTCTATCATTAATATTTCAGTTTTTTATCAAGGCATTTTAAGGTATAGAGGATCATTTGATTCTCATCTACTTATTATTATGTTACATACTATTCATCTATTACATCCAGAGGTGGGTAGTAATTAGTTTTACTCAAGTATCGCTACTCTTACTTGAGTAAAACTTCTGGCTACTCTACCTACTGCGAGTAACTTCATGAATAAAGAACATACTTATTTTAACCAAAAATGCACTAGAGAGACAAAACTCCAGAATTTATGTTATAGTGAGACTTCTTTTTCGTACACAAGCTTTGTTATTTTAATGTTATTTTCTATCTAGTGAGCTCATTGAGTCATTCGGAGGTCATATGAAACCGTAGATATTGTCATTGGAAGTACTTTGCACTGTTTTAACATACTGTATATACATTAACTGCTGTCAGTATTGCTTTCAAGTTCAATGTTGGAAAAATGGTTTGAAAAAGTTTGTTCTGCCTGAATTTGTTATTTTGCAATTATGTTATTCTACTATTATGTTGAAGTAGTGTTACTCTTACTTGAGAACAATTTTTTGCTACTCTACCCACCTCCTATTCATATTCAAATAAAAGATTCAATAAGAAAGAAAATTGTTGAATCGTCTGACAACGCACCAAAATAAATTTACTTAATAAGAAATCTTGAAATAAGATGATTAGATCTTAAAATAGGCACCCATGATAAGTATACAAGACTAAAAAAAGCAAAGAAATCTAGATTTTTAGATAAAACTGCAACTTCCTGGAGCAAGAAAATAAGGTAAACATGCCGAGTCTAAGTAAGAATTTCCAATTTTATATTTTTGTACTATTAACAGTAGCAGAATTGGGGCTCATTTCAACACAAACGACATAAAATGAGTGCACAACATACAAGTGTGACTGCTTTTAAAGGTGAGAAAAACCCTTTGAGAAGAACAGTGTTGTGTGTGACGGTCCAGTGGAGGAGGGCTGTTTAAAGTGGGCGGGTTGCACTTAGTGTTTATGGGATTCACACAGTCAGGGTTGTGGAAGGCTTGATCCTTCACAGACTTCCCCAACGTAACGGAAATGGCTTCTCTAGCATGTAGAACCTTCTCCCCTTTCCTTCAACCCATGAAACACCCCAGTTAGTAAACTTAAATGCATACAGAAAAGACAACATTGAACATGGAGAAGAAGAAGAAATGTATAGCTGTGCATTTGTATGGTAGGGGCATAAATATATGTTCAGGATAGCTACTCAGCATGTGCTTTTATAATGCCAATAGCTGCCTATACATGGACTTTTACAACATTTATGACAACGGAATAGTTCATTTAATGAAAGCCGGTGCACAGAAGGGGGAAAAAAATGTTGCGGCTGAAAGTAAACATGAAATAACGCAAAGGAATTCAAGCTTGGAGTTACTCTCCCCAAGGGAGGCAGTCAAATTTAGTGTTTGGGTCTGAGCCAGGAGAAATAAAGGAAGGCAAAAGCAGCAGCATGTGTTTTCCTTCAGTCCCGTTTCCTCATCGTTGATCTGCATCGCACGAGTGTTTTGGTTTTTCTGGATGTTTTTTAGAATAATTTCTATACTCATGATACCCTCATGATACCCTCCAAATTTCTTTAGTTGTAAATATGTGACAGTGTTGCCTCACCCCTGGTATAAAAATAGCACATTTCTTCCTCTATACATATGACAGATATACATTTACAAACAGCAAGGCAAGATACGGACTAGAGCAATGTTGTCTAGGAGACATTAGTGTAGGTTGATGCAAAGCAGAAAGTGTACAGTATTTCTTGGAGGCATTCACACAGTTCCATTAAGACCACAGCAGTATTGAATTTATTTCCCCTTTGCATACATTTTCATCCCACAGTTATGTTTTTCTTTACAAGCTTTTTAGGTTAACCCTATATTCTTTTTATTTTGAAGCTTGAAATGGAAGGTATTTATTTATTCAAAGGTGTAGAAACACTTCTAGTTTATCTGCATCCACACTTCAAGAGGTATGCATTAAGAAGAAGACAAACACGACTCCACATAAAATTTGATACAATAGAATGACCGAATTACAAGGAAGGCCCAGGCTTAAAATGTTATCCAATCTTTTTTCTATTTCAAAATAAGTCAAGGTTGGTCCAACTGGATGTGAACATCATTTTTTTAAGTTCTGTCTCAGATGGGAAATCAGTCTAGACTTTGACTGTGCCATGAACTCATGAATATGTTTTGGTTTAATCCATTCTATTGTAGCTCTGGCTGCATGTTCAGGATCATTGTCCAGCTTGGACAATGATTAACATACAAGATCAATTTTAAGATTATCCTCAGCAAGTCTCAAGTCTTTTGCAGCCTCTAACATTTTTTTTCCCCTCAGTCCCTGCATTCAGCTCCATCTGTCTTCCTGTCAAGTCTGGACCATTTTCCTCGTCCCTGCTCAAGCAAAGTATCGCCACACCATGAGGTTCCCACTAAAATGTTTCAATGGTGTGTTCGAGGTGAGGTGCAATGTTGTTTTTATGCCACATAAAGCATTCTGCATGTAGGCTAAAAAAAATACACCTGTTTCCTTTGGTGTCTATTTTCGGAAAACATTGCTATGCAGATGACTGCCAGATTTAACTCCTAATATTCCATGCTCCTTCCAACCCCTCATACATTTTCTTGAAGACGTTAAGGCTTGGCTCTAAATGTTTTTAGCTTCAATGAAAGCAAAGAAGAGGTTATTTTATTCAGGCCTAATAATACCTCGTGCAACCCACTGATTATTATTGGTTCCCTTGAGTCGTTCATCAAACAGAGCGTAACAAATCTGGGAGTCATTATGGACTCACATTTTAAATTTGATCAACAGATCAGTTCTGTTTTGCAAAAAAGTTAAAGCAAATACCTCAGTCATCTTTTTTAACAGCATTGGGTCCAGAGTGAACTGAGACACTCTTTTTTATTATCTCTGTTCTATTATATAAGTGCTTTAATATCTGTTATGTCTTAATTTTATTTCTTGGTTTTACCTCTTATCTTTTATTGTATTTTTCTACAGCGCTTTGAGCAAATTTGCTGTTTTTTAATGTGCTTTATAAATAAATTGGACTGGACTCTTTCAAGAGCATTTTTATTTTATTTTTTTAAAACTTAGCCGCCTGATGCAACGGCTGATGAAAAAGCAATCATGGAGGAAGGAGGCAGGACAATAAAGAATCTGTTTATGACTTTACAGGTAAGGAACAGAGTAGAGGGAAGAGTGAGAAGAGAGGACAGGTGAGATTAGGTTAATCGACTGTAAGTGAGAAGCTGGGAGGAAGGAAAAACAACAGGGAAGAAGGAGGCTGACACCGGGAGGAGGGAGGGGACTTGAGCAGCCATGGGAAAACGTGTTTGGTTCCTGCAACAGACCCTGCAGTTGTTATCCTCCTCAGTGTTGCGTTCACATAGCCTTTAACCTTCCTGTGCGGACCCCGAGCAGATGTCAGTGATGTTTCTCGCCACCGTTTCTTACTCAGAGTTTAATGATGGCAATGCAGGAGAAAGAAAACTGTAAAGACAAAAAACACACCACAAACCTTCTCCAGAGAACGAATGGAAAAGGAAGTTTGAAACATAAAAGTCAAACGGAAACAGCGTTCTACATATGCCATTAAATGCAGCACCCCTATAACTCTCAACAGCTGACAGTCGGTGTGAAAACAGGTGGGAGTAGATTCCAGTCGGGATTACAGGGAGGTGAAAAAGAGTGAAGGATCACGGTGAAGTGATGAGTTATTAAAAGGAGCCACACTAACCTTAGAGAGTTCAGCCTTTTGCTAAATGAGTTGTTCCAGTTTAGTTTCAGTCTTCTTTGTTTCTCACTCAGAAAAGATTGTATTATAACAATACTGCATCAATTTAAATTATTACCACACTATGTCACAATATGACCACTTTCATAACTAAACAGTTTTAACACTAAATGCATTATATAGAAGGTTATTATCTTTTTAAGAATAATCACATACATGATGATTTACATTTGTACCCACACTGCAAACCTTTTTTGAACTTTTTACCCAAGACATTTCTGTCTTCTTCTACTAGGCTATTCCAGGTCTATTATTTAGGTGTATAACGTTCCTTCAACAAATTGGTGTCAATAAACTATTGACTCACTATTATCATTTACATAACTAATCTTAGATTTAAAATGCTACTGTAGCTTCTGATTGGCCCTGATATCCCTGTCCGAGTATCTGTCTTTGTATTTCTTTTGCATTCATAGTTAAACATCATCATGGATCACAGAATCCATACTGGTTTCTTCATAAGGTCCTAAGTTAGTTGAGCAAGAATACTTACATACTCAGGGATAAAACGCAAACTCCAGGACTTTGTTAATCTGAAGGATCGGTTTGAGGCTTGAACACAGTCGACTCACGGCATGAAAATGATCTCCTGTTTGGATGTCAGTTTTTAAAAAAAATCTGAGAGGAGTTTGCATTTTTCACACAATGGATGTGTTGGCTTTCTCCGATTAGTCCAGATTCCTCTCACATCTTCCCAAAACCCCGAAGATGAGAATTTGGAAGCAGGAAGCAGATGGATAAATTGACTTTGAGAAACTTAAAAGTGTCAGGGTGCAATCCTGCCTGCTGCACCCTGACCCTTCCAGAACCTTCCATCTTCCACCCAGCTCTGTCTCCACTTCACTAATCATCCTCGCCTGTTCAGCCTCCAATCAGCCCGGACTCATTTCCCCAGCCTGCCTCTCCATATAAACCCTCCTCAGTTACCATCTCACCGCCGGTCTGTCTGCAGTCTTCCATTGTCCCTCAGCCGAAGATCATCCCACGTTCAGCTGAGTGTCAACTACCCCGAGTCTGGCTACCCGAGATTCTTCCACGTCTGGTTGTCAGAGTTTCCCTGTGTCTGCCTGCACCTCCTACAGTTCCCTCCTGCTGCACTCCTGGCTTTCCCGCTGTCCTCCGTGCTCCAAGAACTCTCTTTCCCTGCTGCTGGATTTTGGCGCTGCACCCGCAGCTCTCCCACGTCCTCCGGTTGTCCAGCTTCCTCCAGTCCTCCAGCGTTCCTCTTCCATCTTCACCACCCTGGTATAGACTCTGGTTCTCCATGTTCACAATCCATCCATCCTTCAATAAACTTTCTCAAACTAAGCTCCGTGTGTGGTGTGAGTTCGGGTTCATCAGGACAAATCCTGACAAAAAGCAGAATTAACACCTGCTGTTCTTTTGTGCTGTTTACTGAATAGGAATGGGCCAATTGCCACTTTCAAGGTAGACCATCCATCCATTTTCTAACACGTCTATCCCTTGTGGGGTCGCGAGGGATGCTGGTGCCTAGCTACAGCTGTCAATGGGCGAGAGGCGGGTACACCCTGGACAGGTCGCCAGTCCATCGCAGGGCAACACAGAGACAAACAGGACAAACAACCATTCTCGTACACACTCACACCTAAGGAGAATTTAGAGAGGCCAATTAACCTAACATCAAGGTAGACCAAGATATTAAATATTTAATATTATTGTTATATATACTAATATATAACACAGTTTCAAAACTCAAAAATTTTCACCATATAATTTTTTTAGCCTTTTTACCTAGATGCCAGAATAATACGAGTTCTTCCCCTCCCCCGCCTGTTGCTGAGCACTACCAGTGAGCTGGCAGAAAAAAAAGATACCACAAAATACCATGCCATACCACAAAATATTTACTTTCAGCTGGGTCGAGCAGCCAAAAATGGTACTCAAGTAAGAGTAGCACTACAACATATTTTTACTCAAGTAAAAGTATGACCACATCACACCCATTCTCCACTCCCTTCACTGGCTCCCTGTTTCTGCAAGGATTGAATACAAGATCTCAATTCTCACCCACCAGTGCATCTATGGAAATGCCCCACTATACCTGAAGGAACTGCTCACCCCTCTCACTACAACACGATCCCGCCACTCAAAACACTTAAATCACCTCCTCCTCCCCAAGACTAAGCTAAGCACCATGGGCGACCGTGCCTTCTGCTCTGCCGCTCCTCGGACCTGGAATGCCCTACCTGATCATCTGAGGGAACCACAGACTATTCAGACTTTTAAAAAAGGATTAAAAACATTTCTTTTTAGCAGGACGTATGACTTTTAACATTTTACAATTATGCTATTGATTTTATTCATAAGTGTTTTAAAGCGATGCTTAGTTTTAAATTTTGATTTTACCCTTCTATGATGATTTCACCTGAAGCACTTTGAGATTTTTCTTAAGTGTAAAGTGTATTAGAAATAAAATTTATTATTACTATCATTATTAAAAGTAAAAACTAGCCAACCAAGAAATTACTCAAGTAAGAGGGAAAAGGTGTGTGGTAAGAAGGCTACTCAAGTATTAATCTGATATCTGATTTAATTTTCAAAACTGATGTAATCGGACAGACAAAAATATAGAGTTACATATAAATTGAAGTATTATAAAAACTGAAATAAGAAAGTAAACCAACAGTGTATAATTACAAAATACATTTAGGCAGGAAATACTTTCCCGAATCATTTTTAACATAAAATTTGTGAAACCAACATTTACAGCAGTTAATGTATGTAAGGTATGTTAAAGCAATGCAAAGTGCTTCCACTGACCAGATCTACTGTTTACTGTATGTTCACTGGACCTCTAAACGGCTTGATGAGCTCAGCAGATAAAAAAGAACATTTAACCAACAAAGCTTGGGTACAAGCAAGACATCTCAGTTTAACAAAGTCTGTGGCTTTCTGTTGCATTTTTGGTAAAAAAAAGAAACAAACAAAAAAAAACAGGTCTGTTCTTTATTCCATTAAGTTGCTCACGGTGAGTAGAGTAGGCAGAAATTTTACTCAAGTAAGAATAGCAATACACCCTAATAATATTACTCACATAAAAGTAAAAAGTACAATGCAGTAAAATTACTTCTAAAAGTAAATTTTGTACGAAAAGTTACTCAAGTAAATGAAACTGAGCAAATGTAACTAGTTATTACTTACCTTGGCCAATTTTTTCCAAGGTTGCGGACACTGACAAGTCCCACAAAGTATTTATAATGGATGCTATTATCACTATTCACTGTTCCCTTTGGAAAAAGAGTTTGACCAGTTTTGACATGTTTGGTGTTGCCAGCAAGGATTAGGATGTATCTTCAGTGCATTTGGACTTTCAGAACAAGACTAAAAAAGACACGGTTCTTCAGTCACACATCATTTATCTTAAACAGGTTGAAGAGAGTAGAAGACCCCACAAAAGACATAATCTTCTGTATTTAGCTGCACAATAATGAAATTCTTCATTTTCTCACTATTTGTTATGACTCCAAGGAGGGAAAAAAAAGACAAGACACATGTTTGTGCTGCTTAAATGCAAATAACTACAATACAAATCACACAGAGGTGCAGCTATAGAACTGACATTCCCAAAAACACACATTCACGAATCCTCCTTTTTTAACACAAGCATGGATCCTCCTAATCCTACTGTAACCAAGATTAACCTCCCCAAATGACTCTGGGTGTAGAAGTTTTGCTTTGGGGTTTCTGTAAAAGCTACTCTGGCGTCACAAACGTCTACCAGAGTATTTACTCCTAAAACAACTGCTAATCACCCGCATTAACTGTAACTACCACAACCCCCATAATAGCTCCAACAACAATTAGAAAGATCCCAGTAGCCAAAATGATTTAGCAATTGGGTTGATTTGCACTGAACTCTGCAGAAGAGGAACCTGAACAGATGGTTCTAACATTTTATGGGAGAACATCAGGATGCCGGGGGGCGGAAAATAATCAAAAGGACGCGCGCCTCCTGAGTTCTTGCGTGATTGAAAGCATGCATCGACTTGTGACGTGTCAGTGTGTGTTTTTGTTTTTGTCTGAGCGAGCAACGAGGGATCGGCTCGCAGCGTGGGGCGGGCCTCGGGCGGCCGTCGGTTCTCACAGTCCACAGAGCGGGCTCTTTGACATGGATCGTGAGAACCTGATTGGCAGGGGTCCGTGTGGCGAAGAGGAATCTGACAAAACGTAGGAGAAGAAAAACATCTGCGTTCATTCATGTCAGAAGATCAACGTGATTGGAAAAACAGCATCTGTGGAGGCAGTCAAGCAAACACAGACATGTCTTTTGAAATTCATCTTTTTTACATTGGAAGCATCTTCTGATGGTTTTCCTGCCATATTGGGGCAAAAGAGGAAGATGGAGGTAAAATAAGCTGCTTCTTGTGTTACAGATCATGAGGTCTCCAAAAGCACAAAGGGTGACATAATTGCGGTTTGCCCTGTAAACATATTGACACCCTTACAGCTTTTTTACATTTTTTCTTGTTACATTGAGAGCCACGGTTCAGGTGGGTGAATCTGTCAAACTCCACTGATGCAAAACTGACGGGAGGACAGCCGCTGCTGAAAGAAAACCGCGAGGAGTGCAGTTCAAGGTCAGCCACAAGCCATGTGTGAATCACAGCAAAGTAAGATGATGTGGTCAAAGGAGACCTAAACTGCTTTCATTCAAAACATTACATTTTGATGGAAACTAACAGTGCATGTCACCCTTGTCAGTAAAACATGGTGACAGCATGATGGTGTGGGGATGCTTTTTTTCAACAGAGACAGAAAAGATGGTCAGAGCTGATGGGAAGAGGGATGGAGCTAAATACACACTGGAAACTGTGGTGGAAGTTCATCTTTGAGTGGATAACGGCCTTAGACATGCAGCCAGATCTAGAAAGGATTAGCTGAAACCATACTGTTGTGATCGTGGCTCGGTCAAAGTCCAGATCTAAATCCTCACCAGAATCTGTGGCACGGCCTGAAAACAGAAGTCCTTAGATCTTCACGTCCAATCCGACTGAACTTGAGTCCTTTTGCAAAGAGGAATGGGCTGAGCGAGTCTGAGAACTGCTCCTTGTACCTCTGCTCCGCTCCATCCAGAACTGGAAGCTCTTCTTTCCCTTATATACTTTTTTTTTTCTTTCTGATCTTCAAAAGACACTTTTTCAAGTCTGTTTGCTTCCCTCTATTCTTAAGCAGCAGGGTCCCTCATGCCAGATTATGTCTCTGAAAGGAGGGAGATAACATGAGACAAATAACTCATCTGTTACCCTCCAGCTGTCTTCCACAAATAAATCAAAACAGAGACTGGCTTATCTTCACATCTCTAATATTTACGGTACCCTATTTGAGAGACAACAAACAGCGCTTCATTGGAGTGCTTTCCAGGCAGCGTCTGAACAAAACAGATCAATTCTTGATCAAATCTGATTTATCTGTGCCTATGAAATCTAATCTTTTTGCTTCATGGTATAAAATGCTTGAGGGTTTATTACAATGGGAATTAGGGTTACCTACAAACTTATTCAAAATGCACAATTCAACCACCTGGTGGCACAATATTTTGCAGCATTATTGTAGCCCGATCCTGACTGATATTGCGTTTTATTATTAAAAGTTTTGCTGCCAGCTTTTTGAAAGAGAGTATCTGTGCAATAAAGCGGTTGATTTAATTCATTGTAATTCTGCAGTCTGTAGAATTAGCTAAGTGAGCAGTGTTTGAGGGAGAGATTGTGCCTGTAGCCCAAACAGAGCCACCTGAGGTTTATGACCCCAGAGTGCAGTCTGTTTTCAGAGGGTGATGGTGAGGGCAGCCAGTCTGCAGGCGGCAGAGGAAGGGGGGCTACGTGACAGAGACACCTGGTCCGAGTAAAACAGGCCGCCTTCTTTACACACTTGGGTTTTTAAATTCTTCCAAGTGACTGCGACCTACAGTACTTTCATGATCAAGAAATTCATAAAGGAGCAAACTAAAAACGAAGAAAGGACTGAATGGCTGAATATGCATAACAACAAAAATATAACATATAAAATATAACACTGAAAGGTGTAGGAAATCCAACGTTTATTTTCAATGCGTGTATCCAGGGTGCAAAGAAGAACTTCTTGAGCTTACAGAGAGACACATCTTCGATTGTTTGTCTTTCAAGAATCTCTTTAGGTCCACTCCTATGTTACCTTGAACTCACCCCACTGGTTTTCTGTTGGATTTACATTTGTGGACTAAGGAGGTCATGAGGGAAGGTTGATTCTTAGAATTGATTTGGCCAATCCAAAAAAGGTTAGTTTTTTGGATTGGCCAAAGGGAGTTTTCTCAATTCAAAATGTCTGGAGTAGTGTGGAGTTCCCAGCTTTATAGACCTGCAGGCGAGGCCTCATTGGAGCTTAGATTCACATGTAAATTCACCCGGAACTGATCGCACCAACAATGGAGAGTTGATTTGGCCATATGCTGTCAATGCTGATCCTGTTGAAAGACCCAATGTGACCCATTTTGGGTTTACCGGTACAGATCATCAGGTTTCTATTCAAAATAGCTTGCAAATCAAAAAGTTCATGACATTTTCATGCCATATTTATGCCATATTCTATTATATTTATGCCATATTGTTTAACCATAACAAGGTTGGCAGGGCCTTTAGACGTCCCACAGCATTACAGATCCTCCACCCTACCACAACAACAGTCATCTGTTTCATATTTAGCCTTTATTTCACGCCAACCCACCTGGAATGTTTGTCAAAAAGCTCATCTTACTTCATCAAAGCTAAACTTCTAGTTAAAGTTGAAGTGGGGTTTACGCTGTTAATGTCAGGAAAGTGTATTTTCCTGGCATGCCTCCAAAACAACCCACTGGCATGTACATGACTTCTAATGGTTCTTATGGAGACCTCGTGACCCCAAGATGCCTGTCTTAGAGGCACGGCGGTGGCACAAGGGTAGACCATGCGACCCATGTTCAGACCTCAGGTTCAAGTCCCAGCCTGTGGCTCTTTGCCGCATGTCGTCCCGCTCTCTCTCAACCCTATTTATTGTCAGCTAAATGTCAAATAAAGGCCACTAGTGACAAAAAAGATGCCACTCTTTTTTTGTAGCTCTCTTATCCTGAGTATTGGAGAGGTTTTTTTAACTCTCTTCCCTCCTCACTGTTTATAGTGCCATATAAATATGGTTCTTCATCAAGCAATAGTCCTTTATGTCACATTACACTCTTATCTCAGGGAAACAGGAAGTCATAGTCTACTAATTTAACGTTCCTAGAAAGTTTTACCAAGTTACTGAAACATATCGGTTTGAAAAATTGTTTGAGAAACTGTTATATTTATCTTCAAGAGATTGTTACTGGTACTATTATTGAAAAGTTAATTATTTTTAGCATCTCAACTCACTAGTGAAACACATTATAGAGATAAATTACATACAGACTGATATTTCAAAACCTTTATATAATTATTTTCCTCTTACTGCAAATAATAACACAACATAATCTTTTAATCTAACATTGGACTATTACAGCAGACCAATTTTAAAACATTTTAATAAAGAAATGTGGGCTTAGTGAAAAGCAATACCTTCAAAAGTTACTTTTAATCTCACAAACGAGTCTCATTGGAGCACACATTCTGATTTATTTTTACATATTGTCCACTTAAAGTAAAAGTTGGCTTTTTGTACTTTTCAGAGAAAGATTAAACTTCTGCATTAAAAGGTTGAAGCATTTTTACACATTATTGCCAGGTGTGCAAATAAATGTCATTGCATCTGTATATGTGTGCAAATCCCTAAATTAGTTACCAGTTGAGAATTATAAAACCTCTTTATTTCTATACCTGTTTGCACAGTATGCTAAACTAGCTTTAAAAAAAAAAGGTTTTTTACTATTTCTTTCCATGCAAAGTATGCCACAGAAACACAATATTCAGAATTGGGAGCACTGGCTGAATTTATCCAGTTAACTTGGCCCAAAAAACATCAATGGAAGAGAAGATGTGCAATTTCCTCAGCTGTGTGTGCATTTGGGAAAGTCTGTATAGTCTCTCCGTGTGTGTTTATGTCTACAACTACCTAGAATGGTGAGACAACAAATGGACCTAGGTATAGACTCAGCAGATGCCCACCCAAACAAACTGTCGAGTGGAGAGAAACAGGATGTGGATGGAAAATGTATCCTTCTGTAAAAACTAAAGAAAAAAGGAATCCATCTGATGGCTGAGCCATATTGTATTGAATTAAAATATTTCAGATGGCACACCCCAAAGTGAACAGAAGTCAGCAAATCTGAATTCCACGGTCCGAAACAGAAGGTAATTATAAACAAAAGATTGACAAAGAAATGATTTTTCATTCAAGGTCGTTGTCTGTGTTTAGGAACTTACAGCATTGTTAATTTCCTCAACCTTTAACAGTTAGTGGAACTCACAAATGAGGATTTCAAAAAGTCCAATATGAACCATGTGTTTGAGGCTTGGATTTAGTTTCACCTCGTTTAGCTTCAAATTCAGTCCGTTACCAGGACGCACTTTCATTTCAAGCAGTTAAAGCCAAGTTTGTTTCAAACACAGTGCAGCCTCAGTGAGCTGTGCTAAACGGCATCATGATGGTAAAATAAAATGTTCTGGAGGCTGATAAGAGTCAAGGACAGAGCAAGATTCGACTGAGGGGTGTTCCAAAAAATGAGAAATATGTCAGTAACATGCGGATATGTTTTGGTACTCTCTGAGAGAAACATTGGGATTAGACACGATCTACTCTTTCTGTTGAAGAGTGCTTTAGTAAAAAAAAAAAAAAAAACATGTCCATGTCAGCCAAGCCAGGCCTCTGTACCTAATTTTCCGGTCCTTTTCAATACAATATTTTATAAGATAATAATCTTACATAATATTATTTAAATATTCAACATCACCCAAGCTTGGTTTGCCTGTCTCATAACTGAGAGTATAACCTAATAAGTCCACAGAAAAGCTGAAAATGTTTCCTTTCATCAAACAATAGCTAAGCTGAAACTGTAATAGCTATTGTTACATACATGTATTGATGTGATTATCCTTCCCAAACAAATGGGTGAAAGGTGTTAAAAGACGTAATGGCTCATAGTATGGCACTCCTGAGAGTTTCAGTCAGCGCTGGTCAGGGTTACAGCTTTTATCTGATGCTAGCCTGCCCCCTCCTGGTGTGGTGATGAACTACAGCTATAAAAAAATATTATTTTATAAACAATGCTTTAAAAGTAAATGATGAGGCAAGATTGACCCATTGGATATCCTTTATACCGTTAAGTGCCCGATCGTACCAGAGCCTTGAGATTAAAGTTAAATATTAAATATTGGTAATAAAACTAACATGTTAGGAGATGAATCTGCACAGCAGCTTCCTGCGGTCTATAAGAATATTTATATATTTTATATTAACATAGTATTTCTACTTTAAATGATAAATATTTATCTTCTTTATTTTTCTATTGCAGAGGTCTAAACACCATAATTTGTGCTTTTTTAAATTTTTCTCTTCGGTCACTACTTTGCGTAACATCAACGTCTCAAAGCTGCATACATTTCCCCTTAAAAAGATTATCCACTTAAGCTCAGACTAGACTAAGTAGCCCTTTTTTTAAAAAAAAAAGGTAATGGTTTGTTTAGTTATCTTACGTCGGAAATAATTTCCTCTAAGTTCAGAGTCGTGTTGAGGACCAAAGCTGACAGAATTAAAAATAAAAGCAGAAATATTTAAATGTCCCAATATATAAACCAATAAATTTAAAAAATACTAATTATTAAGAAACATAATCAATGTTATATTTATTAATATGTATAATATTAACACAGAGAAGCAGCATTTAGTTCCTATGCGCCACTTATCTGGAACAAACTTCCAGAAAACTGTAAAAGTGCTGAAAACCTTCTTCTGAGTTCTTTTAAATCAAGATTAAAAACACATGTGTTTAGGACAGCCTTCGACTGTTCTAGTTAAACTGTTTTAAACATAATTAGTTCAACTTTGTAGTCCAACTGTTTTTAATATTTGCTTTTAGCTTCTATTCTCCCATGTTTTATTTTGTTTCTACATTTTATTCCAACTTGCTTTTATTCTGTTTTATTTTCCTATATTTTAATCATGTAAAGCACTTTGCATTGTCTTTGTACTGAAATGTGTTATACAAATAAATTTGCCTTGCCTAATATGCTTAACGTGGTTTTGTTAGTAAACCTGCATACCTTGAAAAAACCCATTCATTCAGGAGGAGAACGACTAAAACGCCACACAGATGACATAAACCACTAGACAGGCAATTACGTTCTCAGAAAAAAGCCCACAAATTAAAAAAGGAAAACATTTAAGACATATTTTGCTTTTTCCCAAAATCTGTTTATTTCAACCAGCATCAAACTGTCCATTAGGATCCCACCAAGATAATTTGAAACAAACGAAGTCGGCAGTGAACTGGTCGTCTTCACAGCCGAAGAATTTTTACTCGACCGACTCAAACATAAATTCCATCTATGCCCCAAAATTAAGTGGGAAGTTTGCCAAACCATCCAAAAAATGTTGACATTCCAATTAAGCTAAGCACCGCACTCCTTGCTGGATCCTCTGCCAGTAGCTTTGCATTTGGAAAATGTTCGTCGTTGTCATTGCGATCACTTTGGAAAGATCGCAGCTACTCAGAGGATGCTGGGGGGTTACCTGAAACATGCGTTCATCGGGAGGGTCAGTAGGAGAGATACCCAGACGTTTCAGGCACATGCCCAGATATGCATCTTCAATGTAGATGGGTTTGATATGAGGTGAGGCGCTTAGGATCTTCTTAGGCAGATCCAGAGACATGACGTAAGCCATGCCCAGAGGATATGGTGGGTACTCTGGCTCAGCTATCACGTCTCTTGGCATGTAAAACTTGTTGAATGGGTTTCTTAAAACTGGGCTGTGCCACCATACTAATCCTGTCATGTAGTTTTCTTTAGGTGTCTTCGGATCAAGCAGCAACCTCACCAAATTTTTCACATGGAGCAAGATGTCCGAGTCGATTTTTATCATAAAGGCAGACGCGCCGCAGTGCTGGGACAGCCACTCCAGCATAACCATCGTCTTGATGGTCAAGTTGCGATAGCTGTCCTGGAAATTACTCTGAATGAGATCGTGATACCGCTCATTCTCCTGTTTCAGTCTCTCCTGCTGCTGGTTGGCATTGTGCCCCCCGGGTAGCCCCACTATAAAGATTATCTCAACCAGCTGACCAAGTATAAGTTTCTCTCCCCCCCACGTCCTTCGGATGTTGTCTCGAGCTGCCATGTCGCCGGGAGCAACAGGAATCATCAGGATCAGGAATGGACTGGTGGTCTTGCACGTCGGCGTGTCATCCATGATGAATCTGTAGTTCCGCGGGTAGGCCACATGGTACGGGCCTGGATCCTCCCACTTCTGTTCAGACGATGGAGAGCCCGTGGAATTGGATTTTCTGTATGCTGGTCCATACAAACGCTCAGGCTCATCCTGAGCAGTCAGGTAAATGATGATGAGCGTGACTCCTACAGCGATGCCGATGAATATGTCCTTCAGTCGTTTCCTGTGGTCCATTAAAACTATAAAAAAAAAAAAAAGTCATGTTATTGCAAAACCTTCAGTGCAAAGTATGTGTTAAAGAGGTAAATCGTCTGTAAAGAAGATCCTGCTGTATACTGTCATCTGACATTTCATTAGCGGATCATTTGACCTTAGGAATAATGTGAACACACAAGGCTGACTGAATATTTCCAAGAATTTGTATTATTATTTTATTATTTTTCCTTAAAAACACATTCAATTGTATAAAAAATGACCAATGCATTTAAATTAAGTCCAGTCAAAGAAAAGAAAAAGAGAGATCTCGATTTGACTGAATGTGAAGCATTTTCAGTGGGAAGTTCCTGTTGACCAGGATTTACTTGCCAGTCAAGTTTTTATGTTACCTTTTCATGTTCTTTTCATGTTTCATGTTCTTTTATGTTAACAATTCAGCCTGGCTACAACAAAATCGAACTTCTAATTTGCTGCTGGGCTCGTTAGAAGAGGCCAAAGCCATCACAGGAAACTCTGAAAAATAAAGTAGCTATTTATCAAAATATGACCTAAAACTGAGCTAAAAAAAAAACTGTGGAATAAAAGATGCTGAACAGGAGGAAACACGTGTTACTAATGTCTATTAGATTTTCTACCAACTCATTTTCAAACATGAAAGTAGGAGATTTAATATGTGAAGATGTTATTTGTTAATAACGTGAATCTGTTTAATCATGTTTAAAATAAACCTAAATATTTTAAATAGTTGCCAAAATGTGACAAAATACAGTCACTGGCCACTTTAATAGGTACACCTATTTAATTGCTTGTTAAAACAGTCAGCAAATCACGTGGCACCAACTTTAGACATGGTGGAGACGACCTGCTGAAGTTCATACATCATCTCTGAAAAACACGCTGAACCTTTAACCGGCTGGCTCTATGGAAGCAGAGGGCCAGACCGGGCCCTGCTCCTTTCAGCCAAGAACGGAAACGGAGACCACGATTCGCCAGGCTCATCAAAATAGCCTGATCTGATGAGTCTCGGTCTCAGTAGCAACATTCAGGAGAACAATCAGAATTTGTTTGGGCACCATTAAAGTCTCTTTGGGCCCCTTAGTACCACTTAACCACAGTTTACATGCCACAGCCTATCCGTGTAATATTATTACACACACACACATATACATATATATATACATATATATATATATATATATATATATATATATATATATATATATACATACATATATATATATATTTCCATCTATTTCCATCGGTATATAAATTATCTCAAACTGGTTTCTTGAACATGGCATTGATTTTGCTGTGTACATCATAGACGTGCAGCGGACAAATCCACAGCAACTGAGTGACGCTATCACATCAATATGAACCAAATCTTCTGAGGAATATTTCTGACACCGTGTTGAATCTTTACTGGAACATTAGATGCAGTTCCGAACAGAAAAGTGGGTCCAACTTGGTAATGGCAAGGTGTACCTAATAAATTGGCCGGTAATTACAGGTGCTGGTCATATTAGAATATCACAATTATTATAATTTTTTTTTAGTAATTCCATTCAAAAAGTGAAACTTGTACATTATATTCATTCATTACACATGGTCAGATATACTTCAAGTGTTTATTTATTTTCATTTTGAAGATGTTAACTGACAACTAATGAAAACCCCAAATTCAGTATCTCAGAAAATTTTAAGACCAATAACAAAAAAGTGATTTCCAGAAATGTTGGCCAACTGAAAAGTATGAACATGAAAGGTATAAGCATGTCCAACAATTAATACTTGGTCAGGTGAGTTTGCTGGCCATCTAAGAACAGGGATACCATGGTCCTTAAACCAAGTACTGGTAGCTTTGGCGCTGTGTGCAGGTGCCAAGTCCTGCTGGAAAATTAAATCTGCATCTCCATAAAGTTGGTCAGCAGCAGGGAGCATGAAGTGCTCTAAAACTTCCTGGTAGATGGCTGCATCAACCTTGGACCTTAGAAAACACAGAGGACCAACACCAGCAGATGACATGGCACCACAAAACCATCACCGACTGTGGAAATTCTAAACTGGACCTCAAGCAACATGGATCCTGTGCCTCTCCTCTCTTCCTCCAGCCTCTGGGACCTTGATTTCCAAAGGAAACGCAGAATTCACTTTCATCAGAGAACATAACTTTGGACCACTCAGCAGTAGTCCAGTCCTTTTTGTCTTTAACCCAGGCGAGACGCTTCTGACGCCGTCTCTTGTTCAACAGTGGCTTGACACCAGGAATGCGACAGCTGAAACCATGTCTTGCATACGTCTGTGCCCGGAGGTTCTTGAAGCTCTGACCCCAGCTGCAGTCCACGCTCTGTGAATCTCCCCACATTTCTAAATAGGTTTTGTTTCACAATCCTCTCCAGGGCGCGGTTATCCCTGTTGCTTGTACACTTTTTTCTACCACAACTTTTCCTTCCCTTCGCCTCTCGATTAATGTGCTTGGACACAGAGCTTTGCGAACAGCCAGCATCTTCAGCAATGACCGTTTGTGTGTTGCCCTCCTTGTGCAAGTTGTCAATGGTCGTCACAACAACTGTCCAGTCAGCAGTCCTCCCTATGATTGTGTAGCCTACAGAACTAGACTGAGAGACCATTTAAAGGCCTTTTCAAGTGTTTTGAGTTAATTAGCTGATTAGAGTGTGGCACCAGGTGTTCTTTTCACAATATTCTAATTTTCTGAGATGCTGAATTTGGCGTTTTCATTAGTTGTCAGTTATAATCATCAAATTTAAAATAAATAAACACTTGAAATATATCAGTCTGGGTGTAATGAAAGAATTTAATATACACGTTTCCCTTTTTGAATGGAATTACTAAAAAAAAAAAAAAATTACTTTTTCATGATATTCTAATTATACGACCAGCACCTGTACATATCTTAACCTTTGCATAATCTGGATCGTAATCTCTCAAATAAAGGGTAAAAATAACAGAACTTATGTCAGAGTCGAGATATTTCTGCACTGGGAATGCGTAGGCCACACATACCTGTTAATACAGATCTCGACCAACGTCCACAAGCCAAACCATGTACAAAATGGCCCAAATCAGCTGAAAATAAAGATAAGCATTTTCAGGTACAATTTAAAAAGCTCTAAAAATATCCTCGAAAAATAACATTTGGATTTTGTGAACACAGACTAAATACAAACGGATTTCTTTTTAGGTATTTTAAGTTTACTTTTCCATTTAAAGTTAGAGAAAAGATACTATGGAGTACGGACAGCCATCTTTGTTGAGAGTCAATTTAAATCGGGGATAAATGACATTTAAGTCCCTTTTCAGTTTGTTAAATCGACCTTGAAACTATTTGCACATCACACACAAATTTAGGTCTCTCACTTTAAGGTCGCAAGCTTAGGGTTATCATACAGTTAAATATAACGCTCCATTTTCAGGTGTTTTTTCTGTTTACCAATAAAAGGGTTCATAAAAGAATAAAGCAATTAATCAAGAAATTTAAAAATAAGCACACTGGAACAGGTTCAAGTTAATAATCACATTCTGGAAGACGTCATGCATTTGGATTGTGTTTTTGTAGCTTTTACGATGTATTCACCAAGGTGTTTTGTCAATTCAACGTTCATTAAAGGCAAAGTGAACCATCAGTTAGAAAGGAGATCATCTTTCAACTAGCGACGCTACGCTACAACTAGGATATGCAAAGATTTGGGGGATTTAAGGAAGTGGTAAAGAGTTGTATTAAAAGAAAACTTTAACAGTACCTCTGAATGCGTTGTTCATCTCATTTTTTTTTGTCTTCACATTTTTTTTCTGCACAAAGAGACCACAGACAGTTCTAAAAGTTAAATCCAGAATAAGAATGGCATCTAAAGTAAACTGAACCACAGCATGATGTAAAAAGACCCGGTTGCAATAGAGAGTCACTGTCACAGCATAAATGGAACCAAACCCTGCCTTGGCTCTCAGACTTCCCGCTTTGCTTTCTACCGGCTGCGATAGGAGATACGGTCTCACGACTGTTTAGGGTGTGACGGTAACCAACTGTTTGGCACCTAGCTCAAGAGCTGTGCAGACTGTTTGTTTGTTTGTTTGTTTGTTTTTGAAAACTTTTGAGACAATCACTAGTAAAGTTGTTCAATGCTGATGCTTCAATCTATCAGCCAGTGATATTTTTTCCTGTTCATTAAACGCAACAGAGGTGAAAACTCCCACCTTTCTTTCGGCCCGTAAACGCATGAAAAAAGAATGGTTGTGTATCTTCTTACTTTGGGTGTTATACAAAACCTTTTTTTTTTTTCAGAAAGTTTGAAGAGTTTGGTGTCAGGTGATGGGTTACACGATAAAAACGGATCCGTTACGCGTCTTCAACAAGACCCTAGAGCTGTGACAGCTTCCCTCCTGCATCAACCCCTACATTATCATGCCTGTCCCCAAGAAAAGCCCCACCAGGGGGTTAAATAACCAAAGACATTTCGCCCTGAAGTCTGATCATCAAATTATTTGAGCGACCAGTGTTGAAGCATCTAAAGGACATCACGGGCCCCACGTTGGACCCCATGCAGTTTGCTTACTGGACAAAATGATCAGCAGACAACACAGTCAATTTGGGACTACACTTCAGCCTGCACCACCTTGACCACCCAGGAACGTATACCAGGATGTTTTTTGTGGACTTAAGTTTGGCTTTCAACACCATCAAACCAGCCATCCTCCACCAAGGCTCACTCAGCTAGCAGTACCAACCTACACCTGTCAGTGGATCTCCAGCTTCCTGACCTAATGTCTGTATTATGTGAGCACAGTGAACAAAGTCAAATTCCTTGATTGTGCCCTCAATCGTGGTCAAACAAAACTGATTCTGAAAATTAGCTGCAGGTCATCAGGAGCCAGCGCAATGTAAAGCTGTCTGTCATCAGCATAGGTGTGAAAATGAATGCTGCATTTCCTAATGATTAGAGACACCAGAGGCAGTAGGGTCTAAATAACATAAAGTTTAGGACCTAAAATTGAGTCTTGCGGAACGCCGTATATCACTTTGAATAATTTCAGTAAATCTCCAGCACTCCTTAGCGCTTTAGCTGCTGTATAACAACTCTGCTTAATTACAAATAAATACCAGTTGGTGTACACGTTCTTAATTTCTGCATAAAAAAAGCTGAAATTTTAAAGCTTGAAATACGGATTGGTTTACATATAGTTATAGGTTAAGCCATTAGAATTTGAAAACACCCCTAATGCCACTCGGAACTACATGAAAGTCCTTTTCTGATGAAACTGAAGATATTTTAAATTTTAAATACGACTAAAATTTACATTTGCTAGGGAAAACATAGTTTGGTGATCGGGTAGGCGGCCTTGCAGGAAAAATGAGGAGGGGGATGATAGATATGTGGGACAAAGAATAGGACTAAAAGGTCCTGTTTGTTCAAGTAAGCAAGTTTAACAGGTTTGTCACAGAAGACAAGCCTGCAGTAGGTGGAAGCAAAGACAGAGAGAGACAACAGCTTACAGGAAAGGACCCACAACATTCCAGAGGTATTCTATGCAGTGTTATAAAAAAGCATTTGTCCCCTTACAGATTTCTTCCATTTTTGTTAGACTTACATGATTTAGATCAAACAAATGTTCAGTTCAAAGATAACTTGAGAAATTTTGCCCTGCTTTTTGTTTTTGCAGAATTGTTTTAATTAAGTCACATTGGAGATTTTTCAAGCATAAATGGCCAGTTTGATAAACTGTACTATAACCTTAATTAGATTTAAGCCCAGACTTTGACTAAGCTCCTCCCAAAACCTTTATTTGTGACTCAGACATGGACTGGCTGGTGGGCTTTAGATCATTGTCCCAGTGCATAAACCAAGTGCAATTGGTCATGAACAAATGGCGAAATATTCTATAAAAAAAATGTGTACTGAGCAGAAATCATAATTACGGCCTGTTATCCATGTCCTGACAAAGAAAAACAGCCCCAGAACACCATGTTTGACTGTCGGGATCAAGGACAGAAGTCCTTTTCTCTCGTCAGTCCAAAGGAACATTTTCCCCAAAAGTCTCAGGGATCGTCATCATTTTTGGAAACTGAAAGATGAGCGAAACCCTCTAATGTTCTTTTTGGTCAGCAGTTTTCACCTTGGAACTCTTTAATGGATGCCATTTTTAGCCAGTCTCTTTAATTGTTGAATCATGAACACCAAACCTGATAAACTTAGCAAGCGAATCCTGCAATGTTTTAGATGATGGGTTCTGCTGGGACCCTGTGGTTGAGTCTGAAGAAATTGTGGCAGGCCAGCCATACCTAGGGATCTTCAAAACTATTAGTTATTTATTTTTTATTTTATTTTTTGTTTTATTTTTTTACTGTTGTCACTGTGATTCCGAAGAGTCTTATAAATGGCTTTGTAATTGCATATTTTTCAGGGACTTTATCAATGGTGTTGGTTGTTTGTGCCGGTTACACTTTTTCTTGTTTTGCTGTTCATTTTTTATATCTCTCTCTGCAGATGTAGAAGCAGACACTGAGGATGTTATCTTGTACCCTCTTTTTCCTCTGCTCTACTACTGTCTACTATTGTTCTCCCTTTTAAAGTTTTTCTCTTCCTTTCTTTCTCTTTTCCCTTTCCGTTCCTGTGTCCATTGAACTTGAAATAATCCCAAAAATATTATCCAATATTGTTTTTATGCATAAATATCAAGCGGAGCACTATGGTGAAAGCAGTAATGCTCCACTTGTGAAACTAAAGCTGTTGGGCTCTTTTTGGCATTAAGACAGCACTGCCAGACAGGAAACATTAAAATAAAACAATAAAATGGCTTTTGTAAACCTTTCTAGAGCTATCTTCTTTGAGACTTTTCCTAATTTTATGTTGTAAGACATGTCCTATTTTAGTGATTTCATCATTCTACAGGTCAGGCAGTGATCAGAACTGGGTTTCATTAGTTAAATTAATGTCAGCTTTCCTAAAAACGACGAAAACAAGAGTAAATTCATGGGTTTACAAAGGTCAAGGCGTTTGCTTCCTCACCTAAGACCTGGCTGCTTTGCCTAGCTACATCTTTGTTACACTGCTACTATAAACAATGTGTTTGAGACTCATTTGTTCCTACACGCAGGGCATAGTTATATTCCCCGCATATTATCCGTCATTGCTGTGCAGAAACCCGCAACTTTATTTTAGTTTTCAAACCAAGAAATAAGGAAGTTGGGGGAGCGCTGCGCGCTAAAGCGTTTCTCCAAGAAAACACATTCAAAAATGTGCAAATCATGGTTCCTATTTATTATTATTATTATTATTATTATTATTATTACTGTAAAGACGGACGCGATGAACGGAACCTGACCGAATTTGTCGTTACGCACCGAGTTCGGAACGTGACCCGGGGGCTGCGTGCACACGTCAGTCACTTTCCTATAACTATTTCCTTCCCGTAGCCTACCTTTGTGCTGCTGCTCGCCTCGCTGTTTAAACAGGCTTCCTCTCTTAGACGTTTTTCCTGAGATACAGAAAAGCATCCAGCAGACTGGAAGTCATGTTAAAGAAGAGTCGGTCTAGAATAGAGACGGCGTCGGTATAAAACAGCGGCGCGGCCATTGAACTGTGTTGCTACCTGGGAGTAGACTGACATTTGACAGGAAATGCCCCACTTCCTTGTTGGCTTGGTCTGAAAGGAGAGGAGAAGCAAACAGCCACAGCTATGAGCACTACTAATTGCTTTAGTTACTGTTTACAAGGTGAAAGCATCGACCTAAAACAATTAATAGTTTCAATAGAAACGTATATAGGCTTATGTTAATTTTTTTTGTGAGGATTGCAACTCGGTTGACTACTGCTGCTGCTGTAGCCCATTGGTTGGTTTGTCATTTTTTTTAAATATAAATATAGGTAGCTTTACATGCAGAGCAGAATAGAGCTAACCGGTGTGATATCTACATGCATACACTGCCGCTTAAATGTTTGGGACCTAGAAATGTCCTTATATTTTTAGTAAAAAGGACAGTTTTCTTCAATTACAGCAACGCTGATAATATCTCGACCAGGGGTCACCCACCGTTTTGAAACAGCTAATTCAGTACTGTGTCATACGAAGGGCTACCTGTACTGACCTTTGAACTAAAGAGTCAGAGCTCACCTTAACTTCATGTAATATAAACATGTCTTTAATGCTTTTGTCATTTAAAAGTTATGTACATACAACTATGATTAAAAAGGGAGAGCAACTGAATAAAATAGCATTTTAGCTGCAGCTCACGGGAGGCTTGGGTTATTTTTTCTTTTGAACAAGCTTGAGGGCACTGCATATGGTCCTTAGGCGCTAACTGGTGCTCTCGGGCACCATGTTGGTGACTCTTTCTTATTGATTTGCATGTATATATGAGTGGCCAGGAGCACAGTCACCAATACGCAATACGGTCAGGAGTTTGACATTATGTACAATGAACTGAAGATTAACAGTCATGACTATAAGAAGCATGGAGGATCAGAAACTGGTATTTCCTGATTTCTCTTTATTTGGTGCTGTTCTTAAAATGTGTGCTGGTGGGTCATTATGTAACTCATGACCTGACGGTTGACATTTACAGACAACGTTGTTTATTGTATGCACAAGCTAATATGCTTGTACTCAAGTTAAAAATGTGTTTTGGATCAGTGAATGTGGTACTTTTTAAAGCATGCGCTACCCTTTTGTATACTGCCCTCTTGTGGAGGCACTATAAGCAAAGTATGCAGAAACTCAAAGGGGCATATAACGATGGAATGAGGATGCTGATATAGAAGTAAGTTATATTTGCTGGTGTTGGTGTTTCCACTTTTCAATCTTGAGTACAGGTGTATGAGTAAAATAAGATGACTCTAGAAACAACCTCATCCAATCATTGACAGACTGTGTGAAGGGGTATGTCTCAAATGTGGAACCATCAGCATTTGAGCCTTTTTTTATTTGTGACTTTAAAAGTGTATTTGTTATTTATTTCATTTTATTTTATATGAACCTACTTGTGTCTTTAATAATAATAACAATAACAACAACAATTATTATTATTATTATTATATAAACCCTGAACAGCTCTAAAATACATTTTTGTTTTTCAAGTTTATTAAGATTCAGAAAAGTACATTCCTTTCCTTAATACTTTACAGAGTTGCCTTTTAATCTGTATTATTTAGGTCAGTCATTTCAGGGATCCTGCTTCTCACAATGGTTTACTGGAAAAGAAACCCATTCCTCCTCACAAATCTGGTATAATACTGCTCAGTGAGAGGTGAGATTAGGCCTTTACGATGGCCAGTCCAACCCATTGACTTTAATGTCCTTAAGCCACTGAATAACAGGTTTTCGGGCATTCTCAGGGCCATTGTTCATTTAGGAAACCCATCAGAGCGCTAACTTTAACTTCCATTCTTGAGATGTTGCTCCAGTATTTCCACATAATGTTCTGAACTGAAACTGTCACAGCTTGTTTCACTGAAAGCTTTCTGTTCCATTTTAAGAAACCGACAACAGAAATCCTTTAAACAGTATCTGTGTTTCAAATCTCAGAATTAAATGTTTTATGCTCTTACTGTAATTTATGCTGTTATCTTGCATGAAGTTGTCAAACAGTTCACATTTTCTGTTTTTAATGCTTGTTCTGTTAGTTTATTTTTGTCCACAACATTTGCTCCTGCCTTTCTTGGCCAGAGCGTTTTTTTTCATCTGGTTAAATAAAGGTTAAATAGAAAAATTTTAAAATCAAGAATAGAATTTAAAATTCTTCTTCTAACGTATAAAGCCCTTAATAATCAAGCTCCATCATATATCAGAGCTCTGATTACCCCGTATGTTCCTAACAGAGCACTTCGCTCTCAGACTGCAGGTCTGCTGGTGGTTCCTAGAGTCTCTAAAAGTAGAATGGGAGGCAGATCCTTTAGCTATCAGGCTCCTCTCCTGTGGAACCAACTCCCAGTTTTGGTCCGTGAGGCAGACACCCTGTCTACTTTTAAGACTAATCTTAAAACCTTCCTTTTTGACAAAGCTTATAACTAGAGTGGCTCATGTTACTCTGAGCTACCTTTATAGTTTTACTGCTATAGGCTTAGGCTACTGGAGGACATCAGGATCTAATTTTCTCACTCTATAGAGTTCTACTGTTCTTCAATTATGCATTATGTGTTGTCATTTCTGCTTTAACTTTCTGTTCTCTCTCTTTTATCTTCATAGTAGGTACACCTGGTCTGACGTTCTGTTGACTGTGACATCATCCAGGGAAGACAGATCATCCGCTATTACCATCTAATGTAGAACAGATTACTGGATCAATGTGTGCTTCTGTTCTTGTTTGTCTCTCTTGTTGTGTCTCTGCTCTGTCTTCTGTAACCCCAGTCGGTCGAGGCAGATGACCGTTCATACTGAGCCCGGTTCTGCCGGAGGTTTTCCTTCCCGTTAATGGGTGGTTTTTCTTCCCACTGTCGCTTCATGCTTGCTCAGTATGAGGGATTGCAGCAAAGCCATGTACAATGCAGACGACTCTCCCTGTGGCTCTATGCTTCTCCAGGAGTGAATGCTGCTTGTCGGGACTTTGATGCAATCAACTGGTTTCCTTATATAGGACATTTTTGACCAATCTGTATAATCTGACCCAATCTGTATAATATGATTGAACTTAACTTTGTAAAGTGCCTTGAGATGATATGTTTCATGAATTGGCGCTATATAAATAAAATTTAATTGAATTGAAATTCACAATTCCATCTATGTGACCACAAGTCCCTCCTGCAGCAAAACACCCCCCACACACGATTCTGCTAAACCCATACTTCAGACGTGGGACCGTGTTCGCAGGCTTGGAAGATTTCCCCTCTTTCCTCAAATTGTAACAAAAGTCATCAAGGTTAAGCACTTCAATTCTAGCTTTGTCAAACCACAGGTCTTGTCTACAAAAACTAGGGTCTTTCTCCCTTTGCACATTTATAAACTGTAATCTTTTATTCTGTTTTTGGAGTAATGCTTTCTTTATGTGGCCTGTCAGCCTGTCAGTACAGAGCTAATTTCACTGTGGATAGCAACAGTCTCTGCATTTTAAGCCAACATGTTCCCAAGATCTCATGATTTTATTGCCTTTTTGTGGCAATAAAAAATATTACATTTCTTCATTTTGTTATTTGGAGTGTCTGTAAATATTTATTTATTGCTATTTCTACAGTTTCAAAGAAATAGAACAGGTATGTAGGTATGAATTTTGATTTCAACCCCACTCATCTGTTGCAATAAACTTTGTCCACCACCAGATGTCAGACTGGGTTTATTTTTCTCTTTAGTTTTGTCCTAACGTTGTACATTTTCAAGAGTAAAGCATCTGATTAAAACAAAAACATTTCTCTAAATGTAACTGTCTCTGTATTTTATATTGAAAAATGGCATATTTGAAGTATTGTAATTTGCACATTAATCAGTTTAAATTATGTTTTAATTCATATTTTCTTATAGATAGCAAACAAGCATTGATAAAATTAAGCCACATCAATCATTTCATGCACAAAATGTGGGGTTTCATGTATTCATCTAATGTTAATAGTAGCTACTTATTTCAGGTCAATTTCACAAAATGATTTGAATCATTCGGTGGAATAGTTTTCCTAGATGGCATTTATTTCTAGATTTATTTTGAATTATGTCAGAGTTGGTCCTCCATAACAGTACAGTACAAGCACCAAAAGGCCACTAAAAGAGCTTAGTCAGAACTGCCTGCTTCCTGAGGAAGTCCGCACATGGCCAGGCTTCCTGTTGTGCTTTCTTCCCACAGTTGAAAATTCTAGTAGAATATATATGTATATATATATATATATATATATATATATATATATATATACTGTATATACAGTCCTGCTCACCATTATTGGTACCCCTTCATGTTTTGCATAGCAAAGTGAATATCTTCAGAAATAAATGGAAATGTTCAAAACTTATATCAGCAGGATCTTTCAATTTTAGGTCCAAAATAATTTAACAAAGACAGTTACCATTTCAACACAAATATTTTAATTCCAAAGGACAAAACAGAAAACCAGCATGTGCACTAATATTGACACCCCTGCCTAATATTTGGTTGCACAGCCTTTGGCAGCAATAACAGCCTCCAAACGTTTCTTATATTCATCTATAAGCTTCTTGCACTTCTCGGGTGGCATTTTCTCCCACTCTTCTTTTGCAATCTGCTCAAGCTCTTGTACACTTGCAGGGTTCCTTTCTCTAATGGCAGATTTCAGCTCTACCCAAAGATTTTCAATTGGATTGAGATCAGGACTCATTGCTGGCCATTTAAAACATTTCCTTTTCAACCATGCCTGCGTGCTTTTGGAGGTGTGCTTTGGGTCATTATCTTGCTGGAAGACCCAGGATCTTCGCCTCAAACCAAGTTTTCTTACACTGGGCAAGACATTTCGCTCTAGAATTTCTTGATAATCTTCTGATTTCATGATGCCTGTGATACTGTCAAGGCCTCCAGTACCAGATGCCGCAAAGCAGCCCCACAGCATTATGGATCCTCCACCATGCTTGATTGTTGGTATGGTGTTCTTTTCTTAAAATCTTCATTGCGCCGTCTGTAAACATACTGTTTGTGTGAATTACTGAAAAGCTTCACTTTTGTTTCATCTGTCCATAAAATGTTGTCCCAGAAGGCTTGAGGTTTGTCCAGGTTCTCTTTTGCGAAGATCAGTCGTTTTTTTATGTCTTTTCTTTAGCAATGGGGTCTTCCTTGGCCTCCGCCCATAAAGCCCCACTTTGTTTAGTGTGCGCCGTATGGTACTTGCTGAAACAATCACACCAGACTGTTCCATCTTTAGATGTTTGATGTGTTTTTTTTCCACCATTCGCACCAACCGTCGAAGACTTCTGTCAAGACTTTGATGCAATCAACTGGTTTCCTTATATAGGACATTTTGACCAATCTGTATAATCTGACCCAATCTGTATAATATGATTGAACTTGATTTTGTAAAGTGCCTTGAGATGACATGTTTCATGATTTGGCGCTATATAAATAAAATTGAATTGAATTGAATTGAATTGAATCAATTTTTCTCTTCCCCCACGTCCAGGGAGGTTCTTGACAGTTCCATGCCTGGAAAACTTCTTAATAACATTACGCACCGTTGAAACAGGGATACAAAAGGTCCTTGGAGATGGCTTTATACCCTTTGGAGTTCTTGTGCTTACAAATAATAGCATTTCTGGTGTCCTCAGACAGCTCCTTTGTCTTTACCATTGTCACATGTGAAGATGGACTAACAGGTGCCTTTTAAAGCACCAACATGATCATTCATTGGTTAATTCATGTCACATGTGTGGAGGCAGTTCATCACAAGTGATCTTTATTTGTGATTTGCAACAGGTGAGCTGAATTGGGTTTTGATACTGATTTGCAGCAAAGAGTGCCAATACCATTGACATGGTAAACATTATGTTTTTCTTTGTTTTCCTCATAATGATTATCTTTTGAAATGTTTTTATCATTTGCTGTTTTGCATCAAGCACAAGCTATCAGCAGTAAAATGTTGTTTCACTTGATGAATTTCCTTCAGGAAATATTCCATTATATGTAATTAAACTTCAGGGGTGCCAATAATGGTGAGCAGGACTGTATATATATACCAACTCAATGACTTGTTGAACAACTACCAAAATTAACAGCCATTACCGTATGTATCCTGAACTCTCTGTACATGCTTATCTTTAAAAGTTTGGTAAGTGGACATGCATTTTAGTGGAACCTTACCAGTGCATTAGAGATATTATATGTTACTGAGACAATTTTTTTTGAGTGCACTGTACTGCACCGCACTATGAAACGTCTGCACAACTATGTTCTTGCCAGATTGTATCTTTTGATACAATAAACAGGATTTCCTTGGAATTCCTTTCGAGCGGCTGTGACGTGAAAACAACTTCAGAAGAGGCCTGCTCGTTTGTACGCCCAAGATCGCTCAATTCAAATGCAATTTGTTGACGTGGAAGTTTACAGAAAACACAGTGAAAACATTAAAGTCTTTCCTTTATGATTTTTTCATGAAAAGAAAAATAAATGCCAGCATAGTAAAGTTAGCCTATATTCATTTTAAAAAAGAACAATTATTGAACACATTCCTTCGTAACAACCAAGACAGAACAGTTTTAACAAAACCCATAGAAATATCAGTGATAAACACATGTAAAAAAAGAAACTGTGATATTTTTATTTTATTTTTTTAAACTAGCAGACAAAATTTTTTGTTTTTTTTCCTAAAAGGGGTGAACGATATGATACCAGACCCTGATGTCTTAGACATTTTCAGCTGTGCTGAGAAACTCACTCTTTACAAATTATTCCTTTTGAAATTCTCTTAAAAAAAAAGAAAAAGTGAGATGGGATGTTTTCATGTAATTTGATTCGGTGTGTATTATTTGCCCATTTCTGCTGCCTCGTGGAAAGATCACTGCTGTAAATGAGAACCTGTTCTCTCCTGACAAACTTGGTTAAATAAAAATGAAATAAATCTTTAAAAACATAAATGTCAGTCTGCCAAAGCAGACAGACTGTGATATTGTCTAAAATACTCTTTGGTATGCAAAATGGGATTTAACATATTTTAAAAAACATAAATTCCCATCTATACACACACATTTCAGAATTTAAGTGAACATTCCCTTAAACAAAAGATTCTAGTGTAAACAACAGAAATTATAATTTAGGAGAAAGAAAAAAATCCCTAAGTAAAACCTCCATGACTTCAACAGCATTTCTAACTGTATTTATGCTGGGTGCCTAACAATGAGGTCCTGGCCTCTTATAATCTATCCAATAATTTATCAATTGTTCTGAAGAACCAAGAATGTATGTAATAATCTGAGAGAACTCACAGCGATCATATTTTGTAATGTAAGTCTTAAACTGGGAGGAATCCGGTGGAGATGTAAGTGAAAGTCCAAGCTTTTTAATGCACTCCCCGATATAAGCATCCTCTATATTAAAAGGCTTGATACATTTTGAGACCTCCACAAATTTTGCAGGAAGATCGTTGGAAAAGACGTATCCCATCCCCAGGGGGTATGTCGGATACTGAGGATGGGGGTAAAGCTCCTCGGGAACGTACCACTTGGAGTCCTTTGACCGGATAACAGGCACATTCCACATAAGCCTTCCTGTAATGTAGTTTATTTCAGGAATCCCTGGCATCTTCAGCATGATCACCAGGTTATCAATGTTCAGGAACATGTCAGAGTCCACCTTCATGGCGTAGGCCGCTGTAGGGCAGCGTGTGGCCAGCCAGTCCATGATCACCATGGTTTTAATGGTCAGGTTGAGATACGTGTCCATAAAGTTGCTCTGGATCAGGTCGTGGTGCTGCTCATTCTCCTGTTTGAGCTCCTCGACATCAGCTCCTCCACTGAGACCCAACATAAACAGAGTGAGTACCACCTTATCCTGAACCATTCTGTCTTTGCCCCACGTCTGGCGGATCGCATCCCGAGCCGCAATGTTTTTTGGCTCCACAGGAACCATCAGGACCAGGAAAGGTGTGTTGTTCTTGCAAACCTCAGCGTTGTCCATAACAAATCGGTAGTTTTGCGGAAAAGCTTGATGGTACTGAAGACCTTCATGCTGCAGAGCCGGAGATTCTGTGTTTTTATGAAATGCATTTAGTATGACTCTGTGATTTGGATGGACCCAGTAAGAGGGGGCAGTAACCTGCTGAGCTTGGGCAAAAAGCCAGCTGTAATGCTTTCGGAGAGAAAAACCTTCCCACAGGGACAGTGAGTTGCTGCTTAGGGTATAGCACAAAAAAATAACCAGCAGACCAAAAAGAACCAGGACCTGGAACCAAAAGCGAGACGAAGACTTCTTCTCACGACATGGGATCTCTCCAGGCTTTCTAAAAAGAAAATAATTAAAACTGGTTAGTGTATTTGGTGATGAGCTCCAACTCTTTTGAGGACCTCCTTGCCATAATCCTATGCCCATATTCACAAAGAAGTCCTCTCAGAGAGCTCCTATCATAGCCTAAAAATTCCTACCTAGAGGTTTTAGCTTAAGAAAGGTTCAGAGAGCCGCTGAGAGCAACTCTGAGTAAGGAAATGACAGAAGTTTTGGGCTCCATCTGAATACCCTGAATAACAGCTTCTAGCTCCTTTTCCTAGTTCCTGTATAGGTCAACAATAAGAACTCTATTGTGGGGAGGAAAGGAGCTTTGGACTGCTGTGCCGAATTCGGACAGCCTTTAACTCCACCGTCATTACGTGACAGAACCACATAGATACGAGTCAAATCCAGGCCTACAGCCTTCCATAAATTAACTACAAAGTGCACGCTCTCTTCTCTCCAGACATTTTTGTTGACCTCTGTGCTGCTGATACGTCATGTCACGCAAAGGATTGTGGGATACCTTAAGGGTTTTTAGTGCTGG
The DNA here is from genome assembly GCA_037039145.1 of Fundulus diaphanus. Taxonomy (NCBI): domain Eukaryota; kingdom Metazoa; phylum Chordata; class Actinopteri; order Cyprinodontiformes; family Fundulidae; genus Fundulus; species Fundulus diaphanus. Next base: position 15,176,138 of record CM073123.1, on the reverse strand, counting down.
TAAGGGACATCGCCGGGTTCCTAGGCAAAACTAGCCACGGGAGCGAGCATACAGGCTCCTTTTCCTACCTCCTTCCTTACTGACTGCACTATTCGGACAGCACTTATCATGGCAACCGCACTTCCGTTTTGGCTAAAGAGTCCTTGCTCTATAAGGGTATTTGGATGGAGCTCTGATCTTAGTGAGGAGGTGTTGTTCACCCCGTTTGCTAGGTGTGACGTTGTCTTTCAAGAGCTGTGATTGGTTGACAGTACAAGGAGAAAGAAAAGCAACAAAAATGCACTCCCAGTGATGTAAGGAGAGAAATTAACTGCCGGCTTGTGTAGAGCGGTTGTATTTTGCAAAACGACCGATATAAAATGGAGAAAAAAAAGACCAGCAGCGCTGCCCAGCGCACAGCTCTGGGAGCAGCATAGAGGAGTGTTGGTCCCTGGATCACGGTGCAAATACACAAACTCTGAAGCGTATTGCTGTGGATCAGTGCTCACTACTCCCAACATTTTTTTCACTTTAAGCCATAAGATGCTTTGTGAATAACTTTTAACTTACCGTGGTAAATATCTAAGAAAAATCTTAGAATTTGGGAAATCCTAAGATTTTTCTATAGCAGAAGTCATTTCTCCTATATCTATTTCACGTGTGAAGATTTTGTAATACATTTATCTGATCTACTGTGTAAGGCAGTTTATGTAGTTTACGTAGAGTAAAGTCAAGAAAAATCTGAAGTGTCGGTGACTTTTACAGACACGTTTGCACACTAACTATACAGTGCTGTAATGAGTATTTGCCTAACCTTGCCTGCAAGCTGAATTCTCACAGTGTGCACACACACATGAGAATTCATCTTTTCCCATTCCTGCCTCAACCGTTCGAAAAGCGACCCAGCACGAGTTGGCCAATCACGCAGCAGTATTATGGTTCAAGGCGGGACTTACAACTTAAAGCAAGAGCTGACTAGCCCAGAGCAGAACCAGAGTAAACATGGCAACACAGGAGGACACCCCTGTGGCTGCTGCTATCACATCTGTATAGAATCCACGATTTCTTCTTTGACAGAAGAACAGCAAGAAATGCCTTGAGCAGCGCAACTTGTTGTGGTTTCTCATTGCACCTGCTGCTTATGGCATTTTCATTTAATACCGTGATTGGCTAAAACCAACCTTTGGTAGGCGGGCACAAGGTGTCGCTTCTGCCCAATCAGTCCGGAAAGTTCTGCTGTCCCTCCTTTCCCCAAATGGATTTGATGGGAGCAGTCCCAGATTGATAATGTGCAGAACGTAGAGTGCAACACACTATCAATCTGGCTTCCCGGGTTATTATTTGCCCCTCAAGTTCTATTTCTTTTTTGTTGCGGCTTTGTGTTTGTCTGCCAATTGTTTCAGTTTGTTTAAGGAGCAATAAGCAAAATTTCAATATTTTAGATAGAACGGACTAAAAAATAATGATGTGAAGAACCAAACGTAATATTTTAGATGCACTATGTTGTGCCTTCACACCGCAGCTCTATGTGTTTTTCTCCAGTCTCTTGTTTACATACCCGGGCCGGACCGTGTATATACATGCATGTGAACAGCTGCCACTCAGGGCATAGCCCCTCCCTGTCCTAAAATGCCACTGTGTTCTCTTGACATGTTCTCGTGAAATGTTCTCATGAAATGTTGCTGACAGCATTGTCAAGTTATGAGTTACTTACTTCTTCACTTGAAATGTTCCCCCAAAAGGTGAGACTGTTTTGTTGTGTATTTGTCCTTTACAAATATGCGCATAGAAGGCGACTTATGAGAAGGGAAGGAGGGGCTGGGTGTCAGCTTGGAGCAAGAGGTGCGGATTGTCATACATCTTGTCTTGGTCTACAGACAAAGCTCAAGTACCACCTAGTGGTGAAAATTGCTTATTGCTTCTTTTAAAAAAATCTAAATCATACAAAGAAAACCTGAGTGAATAAAAAAAGTATGTAGTTTTGTTTACTATACTAAAAGTAGTTCAAATGATGGTTTCATTTGCTGAGGGAAAAATCCATCCAAGCCAACCAAAGTGAAATAAGTAACTGCCTCCTAAACCTAATAGCTGGTTGTGGCACTCACGGTGGCAACAACTGCCATAAAGGTTTTGCCATAGCTGGCAATAAGTCTTTTATATCTCTGGGAGAATTGTGTCCTTCATTTCATTGCATAATTGTTAGTTTTGCTTTTTCAGTGCTAGATTCATCTGTTTGCAGGCGTTCGTGGTTGTCTTTATCCGGTCTCCTAACTGTGGCTGTAAGAGTTTTTGGTTTTTTTTCGTAGGAGCTGGTTGTCAGGTTCTGCAATTTTTGTCTATATGTTTTCTTTTGTGTCTCTCTTTCTCTAGCTCTGTCCTTGTGATTCCTCTTTCCCACATAACTGCATCAGCCCGAGCACATTCTGCATGCCATGAAGTTGGACATGACATGGGGGTCATGAAAGCAGCTTGCATCATTCATCAGGTAATTCTGAGATTTTTGCTCACCATTCTCATGATCATTTTGACCCCAAGGGATGAAATCTTGCATGGGGTCCCAGATCGAGGGAGATTTTCAATTGTTTTGTATGTCTTTCATTTTCTTACAATTGCTCCCACAGTTGATTTATTCACACCAACCTGCTTGCCTATTGCCACAAACAGGGACATATTTTAGACTTGATCATCACTAAAGGTCTAAAGATTTCTATGGTCAATGTAACTGATGTTGCCCTATCTGATCACTTTTCTGTTACCTTTGAAAGCATAATTTCCAGTGACTCATTTAGCCAAACGGACATCGTAAGAAAACACACCTTTAAGGACAATGCCACGGAAACTTTTATCCAAGCTTACTCTGCTACTTCAACCTTGGGCTGCAACTCAGTAGATGAGCCAGTAGATTACTTTCATTCTAAAGTCTCAGACATCATTAGCCCCGTTTACACTACACCTAAAAACCGAGCCATGCCGAGACCAGTCCGAGCTTGGATCAGTTATCCAAGACAAGCCGACCCGTTTACACACAAAGCTTATCTCGGTTCCTTGGTTGCTCCTTGCCCCCTAGTGGCGATCTGCGGTACTACCGCTCTCTGGGATTGAAGGCGGTAGCAGCAAAACAAACAGCGCGGCGCCCGTAACATTCAGGAAGTTATGCTTGATATTGTGATATTTCGGTGTTTGCGGAGAGTCAGGGGAAGAAGGCAACCATTGGTGAATTTACTTTAGAAAGTTGGCTTTTTTGGGAAGTGGATGAGACAAACGAACGTCTAATAAGGATTTACAGATGCAGGAAACAACGACAGACGCTGAGGTTCATTGCGCTGCTAAGCAGATTCATCTCTGGAAACCGTGTGGCACGGTAAGGAAGCTAGTATTATTACGAATGTCTGAAATTTGTCTAAATGGAGTGTGAATCGGGACGTGCAGCCAGACTGCCGGAAAACCCGCAGACAGTCAGCTGACTGTAAGGAGATGACGCGGTCTGCTCATGCGCTCTTTATCAGAAAACTGGGCCAGAAATAAAACCAGGCCGAGACCTACCCAAGAACTGGTCTGCATTTAGCGCGGTCCGGTTATGTTTAGCGCGGTCTGGTTCAGTCTGCTGACCGTTTACACACAAGAGTTATCTCGGTTACCGAGCTCGGACTGGTCTCGGCTCGGTTAAAAAAGTGTAGTGTAAACGGGCCTATCGACTGCATTGCTCCAGTTAAAGTGAAGGTTTTTTCCGGGGGAAAAAAATCTCCTTGGAGAAATGCTCCAGCAGTTAGAAGTGAAAAAAGGGAATGTCGAAAAGCTGAACGCAGGTGGAGAAAGAACAAACTCCAGGTTCACTATGACATCTATAAAGAGAGACTTTACAGATATAACTTACAATTGAAAAATGCAAGAGAATCTTTCTTCTCTGAGATCATCAAGAAAAACATTAATAATGCTCGTGTCTTATTTGCCACAGTCGACAGTTTAACAAATCCTCCTGTGTCCGTGGCTTCTGAACTCCACTCCACCAGGGCCTGAAATGAATTTGCTAACTTCTTTACTGAGAAAATCCTAAATATTAGAGGATCAGTTTGTACATCCATATCAACTCCAGAACCAAAGCTGTATCCAACTGGAACTTATCTTGACAAAATGTCCCAATTCAGCCAAATAAACTAAAAAAGCTTAGAGGAGATCATGCAGCAGCTAAGTTCCACCTCCTGCTTGATGTTCTACCCACAGCTTTCTTTAAGAAAGTTTTACCTGTCATAGCGTCTGATTTGACTCAGATAATAAACACGTCCCTTCTGTCAGGTGTTTTCCCCCAGTCCCTAAAAACAGCAATTATCAAACCACTGCTGAAAAAGAACAATTTAGACAAACTACTACTCCAGAACTACAGGCCCATCTCAAACCTCCCCTTTATCAGTAAGATTATTGAAAAAGCTGTGTTTCAACAATTAAACACCTTCTTAACAATGACCAGCTGCTTTGACGTTTTCCAGTCTGGCTTCCGTGCTCACCACAGTACAGAGACCGCCCTTATCAAGGTGTTTAATGACATCCATATAAATGCAGACAGTGCTGGTACTATTGGACCTCAGTGCAGCATTCGATACTGTCGATCATTCCATTCTGTTAGAACGCCTGGAAAACTGGGTTGGCCTTCCTCGTACAGCTCTCCACTGGTTTACATCCTACTTAAAAGGACAGGGACTTTTTTGTGTCAGTAGGTAACTTTACATCAGAGACGACAAAAACACATGTTGGGTTCCCCAACGGTCCATCCTGGGTCCCCTCCTCTTCAATATCTACATGCTCCCTCTAGCTCAGATCATAAAAAACAACATCAGCTACCATAACTATGCAGACGACACACAGCTCAACATCACCATGTCAACAGGTGACTATGAACCAGTTCAAGCACTAAGTAAATGCCTAGAAGAAATCAATGCATGGATGTGCCAAAATGTCTTCAACTGAATAAAAACAAAACTGAAGTAATAATTTTTGGACTAATAGAAGAGAGATCAAAAGTTAGCACACAGCTTCAGCTGCTTCAGCTAGAAACCACTGATCAGGCCCGAAATCTGGGAGTAGTGATGGACTCAGACCTGAACCTCCAAAAGCATCTAAAGACAATTACAAGGCCGGCTTTCTATCACCTGAAGAACTGAAGAAGATTTCCAGGATTAAAGGACTAATGTCTCAGCAGGATCTGGAAAAACTCATCCATGCGTTTATTTTTAGTCGAATTGATTACTGCAACAGTGTTTTCACAGGTCTGCTTAAAAAGTGGATCAGACAGCTGCAGCTGATCCAGAACGCTGCTGCCCGTGTCCTCACTAAGACTCAGAAAGTAGAGCACATCACCCCAGTTCTAAAGTCCTTGCACTGGTTCCCTGTATCTCAGAGAATAGACTTTAAAATACTTCTGTTAGTCTATAAATCCCTGAATGGTTTAGTACCTAAATACATCACAGACTTGTTATCAGTGCATCAACCCTCCAGACCACTCAGGTCTTCTGGCTCCAGCCTACTCTGCATACCTAGAACCAGAACCAAAGAAGGAGAAGCAGCATTTAGTGCTCCACTTATCTGGAACAAACTTCCAGAAAACTGTAAAAGTGCGGAAAGCCTGAGTTCCTTTAAATCAAGATTAAAAACACATTTGTTTAGGATTGCCTTCGACAGCTCTAGTTACCTCCTTTTGGAGGTTTAGATTCTGATTGTCACTTCCTGTTTGTGGTAAGGCGTATTGTGTCACTTCCTGTTTTTCACGGTCTGTTGCTCCAGACTCTCTCGCTTTTATCTTTAATCTCTTTGCTGTAACATCTGTTTCTAACACATAAGCACTTTTAAAACATTCTCTGCTGCTGCACATCACGCTTGGGAACTCACGGTTCGCTTTTTTGCCGTGGTAAAAGGGCGCTAACCTAGCTTTAGCCTAGCCTAGCTTTAGCTCCACAATGGCTTCTTCCCCTACTATTACTTCAGCTTCTCCGTCTCTGTCTAAGTATCCCCCTATCTCCTGCTCTCTATGTCAGATGTTTAGTTATTCCTCTGCCTCCTTTAGTGATAATGGTACTTGTAATAAATGTAGTGTTTTTGTAGCTTTGGAGGCGAGGGTGTCAGAATTGGAGACCCGGCTCCGTGCTATGGAAAAACCAGCTGATAGCCGCCCCTTTGCTAGCACGGAGCCACATAGAGTTACTTTATGTAGCGGTCCTCCAGAAGCACCCGAGCAGCCGGGTAACCAGGCCGGCTGGGTGACGGTTCGTAGGAAGCATAGCTCTAGATTTCAGCCCCCAGGACACCACCAACCCGTCTGCGTTTCTAACAAGTTTTCCCCACTCAGCGACACACCCGCTGAGAAGCCGACTCTGGTGATTGGCAGCTCAATAGTCAGAAACGTGGCACTAGAGACACCAGGGACCATAGTTAAATGCCTGCCAGGGGCCAGAACGGGCAACATCGAATCTTACCTGAAACTGCTGGCGATAAGCGTAAATACAGTAAGATTGTTATTCACGCTGGTGGTAATGACACCCGGTCACGCCGATCGGAGGTCACTAAAGTTGGTGTTGCTTCGGTGTGTAAGTTTGCTAAAACAATGTTGGACTACGTAATTTTCTCTGGTCCCCTGCCTGATCTGACCAGTGATGACATGTTTAGCCGCATGTCATCATTCAACCGCTGGTTGTCTAGGTGGTGTCCTGAAAACGACGTGGGCTACATTGATAACTGGCGAACTTTCTGGGGAAAACCTGGTCTGATCCGGAGAGACGGCATCCATCCCACTTTGGATGGTGCAGCTCTTCTTTCTAGGAATCTGGCCGGATTTATTAGTTCTCCTAAATGCTGACAACCCAGGGTCCAGACCAGGAAGCAGAGTCGTAGTTCAACACACCTCTCTGCAGCTTCTGTACCGTTACCCACCCATTACCCTATTGAGACGGTGTCTTTCCCACGGCCAAAACTTAACAGATCAAAAACTGATCTAAAAGGAACAAATCATAAAAAATCGGATAAAAATCAATACGGCTCACCTTGAACCAAAAAATAAAACAATTAAATGTGGTCTATTAAATATAAGGTCTCTCCCTCCAAAGACTTTGTTAGTTAATGAATTGATTTCTGATATACAGATTTTGTCTCACAGAAACCTGGCTACAAGAGGACTATGTTAGTATAAATGAACATTTAACTCTCAGTTTCCTTCATCCAAATTGCAAAGCAATAAAACCTCTTCTGTTTGTTGTTTTGTATCGTCCACCAGGCCCTTACTCTCAATTTTTGGATCAGTTGTCAGACTTCTTATCTGATTTGGTGATAAACACTGACAACGTTATTATAGTGGGGGATTTTAACATTCATGTTGACACAGAATGTGATAACCTTTAAAACTATCCTAGATTCAATTGGTTTTGCTCAAAATGTGCATAAACCGACGCACTCTTGGCTCCATACTTTAGACCTTGTGCTGACATATGGCATTGATTGTGAAGAATTAACAGTATTTCCTCACAACCCTGTCCTATCTGATCATTTTTTAATTACATTTGAGTTTAATCTAACTGAGTTCTCCACCCCCAAAAGAGGGTTCCACTATAGTAGATCTTTATCGGACAATAATGCATCAAACTTTAAAGAGTCTGTCAATTCAATTCAATTCAATTCAATTTTATTTATATAGCGCCAAATCATGAAACATGTCATCTCAAGGCACTTTACAAAATCAAGTTCAATCATATTATACAGATTGGGTCAGATTATACAGATTGGTCAAAATGTCCTATATAAGGAAACCAGTTGATTGCATCAAAGTCCCGACAAGCAGCATTCACTCCTGGGGAACCGTAGAGCCACAGGGAGAGTCGTCTGCATTGTACATGGCTTTGCTGCAATCCCTCATACTGAGCAAGCATGAAGCGACAGTGGGAAGAAAAACCACCCATTAACGGGAAAAAAAAACCTCCGGCAGAACCGGGCTCAGTATGAACGGTCATCTGCCTCGACCGACTGGGGTTACAGAAGACAGAGCAGAGACACAACAAGAGAGACAAAAAAGCACAGAAGCACACATTGATCCAGTAATCTGTTCTACACTAGATGGTAACAGTCGGTGATCTGTCCTCCCTGGATGATTTCACAGTCAACAGAACGTCAGACCAGGTGTACCTACTATGAAGAAAAAAGAGAGAGAACAAAAAGTTAAAAGCTGAAATGACAACAGTCATTTCAATGTAATGCAATGCAAATCTGGAGAACAGTAGACTGGAGAACAGTAGAAATCAGTAGAGTGAGAAAAATAGGCCCTGATGTCCTCCAGTAGCCTAAGCCTATAGCAGCAAAACTATAAAGGTAGCTCAGAGTAACATGAGCCACTCTAGTTATAAGCTTTGTCAAAAAGGAAGGTTTTAAGATTAGTCTTAAAAGTAGACAGGGTGTCTGCTTCACGGACCAAAACTGGGAGTTGGTTCCACAGGAGAGGAGCCTGATAGCTAAAGGATCTGCCTCCCATTCTACTTTTAGAGACTCTAGGAACCACCAGCAGACCTGCAGTCTGAGAGCGAAGTGCTCTGTTAGGAACATACGGAGTAATCAGAGCTCTGATATATGATGGAGCTTGATTATTAAGGGCTTTATACGTTAGAAGAAGAATTTTAAATTCTATTCTTGATTTAACAGGAAGCCAATGAAGGGAAGCTAAAATTGGAGAAATATGATCCCTCTTGTTGATTTTCATCAGAACTCTTGCTGCAGCATTTTGGATCAGCTGAAGACTTTGAACTGCATTTTGTGGACTTCCTGATAGTAAAGAATTACAATAGTCCAGCCTTGAAGTAACAAATGCATGGACTAGTTTTTCAGCATCACTCCTGGACAGAATCTTTCTAATATCCTCAGTATGCAGAAATACCCTGCAGATAGTAGCAATGTTGTTTCTTCCCATTCACAAATAGATGTATTTGTTAACGGTGTGACTTCGTCATTGCGTTCTGCATTAGACAATGTAGCTCCCTTGAAAAAGAAGGTGATTATTCACAGGAAGCTGGTTCCCTGGTTTAATTCAGAGCTGCGTTCCTTGAAGCACAATGTTAGGAAATTGGAGAGAAAATGGCGCTCTACACACCAAGAGGAATCCTACCTAATCTGGAGGGACAGTCTATTGTTGTATAACAAGAACCTTCGCAGAGTTAGAACAGCATATTTTTCATAATTAATTGAGGAGAAAATAATCCTAGATTTCTCTTCAGTACAGTTGCCAAACTTACACAGAGTCACAGCTCCGTTGATCCACCCATTCCCTTAGCTCTTAGCTGTAATGATTTTATGGGATTCTTCATAAATAAAATTGATTCCATTAAAAATAAAATAATTGGCATCGTCCCAAACATGATTACCTCGTCCTCAGTAAGTGAGGCAGCGTTGGAGGAATCTTTAGAACCTGCACAGTGTCTGAACTGTTTAGAAGCAGTAGAGCTTTCTGAGCTATCTAAAATTTTAGCTTCAACTAAACATTCTACTTGTATGTTAGACCCAATCCCAACCAAGTTGTTTAAAGAGATATTCCCTCTGATCAGTAGCGCTGTTTTGGACATGATTAATCTATCCTTAGTAAATGGATATGTACCACAGGCTTTTAAAGTAGCTGTTATTAAACCTTTACTTAAGAAACCATCTCTTGATGAAGATGAGTTAGTAAATTACAGACCTATATCTAATCTTCTTTTCTTATCTAAACTTCTTGAGAAAGCAGTTGCTAATCAACTTTGTGAACATTTACAAAGTAATGACCTACTTGAAGATTTTCAGTCAGGCTTCAGAGCTCATCATAACACTGAAACAGCTCTGGTGAAGGTCACTAATGATATTCTCATGGCCTTAGATAATGGACTTGTGTCTATACTTGTCCTGTTAGATCTCAGTGCTGCATTTGACACAGTTGATCACAATATTCTCCTACAAAGACTTGAGCATACTGTAGGGATTAAGGGGAAAGCATTAGGCTGGTTTAAATCTTATCTGTCGGACAGATTCCAGTTTGTTCATGTTAATAATAAATCTTCCTCAAACTCTAGGGTCACCTGTGGAGTACCACAGGGTTCAGTCCTTGGACCAATTCTCTTTACTATATATATGCTTCCGATTGGCAAAATTATCAGACAGCATGGGATTAATTTCCACTGTTATGCTGATGACATAACAGTCGCTATATTTATCGATAAATCCTGATGAATCCAATCAATTACTTCGGCTGCAGTCATGTCTTGATGACATCAAAAGCTGTATGACTTTAAATTTCCTGCACTTAAATTCTGACAAGACAGAAGTTGTAATCTTTGGACCAGAATCCTCAAAAAATAAACTTCTTAATCAATCACTTAATCTGGATGGCATTAATTTGGCCTCTGGCAATAATGTATAAAATCTTGGTGTTATTTTCGACCAAGACATGTCATTTAAATCCCATATTAAACAGGTTTCCAGAGTTTCCTTTTTTCACCTCAGGAATATTGCCAAAATTAGAAACATTCTATCCAGGGGTGATGCTGAAAAACTAGTCCATGCATTTGTTACTTCAAGGCTGGACTATTGTAATTCTTTACTATCAGGAAGTCCACAAAATGCAGTTCAAAGTCTTCAGCTGATCCAAAATGCTGCAGCAAGAGTTCTGATGAAAATCAACAAGAGGGATCATATTTCTCCAATTTTAGCTTCCCTTCATTGGCTTCCTGTTAAATCAAGAATAGAATTTAAAATTCTTCTTCTAACGTATAAAGCCCTTAATAATCAAGCTCCATCATATATCAGAGCTCTGATTACCCCGTATGTTCCTAACAGAGCACTTCGCTCTCAGACTGCAGGTCTGCTAGTGGTTCCTAGAGTCTCTAAAAGTAGAATGGGAGGCAGATCCTTTAGCTATCAGGCTCCTCTCCTGTGGAACCAACTCCCAGTTTTGGTCCGTGAGGCAGACACCCTGTCTACTTTTAAGACTAATCTTAAAACTTTCCTTTTTGACAAAGCTTTTAGTTAGAGTGGCTCATGTTACCCTGAGCTACCTCTATAGTTATGCTGCTATAGGCTTAGGCTACTGGAGGACATCAGGGCCTATTTCAATTCAATTCAATTCAATTCAATTTTATTTATATAGCGCCAAATCATGAAACATGTCATCTCAAGGCACTTTACAAAATCAAGTTCAATCATATTATACAGATTGGGTCAGATTATACAGATTGGTCAAAATGTCCTATATAAGGAAACCAGTTGATTGCATCAAAGTCCCGACAAGCAGCATTCACTCCTGGGGAACCGTAGAGCCACAGGGAGAGTCGTCTGCATTGTACATGGCTTTGCTGCAATCCCTCATACTGAGCAAGCATGAAGCGACAGTGGGAAGAAAAACCACCCATTAACGGGGAAAAAAAAACCTCCGGCAGAACCGGGCTCAGTATGAACGGTCATCTGCCTCGACCGACTGGGGTTACAGAAGACAGAGCAGAGACACAACAAGAGAGACAAAAAAGCACAGAAGCACACATTGATCTAGTAATCTGTTCTACATTAGATGGTAATAGTCGGTGATCTGTCCTCCCTGGATGATTTCACAGTCAACAGAACGTCAGACCAGGTGTACCTACTATGAAGAAAAAAGAGAGAGAACAAAAAGTTAAAAGCTGAAATGACAACAGTCATTTCAATGTAATGCAATGCAAATCTGGAGAACAGTAGACTGGAGAACAGTAGAAATCAGTAGAGTGAGAAAAATAGGCCCTGATGTCCTCCAGTAGCCTAAGCCTATAGCAGCAAAACTATAAAGGTAGCTCAGAGTAACATGAGCCACTCTAGTTATAAGCTTTGTCAAAAAGGAAGGTTTTAAGATTAGTCTTAAAAGTAGACAGGGTGTCTGCTTCACGGACCAAAACTGGGAGTTGGTTCCACAGGAGAGGAGCCTGATAGCTAAAGGATCTGCCTCCCATTCTACTTTTAGAGACTCTAGGAACCACCAGCAGACCTGCAGTCTGAGAGCGAAGTGCTCTGTTAGGAACATACGGAGTAATCAGAGCTCTGATATATGATGGAGCTTGATTATTAAGGGCTTTATACGTTAGAAGAAGAATTTTAAATTCTATTCTTGATTTAACAGGAAGCCAATGAAGGGAAGCTAAAATTGGAGAAATATGATCCCTCTTGTTGATTTTCATCAGAACTCTTGCTGCAGCATTTTGGATCAGCTGAAGACTTTGAATTGCATTTTGTGGACTTCCTGATAGTAAAGAATTACAATAGTCCAGCCTTGAAGTAACAAATGCATGGACTAGTTTTTCAGCATCACTCCTGGACAGAATGTTTCTAATTTTAGCGATATTCCGGAGGTGAAAAAAGGAAACTCTTGAGACCTGTTTAATATGGGATTTAAATGACATGTCTTGGTCAAAAATAACACCAAGGTTTTTTACTTTATTACCAAAGGCCAAGTTAATGTCATCCAGATTAAGTGATTGGTTAAGAAGTTTATTTTTTGAGGACTCTGGCCCAAAGATTACAACTTCGGTCTTGTCAGAATTTAGATGCAGGAAATTTAAAGTCATCCAGCTTTTGATGTCATCAAGACATGACTGCAGTCGAAGTAATTGATTGGATTCATCAGGATTTATGGATAGATATAGCTGAGTATCATCAGCATAACAGTGGAAATTAATCCCATGCTGTCTGATAATTTTGCCGATCGGAAGCATATATATAGTAAAGAGAATTGGTCCAAGGACTGAACCCTGTGGTACTCCACAGGTGACCCTAGAGTTTGAGGAAGATTTATTATTAACATGAACAAACTGGAATCTGTCCGACAGATAAGATTTAAACCAGCCTAATGCTTTCCCCTTAATCCCTACAGTATGTTCAAGTCTTTGTAGGAGAATATTGTGATCAACTGTATCAAATGCAGCACTAAGATCTAACAGGACAAGTATAGACACAAGTCCATTATCTGAGGCCATGAGAATATCATTAGTGACCTTCACCAGAGCCGTTTCAGTGCTATGATGAGCTCTGAAGCCTGACTGAAACTCCTCAAGTAGGTCATTGCTTTGTAAATGTTCACAAAGTTGATTAGCAACTACTTTCTCAAGAAGTTTAGATAAGAAAAGAAGATTAGATATAGGTCTGTAGTTTACTAGCTCATCTTGATCAAGAGAAGGTTTCTTAAGTAAAGGTTTAATAACAGCTACTTTAAAAACCTGTGGTACATATCCATTTACTAAGGATAGATTAATCATGTCTAAAATAGGACCACTGATCAAAGGGAATACCTCCTTAAACAACTTGGTTGGAATTGGGTCTAACATACAGGTAGAAGGTTTAGATGAAGCTAAGATTTTAGATAGCTCAGAAAGCTCTACTGCTTCTAAACAGTTCAGACACAGCGCAGGTTCTAAAGATTCCTCCAATGCTGCCTTACTTACTGGGGATGAGGTAATCATGTTTGGGAGGATGCCAATTATTTTATTTTTAATGGCATCAATTTTATTTATGAAGAGTCCCATAAAATCATTACTACTAAGAGCTAAGGGAATGGATGGATCAACAGAGCTGCAGCTCTGAGTAAGTTTGGCAACTGTACTAAAGAGAAATCTAGGATTATTTTTATTCTCTTCAATTAATGATGAAAAATATGCTGCTCTAACTCTGCGAAGGGTCTTGTTATACAACAATAGACTGTCCCTCCAGATTAAGTAGGATTCCTCTTGGTGTGTAGAGCGCCATTTTCTCTCCAATTTCCTAACATTGTGCTTCAAGGAACGCAGCTCTGAATTAAACCAGGGAGCCAGCTTCCTGTGAATTATCACCTTCTTTTTCAAGGGAGCTACATTATCTAATGCAGAACGCAATGAGGAAGTCACACTGTTAGCAAATGTATCTATTTGTGAATGGGAAGAAACAGCATTGCTGCCATCTACAGGGCATTTCTGCAATACTGAGGATATTAAGAGGGGGACAGACTCTTTAAGTTTTGATACAGCATTATCCGATAAAGATCTACTATAATGGAACCCTCTTTTGGGGGTGGAGAAATCGGTTAGATTAAACTCAAATGTTATTAAAAAATGATCAGATAGGACAGGGTTGTGAGAGAATACTGTTAGTTCTTCACAATCAATGCCATATGTCAGCACAAGGTCCAAAGTATGGAGCCGAGAGTGCGTTGGCTTATGCACATTTTGAGCAAAACCAATTGAATCTAGGATAGTTTTAAAGGCTACACTAAGGTTATCACATTCAGTGTCAAAATGGATGTTAAAATCACCCACTATAATAACCTTGTCAGTATTTAACACCAAATCAGATAAGAAGTCTGACAGTTGATCCAAAAACTGAGTGTAAGGGCCTGGTGGACGATACAAAACAATAAACAGAAGAGGTTTTATTGCTTTGCAGTTTGGATGAGGGAAACTGAGGGTTAAATGTTCAAAAGAACTGTAATTATTAATTGGCCTGGGACTAATTAATAAATCAGACTGAAAGATGGTTGCCACTCCTCCTCCTCTTCCCACAGATCTGGGAATGTGGAAATTTGAATAACTGGAGGGAGTTGACTCATTTATACTAACGTAGTCCTCTTGTAGCCAGGTTTCTGTGAGACAAAACAAATCAATCTGATTATCAGAAATCAATTCATTAACTAACAAAGTCTTTGGAGGGAGAGACCTTATATTTAATAGACCACATTTAATTCTTTTATTTTTTGGTTCAAAGTGATCCGTATGGATTTTTATTAGATTTTTATGATTTGTTCCCTTTAGATCAGTTTTTGATCTGTTAAGTTTTGGCCGTGGGAAAGACACCGTCTCAATAGGGTAATGGGTGGGTAACAGTACAGAAGCTGCAGAGAGGTGTGTTAAACTACGGCTCTGCTTCCTGGTCTGGACCCTGGGTTGTCAGCATTTAGGAGAACTAATAAATCCAGCCAGATTCCTAGAAAGAAGAGCTGCACCATCCAAAGTGGGATGAATGCCGTCTCTCCTGATCAGACCAGGTTTTCCCCAGAAAGTTATCAATGTAGCCCACGTCGTTTTCTGGACACCACCTAGACAACCAGCGGTTGAATGATGACATGCGGCTAAACTTGTCATCACTGGTCAGATCAGGCAGGGGACCAGAGAAAATTACAGAGTCCGATATTGTTTTAGCAAACTCACACACCGAAGCAACACCAACTTTGGTGACCTCTGATCGGCGTGACCGGGTGTCATTACCGCCAGCGTGAATAACAATCTTACTGTATTTACGCTTATCCTTAGCCAGCAGTTTTAGGTAGGATTCTATGTCGCCCGTTCTGGCCCCTGGTAGGCATTTAACTATGGTTCCTGGTTTCTTTAGTGCCACGTTTCTTATTACAGAGCTGCCAATAATTAAGGTCGGCTCCTCGGCGAGACTGTCGCTCAGAGGGGAAAATTTATTAGAAACGCAGATGGGTTGGTGGTGATCTGGGGGCTGAAATCTAGAGCTATGCTTACTACGAACCGTCACCCAGCCGGCCTGCTTAACCGGCTGTTCGAGTGCGGCTGTTTGTTCGCTACGTGAAGTTACTCTTTGTGAAGTTACTCTTTGTGGCTCCGCGCTAGCAAAGGAGCGGCTATCAGCTGGTTTTTCAACAGCACGGAGCCGGGTCTCCAGTTCTGACACCCTCGCCTCCAAAGCTACAAAGATACTACATTTATTACATGTACCATTATCACTAAAGGAGGCAGAGGAATAACTGAACATCTGACACAGAGAGCAGCAGATAGGAGACTTAGTCAGAGACGGAGAAGCCATTATGAGGCTAAGGCTTGGCTAGCGCTAGGCTAATGCTAGGCTAAAGCTAGGCTAGCGCCCTGTTATCACGCCAAAAAACAAACCGTGTGAAACACGAGGAGTTCCCAAACGTGATGAGCAGCCACAGAAAATGTTTTAAAAGTGATTATGTTTGGAAACAGGTGTTACAACAAAGAGGTTTAAAGATAAAAAGCGAGAGAGACTGGAGCAAAAATCCGTCGTTCACACAGCAACAACAGGAAGTGACACAATACGCCTTACCGCAAACAGGAAGTCAGGAAGTCAGCAAACTGTCTCACTCTATTTTTCTCACTCTACTGATTTCTACTGTTCTCCAGTCTACTGTTCTCTAGTTTTGCATTGCATTACATTGAAATGACTGTTGTCATTTCAGCTTTTAACTTTTTGCTCTCTCTCTTTTTTCTTCATAGTAGGTACACCTGGTCTGGCGTTCTGTTAGCTGTGACATCATCCAGGGAAGACAGATCGCCCGCTATTACCATCTAATGTAGAACAGATTACTGGATCAATGTGTGCTTCTGTGCTTTTTTGTCTGTTTTGTTGTGTGTCTGCTCTGTCTTCTGTAACCCCCAGTCGGTCGAGGCAGATGACGGTTCATACTGAGCCCGGTTCTGCTGGAGGTTTTTCCTTCCTGTTAATGGGGAGTTTTTCTTTCCGCTGTCGCTTCATGCTTGCTCAGTATGAGGGATTGCTGCAAAGCCATGGACAATGCAGACGACTCTTCCTGTAGCTCTAGGCTTCTCCAGGAGTGAATGCTGCTTGTCGGGACTTTGATGCAATCAACTGGTTCCCTTATATAGAACATTTTTGACCAATCTGTATAATATGATTGAATTTGACTTTGTAAAGTGCCTTGAGATGACATGTTTCATGAATTGGCGCAATAAAATTTAATAGAATTAAATTGAAACAGTTCTACTGAAACATCACTAGTTCAACTTTGTAGTCCAACTGTTTTTAATGTTTGCTTTTAGTTTCTATTTTTCCATGTTCTATTTTGTTTCTACATTTTATTCCTACTTGCTTTTATGCTGTTTTTTTTTCCTGTATTTTAATCATGTAAAGCACTTTGCATTGTTTCTGTACTGAAATGTGCTATACAAATAAATTTGCCTTTGCCTTTTGCCTTTGCCTTATTGTAGATTCACTCTTCCCAGCCCGGTGCAAGTGTACGATTTTCTTCCTGGTGTCCTTCGACAGCTCTTTGGTCTTGGCCATGGTTAAGTTTGGAGTCTAACTGTTAGAGGCTGTGGACAGGCGTGTTTTATACAGATAACGAGCAGTGGCGCCACCAGGGGGTAGCCAGGGGTGGCCATTGCCCCCCAATGCCATATCCTGGCCACCCCACTGGACAGTGTAAATTGTCGGCAGCCGCTCTTCCTGAGCTTCTATCGCACTTTTATTTGTATCTGCCAGTATCTACTTTCCACTAATAACTGTTTTGTTTTCTAATGAATGAATAAATGTACACCTTATTCTAAATATAATTACACAATAAAAAGGAATTGTTGTTCAACTCAAAATGTTAACTGTACTGTTATTGGTCTATGCACATCATATCATTAAAAAAACACACAAAAAAAACATTAAAAACCAAAAGATATTAGTAGCCGTTTACTTAAGTCTTTCTGATAGTTTTCTACAGGCAGCTTTACTACAACAGTAGAATAAAATCCTGAAATTATGGCTTTTAGTTTCAGTGCCACCCCAAGAGTTTAAGTGGCTCCATCTGGGCACCCCTATGAAACATTTCTGGAGGCGCCACTGATAATGAGTTCAAAGAGGTGCCATTAATACAGGTAATGAGTGGGGGACAGAAGAGCTTCTTAAGAAGTTAAAGATATGTGAGGGCCAGACATCTTGCTTGTTTGTGGGTTACCAAATACTTATTTCCCACCATAATTTACAAATAAGTTATTTAACTGCAATGTGATTTCCTGTTGTTTTTCTCTCATTTTGTCTCTCATAATTTAAGCTTACCTATGATGAAAACTCATACTCAGACTACTCCCATCTTTCTAAATAGGAGAACTTGCACAATCAGTGGCTGACTAAATACTTTTTTGCCCCACTGTACAATCACGTGGGGGCCTTACAAACTGAGTACCGTTTTCAGTTGCTGCAATAATGACACTTCAGCAAGTTTGACAAGCCTCCCACACCAGTTTTTCAGTTTCTCTTTCTCGGTGTCCCTGGATTAAGACCTCGGTGGGTGGATATTTTAATTTTCATCAAATGATGTGCCATGATTTTGTTCCTAACACATTGCCCATTCCATATCGGTATGCATATCCAGCATGATGCTTTTCTTTTAAATTGAGATCTCATTTGTTTTCAAAGAGTGCCTTAAATTTTTTTATAACTTTTTCATAGTTTTGATTTGAGGACAAAAGGTGCTTGACTGAGAAATATTTTGAACTTCTCTTTCTAAAATAAATAAAGGTCCCCTTAGGGACACTATTTTCTTTGAAGAGAAACAGAAAGTCCCCTGAACCCCACCCAAACCATTTAGTTTGAATTTAGTTTTACATGCCCTCTAGAAACAAAACTAATTGGTTGACTGAGTAGTCTGGCGGGTTGGTATTTTAGTTTACAATGTAAACTCACTGGGATACATCTAGTAGTTTTGAGAGAGTTTGTTGATGTCTGATAACGGACCAAAATTTTAATAACATTTACAGATGTAACCTCCATATCAGAAGAACATTTCTAGCAGCGAACAAAATGGAAGTGTTAGCCAAAAATTAAAACTTGTTTTCTTTTATAAGTTTAGAAACCATCAGCAGAACCGCCTCTGTTTACAAGCTACGAATTAATATATTTTTTTAGGTTACAGCGATCCGCAAACACAACATAATTAACTGACAGTAAAGCTTAAGGTACATAATTCATTAACCAAAAACCTCCTGCAGGTGAATGTGAACTCAGCAAAGAAAATAAATTCACTAAATTCAGAACTTACTCGTGTAAAGGACTGACGGACCGCGCCTCAACGGAGTGCATTTGCATTGGTCGCCTTGATCCTTGAAAAGATGCGGAAAACCTGGAAAAAATGACCCCTACTGCCGCCCTGGGAGCGCGCCAGAGGCGGAAAACCAACCGAACTCTGGGGGTCTTAACCGGGGGAGCGGCAGCTTCGGAGTCCGCTGGAGTGACAGCTCGCTGCGGGGCGCCGCACTTTAACGCCATGGGTGGAGTACGTCACTAACGAAGTATGACCCTTTAAAGGTCTGATAAAGATTTGGCTGCATGGTAATTCAGCAGCTGTTGTCAACTGATAGGAAGAGGCTGGTTCACCCCCCCAACATCGTTTCTCATGCAAGTTTGGCTCAGCGTCAGCAGCTGCAGGCGGAAATCCTGGCCAACTGTAACTCAAATCACTTTCAGTATTAGGACTCTTTAGTTTTAGAAGCTGAGATATGAGTAATCAAAGTTTGTTTCACCGACTGAACTGCCTGAAAGTTGGGAAGATTTGTTTGTTTTATGAGAAAAAAAACTCATAGTTGGTTTTGAAAAAGAAAATAAATAAAACATCTTATTTCCATTCTTTATTATAACCTCATATTTTAAAAGCACAAAGAGCTGCGGAGTTATTGGACACCTACTAAAAAACGATGTGAAACATTTGAATTTGACTTTGGAAAGTGCCTTGAGATGACATGTTTCATGAATTATATAGGCTAATTCACACTTTTTTGTTAAGTATATAATTCCACGTGTTAATTAATTGTTTTGATGCCTTCAGTGTGAATCTACAATTTTCATAGTCATGAAAATAAAGAAAACTTTTTTGAATGAGAAGGTGTGTCTAAACGTTTGATCTGTACACATACATATATAGGCTATATATATATATATATATATATATATATATATATATATATATATATATATATATATATATATATATTTGCTGCAAAAAGTCAAAGGTCCGCAGAGAGCTTCCAAAGCATCAAAGATTTTCAATGTCAAAACATCTGACATTAGATAAACCACGAAGCACTAAAAAACTTCAGAAAATAGGTTCTATAAACTATGGATCTATGCTGAAACCCCAACATGACTTAACTTCAGCCAAGTACATTTCTGAGTCTGGAACTGATGATTTCAAAGAGTTCAAAACAATATGAGCCCCCAAGTGCATTTAGGAGACATGTAAAGATATGTTATCAGTGGAGCTCTGATTTACCACTTTAGTCACCCAGTTGTCAAGTGCGATGGAAAATGTATTCCTTACAACAAATTGTATATTTGCATGTTTATTGTGCTTGTTTGACATTCATGGCAATGTGTATTTGGGGAACAAAGAAAGATTGTGATGTTGATGAACTTTCAGTTCTCAGAATTGCTTTTTTTTTACCACTTCACTTCACAACACCTGACCATCCATGACATTGTGGTCAAAAAAGGTGAGATAAAAAGAATTTATGACCCGTATGCCTCGTAGATTGTCTGTAAAAGGAGCTGCATGTCTATTATTTGTTTGTATAATAACAAATATAGTATAATTATTTTTTTACACACCAGGCACATCTGAAATGTACAAAAGACAGCGGCAACTTTGATCCATTGATACACTGACCGTTTAATGTTGGCCAGAATGAAACTAAAGCACGTAACTGACTGACTTGTCTCATTCTCACAGAGCCAGGGTCATTTCAAGAAATTCAATAACAAAATCTTCTGAAGACTAAGCGGTCAGTTTCTGTCAATGTAACATAGCAAACGAAACGCTGCACAAAAATCAGAGCTAAAACTCAGAGCAGCTAAAATCAAAGCCGTGATTGTATCCATATTTGACTGATGCAACTTCAACAGGCCCAATGCACAAGATTTTCATGCAGCGAGTCCTATTGGTGGCCAGAAAGAAGAAAAAAATTGTAACCCAAGAGGCCTATTTGAGGTGAGCTAGACCAGTACCTGTGGTTTAGTTTATTCTGAATATGTATATATCAACTAACCACACTCAATAGAGCTGGGACTTGTGATTATACTGATACGTCAACCGTTTGGTGGGGTAACATTAAAGGAGACCTTTCTCCCAAACCCTACAAGGAAAAAAAAGGCAGAGGCCTACTGCAGCCGTAACAATCCAAAGTAGGTTGTGAACTGAGAGCGCCAGCCCATGTTTTCCTGCGCCGAGTCTGACCCTTTGTTCTGAAAATGGGTCAGGTTGCTATGGAATAATGGGAATCAAAGTGGCTAAAACAAAGAAAAAAAATTATCTGAAGACAACCATAAATCATTTTTTTCCCATTTCATTGCCACCCCATTCAGTAGTATACAATAGTACAATGGCGCTATCTTGTGACGTTTTCACTTAACTGCCACTCCACTCTCACTTTTCTCCAAGCCTGGTCCTTTCTCGACTTGTCTCGGTAGTAATTATTGGTCGAGTCATACAATTGAGGCCGACAAATCGCAATCAGAAAACCTCAAATATGGTTTTATCTGACCTGAGCATCTTCCATCCGTTTGCCACCTGTGGAGGGAAAAAAAAAAAAACATCTCCACGAGGATGGAAGCATCATGCTGTGGGGAGACTTTTCCTCAGTAGGGAGAGATGGATTTAATTTTGGGGCAATCCTGGAGGCAAAAGACTTGAGACTGAGATGGAGGTTCATCTTCGAGCAGGATAACAACCCTAAAGGCACAGCCAGAGAGCTGCAGTGAAAAGGTTGAGATAAAAAGCATATTTATGTTTTAAAACTGCCCGGTTGAAACCCAGATCAAAAGAAAGCCAAATCAAATACAAAAATACAGTTTCACATTTTATTTAAAATAAATTCAAGCTCATAGTTCAAAATCAATACACAGTTGATTTATCCGGTCAATTAAATATAACAGTGTAACATTTGTCCCTGCGTAGCTGCATTTTACTTCTTTATGTTGTGTTTCATTCAGGTTTTTCCATTCATTAATAGTTAAAGCACCAGTCAGCACTTTCGGTTTAAACAACATGCAAGACAGAGATTTCTGAACAGCTTTCTTTTGTAAATATTACACAACCAAGGAGACAAGCACAAGCAACCATACAAAAAACACAGTGCACTAGAACTCAGGCAATGGTTTACATTCTGTAGCATAAACTGTAATAAATTACACTTTCGCTTCACGAGCCTAGAAGAGATTTTACATAAATAAAAATAGCTTAGGAAAAAAAAAACGTACTGTTATTTGCAAAGTTGACTGCAAGCAGAAATAAGTAAAACCCTGGCGAATTTCATATCACATCTATAGTGTGAATAGCTCTAACAATGAGGTCCAGGCTTCTTATAGTCTGCCCAGTAGTTTTTCAGTTGTTCTGCAGAACCAAGAATGTATGTAATGATCTTAGAAAATTCACAGCGATTGTATTTTGAACTATACGCCCTAAATTGGGAAGGGTTCGGGGGAGAGGTTGGGGAAAGTCCGAGCTTTTTAATACACATTCCGATATAAGCATCCTCTATGTTAAAGGGTTTGATAGCTTTTGAGACCTCCATAAATTTTGCAGGAAGATCGTTGGAAAAGACGTATCCCATGCCCAGAGTGTATGTGGGATACCGGGAATCAGGGTACAGCTCCTCCGGAACGTACCACTTGGAGTTCTTCGATCGGACGACTGGCCTGTTCCACATAAGCATTCCTGTCAGGTAGTTCATCTTGGGGATCCCTGGCATCTTCAGCATGATCACCAGGTTATCAATGTTCAGGAACATGTCAGAGTCCACCTTCATGGCGTAGGCCGCTGTAGGGCAGCGTGTGGCCAGCCAGTCCATGATCACCATGGTTTTAATGGTCAGGTTGAGATACGTGTCCATAAAGTTGCTCTGGATCAGGTCGTGGTGCTGCTCATTCTCCTGTTTGAGCTCCTCGACATCAGCTCCTCCACTGAGACCCAACATAAACAGAGTGAGTACCACCTTATCCTGAACCATTCTGTCTTTGCCCCACGTTTGGCGGATCGCATCCCGAGCCGCAATGTTTTTTGGCTCCACAGGAACCATCAGGACCAGGAAAGGTGTGTTGTTCTTGCAAACCTCAGCGTTGTCCATAACAAACTGGTAGTTGCGTGGATAGGCTTGATGGTACTGAAGTCCTCCAGGGTGCTCACCAGAAGATTCTGCGTTTTTATGAATTGCATTCAGTATTGCTTTGTGTTTAGGGTGGACTCGATAAGCAGGTGCATTCATTTGATGGCTCTGGTTGAAAACACGATAGAAATGTCTGTGAAGATTTTCGGACCATGACAGAGCGCTGTCCGACAAGGCCAGAGATGAGACAAACACAAGTAGACACAGCACAATCAGTCCCTGAAACCAGGAACGAAACAGTAGAATCTTATGACAGCACGGGTCCTTGGCACAGAGTCTGGAAAAAAAAAGGAAAGAAATAAAAACAAATTAATATTTCATTCCTGAATCAATACCATCCATAATAGATGTGTTGAGGTTTATCAAGTGAGATTACATCCGCACCATAATAACATCTCTACTGTTGTTTGGGCCCATTTCATAACAAGGGTGTTATCCATTCAGAAAAATATTCAGCACATGTCCACAATTGCAAGTATTCTTGACCTCTTTCACATTTTGTATCAAACTTAATTGCTCTTGACTGGGGTTTCATGGAGTAAACCACCACTGACAGGGGAACAAATGCAAAGTAGCAGAACTAGTACATTTAACTTCTTCTCATTATTTAGAAATCTTGTATTGAGAAAACAATCTGTGAATTCCTCCGGCAGCAGCTGAAGCTCCCAGCTGATGGAACGAATTTCAGCATCAATGATCAGTTTCCAAAGGAAATATATTGGTTAGTTAAGGCTGGGTTTTTGTGATATGGGTCATAATCCTTTTTCTTTCACCCCTTCTCACTCTCTGCACCTTCTTAATTGTCTGCCTTTCTTTATCTTATTCCTCTGCTTCTTTCCTGTGGATCAGACAACCACAAGCACTTTATATGATGGCACCTGGGTCTATGAATATCTATTTGTATATGGACATGCACTTTCCAGCTTCAGCTTCTCACTCACACCTATGGTGAAGCTAAGGTTTGTGACATGGAATGTGCAAGGAGCTGGCACCAGAGAGTAAAAGTTGAAGATTTTTATCCAGCTTAAAAGATTAAAGGCAGATGTTGTCTAATTGCAAGAAATCAGCTACAACTGTAAATGATCTTAAGTCACCTGAGTTCCCTAATGTGTTTGCTGCCTGCTATAACTCTAGACAAAGAGTAGAAATTTTAATCCACAATTTTTTTTTTTACAATATTAGACAAAATTATAGCATCTGAGGGTAGATTCATCATAAAAGAAATATCTATTTATAACCAAAAGCTATGTATTGTCAGTATAAATGGCCCAAATGTTGATGAGCCCTCATTCTTCCACAAACTTTTCCATGCACTTTTAAAACACCTGGTTTGCTCTCCATTTATTGAGGGCGACCTCAACTTTGGTCTAAATGAGGAAATAGACAGGCTGAACACAACAGGGACTCAATAAATGTAGTCAAACAATACATGAGTGATTATGGTCTTTGCGATGCATGGCAATCCCTTCATCCTAACAGCAAAGAATATACGTTCTTTTCAAATGCCCATCATTCCTACTCTTGCTTGGACTATTTCTTAATCAGCAGCTCACTGCTGTCTGACATTTCAGATGCCGTAATACATCCTTTTGCTGTCAGTGATCATGCTCCTGTTTCTTTAACCCTAATAAATAAATAAAAGGTTATCCCACAAAACAAAAGCTGGAGCAGATTTATCAGTCAGCTTTGAACAAAGCTCCTGGTCTCAGATTATATATATATATATATATATATATATATATATATATATATATATATATAGCCTTTTGGGGTGAGGGGGGGGGGGGGCATTTAGAGACTTAAATCCCAGTCACCACAAAGCAAGGAGGATTAACTCAGGGTGTGGTGGGCAGACAACGAGCAGAATTTAACTTTCTTGCCAAATGAAAACACTGTGTGGTGGGAAACTATCAATGTTGCACAACATTTGGAACACACAATGCCCACTGTTAAAGATGGCTCTGACAGCACAAAGCTGTAGGAATGCTTCAACAGGGACAAGGAAGCTGGTTAGAGTTTATAGAAATATGTATAGAGCCAAATACGGTGTAATACCCATTAGAAGTTGTAAAAAACACTTAAGACTGAGATAGAGGTTAATCTTTTAGCAAGACATTAGCCCCATTTACACTACCCTTGTTAAACCGATCCATGCCGAGCTCGGTCCGAGCTTGGATCAGTTAACCATGCCGAGCTTGGTTCTTACGACCGTTTACACATCACGCTAGCATGATTCCTTGCCTCCTAGTGACGATCTACGGTACTACTGCTCTCTAGGATTGAAGGAGGGAATCAAACAAATCAAAATGGCGATGCCCGTAACATTCAGGAAGTTATGCTTGGTTATAATTATGGTATTTCGTTGTTTGCGGAGAGTCAGGCGAAGAAGGCAACCTTTGGTGAATTTACTTGACGAAGTCGGCTTTTGGGAAGTGGATAAGACAAACGAACGTCTAATCAGGGCTTACAGACGCAGGAAACAACGACAGACGTCGAGGTTCATCACACTGCTAAGCAGAATCATCACTGGAAACCGTGTGGCACGGTAAGGAAGCTAGTATTTTTATGAATGCCTGAAACCGCAAAATTAGTCAGCTGACCGTTAGGAGATGACACGGTCTGCTCATGCGCTCTTTGTTATCAGAGAACCGTGCCACTGAAAAACCAGGCCGAGCCCACCCATCGAACTGGTCTAGATTTAGCGCGGTCCGGTTGTGTCTGGCACGGTTCGGTTCAGTTCAGTTTGCGATCCATTTACACTCGATAGTTATCTCAGTTACCGAGCTCGGACAGTTCTCGGCACAGTTAAAAAAACGGTAGTGTAAATGGGGTAAATGACTATAGTCAACCAGAGCTACAATCAAATGGTTTTGTTGCAAGATATTCATATGTTAAAATAGGCTAGGTAAAGTCCAAATATAGATCCAACTGACAACCTGTAGCAAGATTTGAAAATTGAAAATTGTTGCTCAAATACCGTCCTCATACAATCAGACTGAGCTTGCACTTTTTTGCCAAGAAAATGGCCAGACATTTCAGTCTCAGAATGCACAAAGCAGAGGTGCCTGTCTATTGCAGCAAAATGAGTTTCTTTTCAGTTTCATTTTTAGATGAATTTAAATACCATTAATAATTTACTGTTCAATCTATCATTACACATTACTTTGTGTTAGCTTATTGTGTGACAACAAAACACATTGACGTTTGTGGTTTTAACATGACAAAGTATGACACATTCAAGGGGTGTGAATACATCTTCAAGACCCTGTGCGTTTAGCACTGACTGGCTTACATTAGGGGTCAAGGACTTTGATGATTTAAAAACATGAACCTGTAGTTTATGCTCAAATAAGGTTATTGTTCAAATATGTTGAAAAAAGCGCATGACCTTTCGTTCCAATTTGAATGAAACAAATGCTGTGTATTGTTAGACGTTCTGTCAAGTTAGTTGTCTAGGATGTTAAATATTGGTTTTGGGGGAAAGAAATAGAGTGTTGCACACCAACCAGGGTGTGGTCTTCTCATGACAGAGTGGATTCTGGTTTACACAACCAGTTAACAGCTGCTGGAGCTGATTTTTCTTTTTTTATCTGTGCCCTAAAGAAGCCGCCCTATACTGTTGAAGGGAATTCAGCTTCTAAGTCTAATGATGAAAAAGATATGCTGACATTGTTTGAACTAGACTATGGCAGGAGGATTAAAAGTGTTTTGAAACTGGAACGGGTCCCACGTCGGCCGCGAAAAAAACAGAGACTGGAAGAGATTGGCTGTGAATGTGGACGGTCTAGCCTTCACTGGCTGTTTCCACCCTTACCTCAGCATAACGTCTGCTGTGAAGCCGAACTAACGGAGCCCAAAGGCTGATTTCGCTGTCTCCATTAAATACTAACATGGGTTTTATTTTCCCCTTTACATATTCCTGATGTTTTGTTTAAAACGTTCTTGTTTTGATTTTTCATTTTACTCTCATTCATCAATCAGCTATTTGTACTTAAAAGTAATTTATATCCGTCCGTCCGTCCGTCCGTTTTCTTCCGCTTATCCGGGGTCGGGTCGCGGGGGTAGCAGCTTCAGTAGGGAGACCCAGACGTCCCTCTCCCCAGCCACCTGGGCCAGCTCCTCAGGAGGAATCCCAAGGCGTTCCCAGGCCAGCCGAGAGACATAGTCCCTCCAGCGTGTCCTGGACCTCCTCCCGGTGGGACGTGCCCGGAACACCTCACCAGGGAGGCGTCCAGGAGGCATCCTGACCAGATGCCCGAGCCACCTCAACTGCCTCCTCTCGACGTGGAGGAGCAGCGGCTCTACTCTGAGTCCTCCCCGGATGACTGAGCTCCTCACCCTATCTCTAAGGGAGAGCCCAGACACACTACGGAGAAAACTCATTTCAGCCGCTTGTATCCGGGATCTCGTTCTTTCGGTCACGACCCAAAGCTCGTGACCATAGATGAGGGTAGGAACGTAGATCGACCGGTAAATCGAGAGCTTCGCCTTTTGGCTCAGCTCTCTCTTCACCACAACGGATCGGTACAGCGCCCGCTTCACAGCAGACGCCGCACCAATCCGCCTGTCGATCTCCCGCTCCATCTTCCCCTCATTCGTGAACAAGACCCCAAGATACTTAAACTCCTCCACTAGGGGCAGCACATCCTCCCCAACCCGGAGACGGCACTCTACCCTTTTCCGGTTCAAGACCATGGTCTCAGATTTGGAGGCACTGATTTTCATCCCGGTCGCTTCGCACTCGGCTGCGAACCGCTCTAGTGAGAGCTGTAGATCACGCCCTGATGAAGCCAATAGGACCACGTCATCTGCAAATAGCAGAGACGCAATCCTAAGGCCACCAAAACATATCCCCTCAACAGTAATTTATATGTTCATAGAAAATATACCATCAAATAAAATTAATCACAAATACCATTTGTTTATCAGTAATATGTTTAATAACTTAGACCTTAACCCTAATTTCTGAACAAAGCCTATACCATTTTATTTGTAGAGAAATAACGAAAAATTAGCATTTGATATCATCTGACTGAATTACTCCAGCTTTTAACTCATTGCAGAAAGCCAGTGGGAGGTTGAAAAGAACGTCCCAGGAGACAGGCGCTCTGTCTCGGCATTGCGATTCTCAACCGCCCAGCCGCTCAGCTGCCAGTGAGGCTGTGCAGGAGCGCGGATGTCCAAACGTGTCCGAGCACTTTTAAAATTAAGCAAAATGTCAACACACCAAGCAGATATTTCAGGTTTCCACACCTAATTTCTCGCCTACAAACTTTTTAAAAAGTAAATTTTATGTCACAGAAAGCATAATATATCCAACTTTATTTCACTCCTCTCCACCATTGCCGTTTCCGTCATCGCTGTCTCGTAAACGGAATTCAAATTAGGCCTACGAAGGACGCAGCCCCTGAATTTGGACAGAACCATAGTCCCGTGTGTGACATCAGGTTGATGTTCAAGTGCAGGTGAGTCGATACACAAAATGGCCAACGCAGGTAACGCAGCACTCAGCAAGTCGACTCCACTGAAGTCTGACGTCTAGAACCATTTTGGATTTAAAACAACAAAAGACCATGTGTTGGATAAAACCAAAGTGGTTTGCAAGATCTACCAAGTGGAGGTCAGTTATTGTAGAAGCACTACAAACCTCAGAAATCACTTGACCAGATATTCCGCTATGCTAACATAATGACAACAAACCTTCCAGAGCGAAACAAAAGGTACTCACTAACATTACCAGCAGCTTCACCACAGGCTATTAAGATAACAGAGGCCTTTTGTTTAGGGTAGGGTAGATTTACGCAAGTATTCAGTAGTGGAAAATTAAGGCTTCAAGCATGTCATTCATATACTTGTTATGGTGCAATGCAAACATCTGACTGAAACTGTTATCACCATGATGTACACAAGAGTGAAAGACAACATCCACACAGAAATGCGGTTAGCAGAGAGAGTCGGCATAACTCATGACACATGGGTCAATAATTTTTTAAATTTTTTTTCCTGTCTCATTCAATAGCAAAATACTGATCGTAATGATGCTGATGAAAGAGCTGAGAATATGACAGTAGCCTCTTTGCCCAAGAAATCCAGCACCTCGGAGTCTCTCCTTGGGACGGTCTACTCTCCAACAGTAAAGGATCGGGGACAAAATTCCAACAAAGAGGGCTGAAGATGAAATGAGAAGATACAGAGCTGAAAATCCTCCTAAACTGCCACTGTAGTCCAGCGGGAACAAAAAGCCACATGTGACATTTACCAACAAACATCTGGTTGGTTTTAAAGTTCTTTGTTAAAATATTCTGCAGACTGACAAGAAAAAAAAAATTTTTTTTTTTTTTTTTAGGAACGTGTGCCTCCTATTATATCAAACAAACAGTCAAAGATGGTGGTGGCGGTGGGATGGACAGGAACTGCTTTCATTTGCTCCAGGACCTGGAGGGCATGCAGTAATTTAGGGTTGAATTAATCCTGCTCACTACCAGGAAATGTGAAATATTCAGTTATGGCTTTAAGATGAAACACGATGAGTTATGCATCAGTAAAAAGCCCAATTGCTAGTTGCCGTAATCACTTGATGATGGTTGTTACCGTCAAGCCGAACCCAACTAGTAATTATGTAACTAGATTTACTTTTCCACATAGAGCAAGATAGCCTTGCCCTTAATAAATTAAACCGTAATTTGCAAACTATGCTGCGTTTTTCCCCCTCACAGGCACTATAAAAATTCTATGACGTTTGTAAACTATGTTTTTGTTTTTTGTTTGTTTTTTCAGGTTTTAAAATACAAATCATGATTATTCAATCAACATATCTGCAGTTTTATTTTCTATGTGTTCATTATTTGACATATCTGCAGCATTTGAGCTGGTGAAATTAAACAATATACTTAGATTAATGGCTTTATCAGAACTAAACCACTTGTTTTATATCACCCCAAAAAAAAGCTAAATATACCGGCCACCTTCATACAGGAATTTAGTCAGCGCAAACCAAACCACCCAGAATAACTAATGTGTTTAAAAGCCTCTGAAGTTAGAAATCATCTAATTAAAACACATTTGAGCAACAGCTGAGTTAATATGAAGGAAACAGATTTTGAGCACAGTTAACTGCGTATTTTTGACAGATCTAAAGCTCATCTTAATTTATTTATCGACATGCGCTGGTTTTGTGTTTTGTTTTTCCACTTTCACACTTGTGAAACCGAAACACAGCAACGCAGCGATATAAACATTTTTATATCGCATTTTTACGTATATTTTGGGAAAACTACACCTCCTGAGTCAAGGAAAATCTTAGAACAAACCAATCAAGTGGCTCCCTAGAATGAAACGTCATAAATGCTTCAAAGTGACGCTTAAACGCCGCCTGTACGACTGAGCTGATGTGAACATATTTTAAGAATGGCTCAAACTATGTTCCTGCTGTGTTTATTGAAAAAAAGCCATGATCTCAAGCTAAAACCTCTGAGATGCAACTAAAACTGGCGACGAGATGCTGCTGCTCTCCTACAAACAGGTGAGTCACCAAGACGCACGGCGCCTCGTGTTGAACTTCCTTCAGGTTTGATGACTGAAGGTCAGAATAGCTTCTGTATCAGTGAATGTAAAAGTTCAGCGCTTTTACCTTTTCAGGTCGGTCCCTCCGCCCGAAATAGTTTCTTCAACCCCCATGACTGCTGCGACCCAACCCGAGCCTTCTCTCTGTCAGGCTCCAGCTTCAATTTTCTCCCCCAGAATTTCGGCCATCATTTTGAGAGACTTTAACTAAGGCTGACTGGTTACCTATTACTCATATCTGGCCAGTTGTAAAGCGCAAAGTGACTGAGTGGGGTAATACCCTGGCGTGGGAGGGGACTAGAACAACAAAGAGTAAAGCGGTCTTCTGCAAACACGGAAACGTGATGGAATACGATGAGGGCGTGATGCTTTTACGAACCGTGGAGGGTTAAATTGACTGCGCACTAATCCTTATTTATGAAAAAGCGAATGCTTAGCAATACTTAAAAAAAACTAGATTATTCACTGTTTAAAAAAAACAAGACATCTGTAGCGTATTTAGTCCAGGTTTGACCAGTTTTTCAAGGTGTCCCGATGCCAAAAAGTGCAAAAAAGCTTATTTTTCCTCCCGGTTCGTTTGTTTTGTTTTTTGGGGGAATAGAATAACAGTTTACCTAGAAGTGACCTGGAGCAAGAAACACTAGTAACTTAATACCAACCTTAATGTCAGCAGTGTGGTACGACCACGTTTTCTTAGAATCCTAGTTTAAAAGCATTAGTACGCTCATCATTAGGGCCAAACTGACATAGCTGAGTTTGTTCCTTTCTAAGTGATTTTGTTGCCTCATGACAGAATTTTGCCCTGAAAGCCATGTAGCCCTTCTTAAAGATGAGAAATTCAATCTATGTTTCACTAGCAATAATCTAGAACTAGACATTATCAAACTTAGTCTACTCTTCTTTTGAACCAATAGTAAAATTAAAAAAAATTCTAAGCACTTGTGCTGCTACATTATAAAACTTGTGTCATGGGTGGTGAGCCTAATCACCCATGTTGAATATGAGAAATTGAAGACGGCAAGGCAAAGCAGGTTTATTTGAGAGCAGATAAGTAGCAGGACTATTCAAAGTGCTTTACATGGATAGAACATAAAATAAACAGAGACAAGTGCATTGCAGTGACATGATAAAGGAAGGAAAAGAAAAGTTGGACTACAGAGTTAAGTGATGTTTTGGTTAATAATTTAATAGAAAATTCATAGACAATGCTTAACAAACAGGCTTTTAATCTTGATTTAAACAAATTTAGGGCTTTAGCACTTTTGCAGTCTTCTGGGAGTTTGTTACAGATAATTGGAGCATAAGAGCCAAATGGTGCTTTTCCATTTTTTGTTCTGGTTCTGCAGAGTAGGCTGGAGCCAGAAGACCTTAGTGCTCTGGCGGGTTGATGCACTGATAACAAGTCTGTGATCTATTTAGGTGCTAAGCCATTCAGTATTTTATAGACTAATTTTAAAGTCTATTATCTGAGATACAGGGAGCCAGTGTAAGGGCTTTAGAACTGGGGTGATGTTCTCTACTGTCTTAGTCTTAGTGAGGACGCGGGCAGCAGCGTTCTGGATCAGCTGCAGCTGTCTGATTGTCTTTTTAGGCAGACATGTGAAAACACCGTTGCAGTAATTAGTTCGACTAAAGCTAAAGCTAAATGCATATATATATTTTTTGAGATCCTGCTGAGACATTAGTCCTTTAATCCTGGAAATGTTCCTCAGGCGACGGAAGGCCGACGTTCTTATTGTCTCTTTGTGCCTCTGAAGGTTCAGGTCTGGGTTCATCACTCCACTCATATTTTGGCTCAGTGGTTTCAAGCTGTAGTAACTGTAGTTGTGCGCTCTTGAACACACCTTTGGTCACCTTCTTTGGTCCAATAATTATTACTTCAGTTTTGTTTTTATTCAGCTGAAGACAATTTTGGCACATCTATGTGCTGATTTTCTCAATCCACTTTCCCAGCGCTCGACTTCCTAGTCACCTGGTGACGTTGTAATGTTTAACTGAATGTCTTCCACAGTTATGGTAACTCTTCTCAGTGTTTCCCTGAGGATTTTTGTCTGGGGGGGGGGGGGTAGTGCAAAGGTTTTTCCTTTTTTAATATCCTTGGAAACAGCTGTACATGAGCAGCCTCTGTCTCTCTCCATCTTTCTCTTATTTATCCATCTGTCTCTCTGTTTCTGTTTCTACACCTTTTTATCTTTATCTTTTAGTCTCTCTATATGTATCATGTATCCATATACATTATTATATTTTGACACACCTGCCTTGTTTTCTACCTACTTCTTGATTTCATAAAATAACTTTAAATCAGATTTATGATCCTTTTAGGCATATTTGTATTCAGTTTATTTTATTAAATTTGATATCTGTTTCATATGATCCATTCGTCTGGTCCATCTAGCAACAAAATGTGTTTTACAAGATTAGAGAAAACAGATGTAGAAGAAATATCTCATAAGAATCAGACTTGTTTTAGACATTGAATTTATAAAATTACATTTTTATCCAGTGAAATTACATGTGATTTTTTTTTACTATAAATTTGCCAGTAAAAAAATATCCCTGAAAAAATATGCCTGCAAAATGTTGTCCTCTTCAAAAAAGAGCCAGCCACAATTTGCCTGCAAATGTGTTAACCTGCTATCTCAAGTCAAATCCATCAGCACTAGATTGAGTTGAGCAGGTTTTATCCAATCAAATTCCGCTCATTTGATCATGTGACACACATTGGGCAGAGGGGATTCTCTTAACAGTTAGCAAGTTAATGGCTAAGTGTTAAGAGACTGGTGCCACAAATGCTCCCAACGCACTCGTGTGTCATTTGTGTGAATTTCCGCAACCAAATTCTTGCTGGTGAAATTTTGCAGGGGAATTTCATTCAGGTGAATTTCTGCAGCTGAATTTCTTTCAGGCATATTTTTGCAGCCAAAATTCTTGCAGGTCCATTTTTATTTATTTATTTGTTTTTATTTTATTTTTGTAATTTTTTGTTTTGCTTGTGAATTTAAAGTAAAAAGAAAAATCACTTATAATCGTACTGGATTAAAAATTCACTGTTATAAATTCAGTGTCTAAAAAAAAGTCTAATTCTAATGAGACCATATTTCTTCCATAGACAATTGTTTTCAGCAGGCATAACTTTTGGCAATGTGCGACAATCAGAGCAAATGGTATTTTTGTACATCTGAAAACGACCACATAGCTGTTTACTTATTGAGAGTATGCTATACTGAGTGTTCATGTTTAAATGGATCAAATTTACAAAGACGTGGTTATCCTCAGGTTCTCAATTTGTTCAAAAGAATCACGTGCAATACCATGTGAGAACGCTAAATGTTTCATTTTCTGTTGTAACCCACTAACTGAGCGATGAAGTAATGACACCAATCTTTAACTTTTTCACAAAAGGAAAACATTTCCGCATCTTGATGATTGGGGGCAGGGCAGGGTCAACTGTATCCACTCTCCATGGCGAATGTGCGCTCCCAACGATGCAGAAGATACAGATTCTGCTGGGGATCAATCTACTTTGGCACAGCAACTGTCAGGTTAAGCATTGCAGTCAAGTGCGGGGAAGTGTTAAAGGTTTCACTTGCTTCACACATACATGGTGCAATACTCTGGTAGGGGTGGGGTTGCTGGGGAAAAAAATAGAAAAGGAGAAGCATCATCTATTGTAAAAATGTTACTTTCACATACATATACTAAAGCCTGATGCCCAACGGACATCATAAGGCTTATGTTTGTCTATCTATAGTGTCTATCTATAGTGAATCAAAAACATCAATATTATAGCATGTTATCCTTTGTTGTAAATGTTGTTTTTATTTAGATTTGTCAGGCGTACACCGGCCTGCCAGCAACGCTGCACAGATTAATAGTCGGTATAAAAAGTGTGTGTATGGATGCTTGCATGGGATATTGGCAATCATCTATCACTTGTGTTCAGCAGTTGATGTTCTCGTTTCAAGATTGAAGAGTCTTTTATTGTCACCGCATGTTACCTCAACAAAATTTCTCTTTGGCCACTTCGGTTCACGTTACACATAATGAAGGCAAAAACTGACAAACAAACAGGCAATGCACGAGGGTTACAGTGTGCTTTTTATTTTTCTTTATTTTTTTGTGGCCTTCAGGATAGTCACAGATAACAGACACTGAGGTGGTAAGGTGCTTATTGAACAATGATGATTTGAGGCTTCATTTACAGAGATGTGCATTTAGATATTCTGAGATAATGGTGTAACGGCAGTAGCGCCGTTACATGTAGCGAAGCTATTAGTTAAACTACATTTTCCAGTAGCTTGACCGTAGCGTCGCTGCTTTATGAATCAAGTAACTTTCCTTTAGTGACGTTATTTTTTTGATCAAGTAGCGACGTAGCGTCCACAAACGCTACTAAATCCAGGACATAACTAAGAAATGAAACCAGGTTTGCTATTTTGAAACAACATTCAGAGTGACCAATCAATCAGAGTTGTTGGTTGGACATGTTCATGCGCGAGCTTCTACTCTGCCTCTCCTGTCTGTTATGGCAAGCCGATCAGGCCAATTATCGTCCGTACAATAACGCGCAGTTCCAACCCGTATTTTACGCGAGCGCGCGTTTCCTACGTCACCGCGCGTTTCCAGCCAGAACGCACGCTCACATAAAATACGTGCGGTGGCGTTAATACTGTTTGGTGGCGTTTTTTGCATATTATATTATCAGGAGGTTGTCTTTTATGTGCTCAGCCACATGATTTAAAGGTATTTTACCCAATAAGAACACTGCAGCACCAGACACAACCAGGAGGTCCCTGATCGTTGGAGAAAGGCAGAAAGAAGATGCACCTTCCTTTCTGATCCTGTCTAAATCCTGCTTAGTTCAATAATAAAGTCTGATATTACACAAAACTCACTCTGCTTGTTCTCCCTACTTATGCCCTTGGTGCAGAAGATAAATGAAATCTTTAACAGAAATGTTATTAATTCTGAAAATATTATCATGTTAATATAAATACAAAGCATACAGAAAATGCAGCTTTATTAAGTGACCTGGTTTATTTTATTTAGCTTTTAATTTCTTTTCAACATTTAGTTCTACTACTTGGCTTGTGCTTTGTTAGTTTCATGTTTAAAATGACAAAAGAAATATGAAAAAGCTTATGGTGCATCTTCTTTCTGCCTTTCCCCAACGATCAGGGACCTCCTGGTTGTGTCTGGTGCTGCAGTGTTCTTATTGGGTAAAACACCTTTAAATCTAGTGGCTGAGCACATAAAAGACAACCTCCTGATAATATAATATGCAAAAAACGCCACCAAACGTTATTAACGCCACCGAACGTTTTATTTCTAGCAGTAATTATTTCAGTTTTTATTTTATTATGCTGCTCATAAAGCAATGTCTACACTGTGTTAGGTCATTGGCTGATCTTTAATAAATGTTTTAACCAGTGTATCAGACTCATTTTGAATTGATCTGACATTAGGTTGGTACAACGTTAAGTAGCTTCTGATGTAGTTAAGCTATTTTTAACACATTTGTGTAACTTAGCTTGCTATATTTCTATAGGTGGTAGCTTTTGTGTAGTGAAGTTTAATTTATTGTTGAGTAACTGATAGCTTAGCTCACTACATTGGACAAGTAGCTTGCCCAACACTGATAGGCGACAACATTAAAGTGATTGTAACGGATGATTTCAGACAGGCAGGAACTGTGGAGAGCTGCAGGGAGAGGTTGAAGATGTCCAGAAAGACCCCTGCTAGCTGGTCAGCACATGATTTAAGCGTCCGAACAGACACCATGTCTGGACCTGCGACCTTGTTGGGGTTGACCTTTTTCAGGGAGGAGGTCACTTGGTGGAGCTGCAGGACGAGAGGCTGATGGTGTTCCTCTGGCTGGGGGAGATGTTCAGGCTCCCTGCTGCTTTGGGAGTCAAAGCGTGTGAAGAAGCTGTTTAAGGTGTCAGGGAAAGCCGGGTCATTGCTCAGCCGCTGGATGCTGCGCTTGTAGTCTGTGATGTGTCTGATGCCTCTCCACATGTCATGTGGATTGTTGCTGCTGTAGTGGTCTTCGATAAGCTGCTTGTACCTTTGCCTGGCCTTCTGGATGCCTTTCTTAAAGTTCAGATCTTGCCATTGATTCTCAATTGGGTTTACAACTGGACTTTGACTGGGTCATTCTATCACATGAACATGTTTTGTTTTAAATCATTCCAATGTAGCCTTGGCTTTATGTTTAGGGTCTTTGTCGTGTTGGAAGGTGAACCTCTGCCCCAGTCTCAAGTCTTTTGCAGACCTCAACAGGTTTTCTTCCAAGATTGCCCGGTGTTTGGCTCCATCCATCTTCTCATCTACTCTGACCATCTTCTCTGTCCCTGCTGAAGAGTCCCCTCAGAGCATGATGCAGCCATCACCATATCTGACAGTGGGGATGGTGTGTTCAGAGTGATGTGCAGTGTTAGTTCTCCACCACACATATCATTTTGCATTTTAGCCAAAAAGTTACGTTTTAGTATCGTCTGACCAAAGCACCTTCTTCCACATGTTTGCTGCATCGCCAACATGGCTTCTGGCAAACTGCAAATGGGACTTCTTATGTTGTTTTTTTTCTTCTTGCCACTGTTCCGTAAAGACCACATTTGTGCAGTGCACGACTAATAGTTGTCCTTTGGACAGGTTCTCCCACCTGAGCTGTGGATCTCTGCAGTTCCTCCAGAGTCAGCAGGGGCCTCTTGGCTGCATCTCTGATCAGTGCTCTCCTTGTTCGGCCTATTAAGTTTAGGTGAAAAACCTTGTTTTGGTAGGTTTATAGTTGTACCATACTCTTTCCGTTTTTGGATGATGGATTGAACAGTGCTCCGTACGATATTCAAAGTTTGGGAAATCTTTTTATAGCCTAAGCCTGCTTTAGATTTCTCCACAACTTTATCCCTGAGCTGTCTGGTGTGTTCCTTGGAGTTTATGATGCTGTTTGCTCTCCAATATTCTCTTAACCAACCTCTGATGCCGTCACACAGCAGCTGTATTTGTACTTGTAGATTTGTAGATTAGATTAGACACACAGGTTGACTCTATTCAGGTATTAGCATCAGGTAACTTCTGAAAGCAATTGGTTGCACTCAGAAAAAAGGGGGCTGAATACATTTGCACATCGCACTTTTCCAATTTTTATTAGTAAAAATGATTAAATCATGTATAATTTTCTTTCCACTTCACAATTGTATTGCATTTGTGTTGGTCTTTCATATAAGATTCCACTAAAATATTTTTGTTTGTGGTTGTAATGTGACAAAATTTGGAAAAGTTCAAGCGGTGTGAAAACTTTTGCAAGCCCCTGTATATGCATAAAAAATGCATCTTGTAGATTCTGCCTGTTCTCGTCTTTTTCTCTGAAAATTCTTTGGTTATGGATTGTAGTTGCTGCTCTGCTTGTTTGTCTGTTTTTCTGGCATGATGCTAATGTCAGAATCTGAAGTAAAATTCCTTGTTTGTATCCACAAACGTGGCGAATAAAGTTAATTCTGATTCTGACTGGGGTTGTCTGCACACTGGTAATGTGTGTTCACCTGCACTGTTTGGTGGATGTCAGAACTGGGTGTAACTGAGCAAAGTTAAATGTTTGCATATAGAACACAGGAACAGGATAACATATGCTTGACTCATACAAGAATCATTTTAATGAGTAGGTAGATAATGCTGACCAATAAATCCTTGTGGCACCTTTGCTTTGTGTTCTGAGGATGGGAAAAGGTCAAGTAAGTTTGGGAGCTGCAGCGTGGGTTCTAAGCTGAATATTTGATCTTACATATATAAGGCCTTTTTAATAAGGTTAAAACTGTTCTATGAAAATATGTCCCTAAAACATGTGGTTCTATTAAACAATATATTTTAAGGGCTGTAAGGGTTTTTTAACCATGGTTGTTTCTTGACGAAGGCTCAACAGAGTGTTTGTTTTTTTCAGAGAAAGCGCCCCTCCCTGCCCATAATAAACCTTTCCAGAGGCACCATTGAAAGTATCCTGTCTTTGTGAGACTGCAAGGCGTTCAGCAGAAACCAGGAAGAACTTTGACCCACTTAAAAATAGTTTCTGCCCCAGAGCTGTGACCTCCATCGGTCCTAAGGCACTTGACCAAATCACGCTATGAGAACAGAGGCAAACTACACTCTCTATTACTGCTGAATTCATTTATACTAATTCTGTTTTTGGATTTGTTTATCTTTCATTCGGAGTGGCACCATGCCACATTTTCTTTTGCCAAGTGCAAATAGGAAATCTGTCCCTCAGGAGTTGAACTTTACAGAATTCTTGACAAATTTGCATCCAAGGTATTTTGTCAAAGTGAAAAAGAGGTTTCCACAAATTAAAGTCAAGTGTCTATTAGAGGTTTGCATAACCATTTACCCCTTTAAAGAGTGACCTGCGCTGGAGTGTCACAAGTTAAATCTCAGCTGGGTGCAGCTGATGTGTCAAGTAATATTTTAAAAAGGAGTAAAAAGAAAGAAACACACAAACACCTGTGAATAGGGCTACCAATCTCTGCTTCATAAATATTTCAGCAAAAATTGAAAAATGAAGACAGTAATAACTCAGAAAAGACAAAAAAATAAATAAAGTCAGGAGGGGCAACGAAAAACCTTTCATCCCACAGAGTTCAGTTACAGCTGAAACCAGGTTCCTCCATACGTTCAGCAAAAAGAGGCTTTTTTTGTCTTCTGTTCAACTTTATCAAGAACCATTTTGCCAAGAGCTGTTTGTTGCAGGTAAAGTTTTATATTGATCATTTGGATACAACAGTTCAACCAGACAAAAAATAAATGTAATGCACCAAACAGAAGAACCAGAAATTTGTTCAGACCAGAAGAGAATTTTAACAGGTTTATTTTTAAAGTTAAACTGGTGGGAGGCAGAAAACCACTGCATACTAAGACAGTAACCACTGAAAGGGGAAGGGACAGGTTAGTAGCTGCAGAACAGTCAATAATTGTAACGTGAATCACAAATTGCGTCACTAAACTTCTAAGAATCCAGACACACCACTTGGTTCTTTGTTCCTTGGGGAAACCAGAGGGCAGCCGAAGAGATAACATCACAAGAGGCTGCAGCTTTTAGCAAAGACATGCTGAGGCAGCATTAGGCAGGTTGGCAGAGGCTTTATCGGTACCTGGAGAACATGTTTGCATCAACAGTGATCAGGCAAGGCATGTTGGTTGTGAAATGATCCAGCAGTCAGAAGCTCGGTAGAAGTCCAACAGGGGCAAGATAAAGGGATCTAGAGATCATGGTTGAGGTTGCAACAGGGCAATGAAGCCAGTATTCTCCAAAGGGCTAGTATATTTGCTTGCAAAAACAAAGCAATTTTTTTTTACATGACCCAGCTGTCTGTAGGACATGGAACAGTTTGATATAAAAATGTTGTAAATCAATGCTGTAAACATATTTATGTACAAATTAATCTTTAAAATGGGTATTCAAAGCTCAGAATAAATTGTTAGCAGTTTCAACATGTTAAAAAAAAAATTAGGGTGAAATTCTGCCACTTTTTAAACCCTTTAAGCAATCCAGTCTGTTTATTTTGGGTGATAATAAACAATATAGCAATGGATGTTTCAAAGAACTATCTTCACCAAGCGTGCAGTTTATATTTCACTGCCAGATAACATTTTTATTCTAAGTGTTTTGCAATTGAACCACCAAATAATTTTTGTTCAATTTTCCAGTCCCGTTGTCAAGCATACATTTGTGACTATTGACCTCCAGGAAAATTTGTTCTGAGATATTTAGAAAAATTTAAGGTAAAGAAAGGGATTTACATTGTGCAAACAATCAGACATGTGACAAAAAATGCCGTAAAGTAAGAATGCTTTAAAAGATGTACATCATTTTTCATTTAAAAAAAAAAACTTTTAATGGAAAGGAGTAATCTAGATCAAATCAGTGTTTAACACAACTGCCATGTGCCTTGAAACTATTGATTTGTTTTAGAATAATAGTCAGATGATCAACTGTCTTAAATCTCTGCCAAGCTGGCGGCACCCATATTTGAGCAGACATGCTGTTTTTATGCTTGTGCAGGTCTACTAAAATGGTGACTTCAACACTACTCATCACCTTGGTCCTTTAAAAAGAGTACAAAGAGATCGTGAAAAGGCATCTAAGACCCACCTTGATGTGTCTTTTGAAAGGGGCTATTACCTGAAACAGCTGCGTAGGAGGCCTTAAACTAGGTGAGAAACAGGCCAACTCTGCTGTCCACGTTAGGTAGTTTGAAGACAGTTGAATACACCACATCCTGACTGAACACAGCAACAACGGACAACATGGTTATGCTGCGT
This sequence comes from Fundulus diaphanus, assembly GCA_037039145.1. NCBI lineage: Eukaryota > Metazoa > Chordata > Actinopteri > Cyprinodontiformes > Fundulidae > Fundulus > Fundulus diaphanus. The sequence continues at coordinate 15,135,384 of CM073123.1, read as the reverse complement.
CAATGAAGTTTCTACATCTCAAGACTATTTCAAAACAGTTAGATTTCAACATATGTCGTCAAAGCTCTTTTGAAAAAGCAGAAGGAAGCCGCCGGTTTGTAGTATCAATGGTTGGCCAAAAAGTCTGTTCAACAGATTAAAAAAAAAAAAAATTCCTTGAAAATAGAAAGATTGCCAATTGTTCTAGTTTAAGAGAAACTGATGCAACTTCGGAGGTACTGTCTGATAAACCAAAATACTGTGAAAATGTGATTCAGTTCTCTGCTGCTCATTTACTTCATTTTATTAATTCAGGATAACTTCCTCCTCTATTTTTGAAAACATTTTTGGTTTACAGCATTTTACTATGTGTGGCTGAAAACCAGTTGTCAAGTTTAATGAGTGATAATTTAACAAATCAACAAGGCTTACAGGATTACAGGGATACAGGGACATGACAAAGATGACCAGGTCTCAGTTCGAATACCTTTATAGCGTAAGGACTCTTCAGCCAAAGGAGAAGTGCGTCAGCGGTCACCATGATAAGTGCTGTCCGAATAGTGCAGTCGGTAAGGAAGGAGGTAGGAAAAGAAGCCTATATGCTCCCTCTCGCGACTAGTTTTGCCTGGGAACCCTGTGACGTCCCTTACCGGCCCTAAGAAGCCTAAGGCTAAGCAGACAGAAAATAAAGATCTAGCAGAACTACTGAAATCACAATGAACAGAAGCAAACCAATACAGAAGTCAATTCTGACAGATACAAGAATACACTACTAACATAACTACTGAGCAGAAAACTGAACTAATGAGCTAAGCAACACTAAAGGTGCAAAACAAAAACAGGCTGCAGGATCCCCGGGGAGCTACAATAAGTAATCAAATCCCTGGGGATTCTGACACCTGTATGTAAATAATTGATCCATTAGCGACAAATCTTCCAACTGTTCAAGGTTTGATGTGACTTTGGTTACCTTGGAGTCAGTTGTCACGCTCTGCTGAGTTCCCCTGCTGTTAAGAGCTACATGCTACCGTTAGCATGCTAGCACATGTTCACTGAGGCCACACAAATTGACTGACATAGCATATGTGACTTTATAAATAAGAGATTGACAGTTTACATATTTGTGCTTTGACATCTTGGTCCTGTTGTTTGGATGCAAGGTAAACGATCATTTGGGTAAACCCAAGAGGCAAACTGTCTGAAGAGCAACCTTTGATTCCTCACAACCTATCCATAATTATGCTCCTGCCAAACATTAACCCAATGCAAACAGGAACAAAAACCGATTGCGCATCCAAACTGATAGCTGTTGGTTTAAGAAAGAGCATGGTAGACAGGTTCAGAGCTTTGGCCTCTTTTCTTTACCCGTTTTGATCATCACCCTGAGACTCCTCTCCCATCGCAACCCCAGACTTCCCAGAGCTCCCTGGTGAGTGTCCGAGGTGTAACAGAGGAACCCGATACCACGCCCTCCTCTTCCGCTTATAGAGAAGATTGCGTCTCCATGGCGATCTAAAGCCCTGGCGTGGCAGAGTCCCGAAACCTCAGAGGAGAGCTGCAGCTGTTACCCCACCTCCATAGGGGCAGAGGGAGCCGCAGCCCCGCCCAAGACCTGGTGGTGCGTTTGGGCCTAAATGTGCTTACGCTGTGGGCTGAGATCTGTGTAGCCTTTCAAACAGTCCACCATCTCTCAGCAGTAAGGCTTGTTGAAGTTAAGGGTGCAAGTGTGCTTGAAGCCATCAGTAGAGTTCGAATAGCGTTCGTTGCTGCCTTCATATGGGCAGAAGCTGTATGGATACGATAAATAAAAGGATGTTTATAAAGTGAAGGAAGATACTGACAGACAGGAGGGAATTTTTGCAGATAGTTGGAACTCAGTTATTGTGGGACTGTGGAAAGCAAGACAGTGAAACATGAGATAAAATCAAAATTGTTTAGAGCAAACTGTAAATCTAGAACTGCTAATAAAGATCAGTGTTGCCAGATTGGGAGTTTTACCACACAATTGGATACTTTTAATCTGATTATGAGGGTGACATTTGCTTTGAACATAATTGGGGTGGATTTGGAGTCGGTTTGTTGATTTTTGAGTTATCCTAAACACATAACACATTTTGGGATTTAGCACTTAGTGCAATCAAACCCCTCACCCTCCCTGTACCAAATGCGTCCATTGAAAGAGCTGCTCTGGACTTCAGAAATCTTATGGGCCTGCCGCTCCATTCAAGTCTGATGGATGTGCGCTCGGGACTAACAAGGAATGGATGGACATCAGCAATATTCTGTTCTCCCCAACATTTATTGGGGAAATTTGACTATGCTATGCACTGATCACAAAATCCCAATGAATTGCGTTATAGTTCATCAGAGGAGGAAAAAATTCAGTATTCCAGCCAAAAGTCTGTTCTGCATTGAAGGTAAGAAATCAAATCAACCATAGAAAATTATATTTTTTCAAATGTTTTAGTCGTGTAGAAATGAGCTTAGTATCTTTGTGTGTGCGCATTGATCGTAGTTTGTGTCTTCTGAATGTGAAAAGAGGAGTACATGGTCGTTACGAAGTCTAAATTTGATCTGAAAACATGTTAGGGGAGGTTGTGGATTTTCACGTGACACTCACTGGATGTGGTTTTGATGCAGTGGTCAGATCAGTGGTCATTTTTAAGTAGAACAACTCTGGGCCTCTTTTGCTGGATTGGAGCTTTTTGAAACCTATTGTTAAACCTGTGCGTTGTAGTGGTTTCCAACTGATTTTTGGACTAAAAAAAACTCAACTCTATCTGGCAACACTGACACAGACACTTAAAATTTAAACAATATAAATGTCAACAGTTTTCTCAGTGGGTCATCAGCTGTTTCCACTGTCTGTTTAAGGAAAGAGAGAAAAAAACAAAATGAATGGAAAGTAAACTATTAAATCAACTCTCTTGTAAAAACTTCCCCTCAAAAAATTGCTGCGGGCATGAATGCATCATTGAAGCAGTGCTGAGGGATTGGTTCATGTAGCAACACAGTAGTTCCTGTTGTTGGCAGGGGTGACTGATATGAGACTTTTTGGACTCTGCAAGCTACTTGCATGCTTTAATGTTAAAAAAAAAAACAACCTGTAAATATTAAGTGTGTTGTGTCTTTGTGTCATATATCCGTGTACATCCTAAGCCGGTGTCTGTCCCAAAGGAAAGTTCACCATGGTAACACATGGTGACAGTAAAGATTCTCGATTATCTGCAAACAGCAAGCTGATACACCCTAACGCCTACTTTAAATTGCATTTTAGTTATGGATCTTCCAGATTCGATATGTCCTTTCCCAGGCAGGGCAAACCCAGGGTAGAAAGATCATTTATATGTAAAAAACCTGAGCCCTAAATTCACTAAAGCACATGAGCCTTCAGGATGCACAGATGAGAATCACTGCAGAAAAGAGATTAACTTTACTGACCAAACAAAGTCAAAGAGACACAAAATTAGCCAGTGCAGACATCGTAGCTGACTGGCTCTCAGCACAACCACGCTTTACAACTCCTTAATATGACTGATGATATTTACACTAGCCGCAGTGTTTGCTTTGGCATTAAACCTTTATGAAGTCAAAGACTGCAGTTACAGGGAGCAGTTTGCTGTGAATGTCACATTAGTTGTTTATTAATAAACAACTAGAACCTTCAGTTGTTTCACAAGGTTTAATCGAGATTGATTTCTGGGGGTAATTTCTCTTAGCCAGGATAAAAAAAAAAGTTTTTTTGATGGGACAAATTGGATTAATCAATGCACTGAAACAACATGAATATTCACAGCCACTGAGGCGGTGCCTTGCTAAAGAAGTATTACCTGTAGAAACTTTTTCACATATTGTCCCAACCACAAACCTAATCGTATTTTTCTGGGATTTGCTTTACAACTAAAAATATAAACAATGTGGCTTGTATTTGTGTTCAGCCCTTCTGCCCCGATACTTTTGGTCTGTCAGCATTTTTGAGGCATGTATTTCAGCTTTGGAAGGAAGATAAACCTGTGCCTCAGCCTTTTTCAGCCTCTAACAGGTTTTCCCATCCTCTCTGCAGACTGGCTCAATGTTCAAAGGTAACTTTATTTTCCTTAAACACTACAGGTGGTGTTGGACCTTTTTTTCTTTGTTGTAGCAGCAAAATGGGACTCAAAGGACACGGCATTATCAAAAACAACAAATACCTGGAAATCTCTATGCCAGCATAATTTACTACTGTTAGTGCTGGGGAGGGGGGAGGTTGACTTCCTAAAGTCATTTACTATTAGTGCGTTCCATTTATTCTCCGGGTTGGAAAATCTAAATGGAACAGCCCGTAAAATCGGTTTTATGAGCCGGAAAGTCGGGGCAACAGGATAGTGCCCGACTTCGGCATCCATGGTGCTACTCATAGCAACATTAAAGGTATACTATGCAACCGGGGTTGATTTTCCAGCGAGGCTCCCCCCAGAGGGCGAAAGTAAAAGTGCACTGTCGTAAAGATGCTCAGCTGTTCTCCTGATTTCTCCGTCAAGCCAGGCGCGGTTGTTTTGAGCTTAGCAGACAGGCGAACGCAACGAAAAGTCGAAAAAACGGCAGTACAAACAATAACTAACACAGTGAAAGTATGAACATCAGGGTTTCCCGCAGCGCTATCTTGGCGAGGCGACCGCCTCGCCAAACTCACGCTACCGCCTCGCCAACATTCCAAAAAAAACTCGATATGTTTGCATGTTTATTTGACGTTAACACGCGGTTCTTTGTTTCTTTCGCGCGTGCATATAGTGAATGGCAGGGAAAAAACAGGCAAAAACACATGGATACGCCGACCCCCCCCCCCCCCCCCCCCCCCACCCCCGCTCCGCCAGTCGGTCCGCGCAAAACTTGTCGCCCCCCCCCACCCCAATTCACCGCCTCGCCTAAGCAAATTCCAGCGGGAAACACTGAACATGCACACAGAGAGAGAGTAACCATTCCAATGTTACTTACAATCGCATCAGCAGAAACGCGAAGTCCGCGTCAGCATTGCAGCCTTCTTTCTCTTTTAGCTCTCGCCATTTGGAAAAAGCTTTCCCGATGTTCACCCGTGTACGACTCCTCTCTCTGTCCACAGCCCTTTTCCTCTTTCTTGCCTGCTCCGACATGGGCTTTCGCTGTTTTATCGCTGGTTCCGCCATGATAACTGCACAGATATCGCCACTGCGCAACGAGCATGCCTTTCACTGGGGGCGTGTAGCAGTTCTCGCCGTAAAGCAAGACCGACTCTCGCGATGCACCAGACTTCTGAGCCTGTGGGTGTGGGCCGAGGACTCCTGCAGTTGCAAGTACGGTATTTGCCTTACAGACCACCAGGGCGGCCGAGAAAACCTTTGTTCGACCTGAAATGACTAATTTAATCATCCAAAACGGTATGGAACACATTAATTAACTGAAAAATGTTGAATAGTATGCCTTTAAGTAAAACCTCATACTTTGACTGTAGCAGCTCTCTATTATTTATTACGTAATAGAGAGCTACACGTCGTCAATCATACAGGTTCTACCTTTCAGTGTTCATCAGACGGGATGTTTCAGCTCTGTTTATTTGTACAAAATACTGCGTGGAGCAGCATAATCTCCTTCCTGTTGAGTTTTTCAAATGACTTTTTTTAGGCTTGTTCTTTTAACAAAATGTTAAAAGAACAAGCCTAAAATCATTTAGTGGTGTAGGATTTTTTTTCTGTTTTTGTTTGTCTTTTTTGAGCTGACTGGCTGTTTCCTCCTCGCTCTCTGCGCCACTCAGCACAATCTCCAACACCTGCTGCTATTCGTTATCATCAGGTTGATTCACCTGGGACTCCGCCTACTTATATCTGCCTCTCACAGTCAGTGCCTTATCCTCTCTCAACCTTGCCTTGTGTTAGCTCAGTTTCAGAGCTTGTGTGCACCACCAGCATTCCTGTGTGGACTGTCTGCTCGTCCTACCCTCGCTGGAGACCTCATTGGCTTTTGGTTCTGGTCACTATCTCGGACTGTCTCTAGTACTAGTTTGTGTCTCGCCCCTCTGGTCTGGGTTCGATGGATCAGCTGCACTCCTACCTGTTCAGCCATTATCCCCCGTCAGCCGTCATCTGCATGTTACCTGCTCACCCTGGACTCTAGCCTGCCATCTTAAATCCTTTGTTATTTTTGTGTTCTTTTACAATAAACTTCTTAAAGCGTGTCAAACTCAAATATTGGGTTTCCAGTGAATGAACATAACAGGATTTATAGTCCTTGCTACTGGATCAATAATTGACCTTTTCGGTACCTGTGGGTGCATCAGTTGCTGGAGCTATAAGAGAAAGATATGAGAAGAGATGCTTACACAATTACTCAGCACATATTTTTTAGCACATGTTTTACATTTTCTCCCTCCTTCCTTGCTGACTGCACTATTCTGACAGCACTTATCGTGCCAACCACACTTCCGCTTTGGCTAGAGTCCTTGCTCAATAAGGGTATTCAGATTGAGCCTATTTTTGACCAATGACAGAGCAAAAGGCATCTATTTCATCTAAAAACTAGATGAGCCAGACAGGAAGTCACGCAGGAAGTGTAAAGCGGACCAGGTATTAATTTAAAATAAAGGAGGGAGGGGGGCTGGACTGTCTGGATGTATGAACAGATCCTGTATGCATCCAGTTTGGATTGCTGCATGGTACCTTTTGCAAAGGAAGGACGGAGCGTACAAGGAATGTAGTCAGCATGAAGCTGGCCTAACTGAGGAACCAACAAAGAAACAGTGACCAGCAGGGGCATAAATGATGGGGAACACAGGTGAGTGGCATAGGACTAAATAAGAAGACACAGGGCAACAGGATCTGCTTAGTTACAGGGACAGACAGGGAGGACACGGGGGGGGGGAAATCAACAGAATATATGAGCAAAGGAAAGAACTAATGAGGCATGAAATTTACCTGGAAACACAATACCCACAGATCACACTGTCAATATATACTTTTCCAAGGCATTTCTAATTTATCTTTACTTTGTTCTTGTACATCCTGATTCCAGAGAACATAAAGTTTTGGTACACAAACTGGTGACACACAGAGGTGACTGATTCCGGATTACCCTTTAAAAAAAGAAATGGGTGTTGCTTGGCCACACTCACACACACACACACACACACACACACACACACTAAAAATACATTTTATCTGTCAATACTTCAGTGTTCCTAATCATCTTTATACAAACACGATATTTTTGATGATTTTATTAATGCGATAAAACGCGTTGAAGGTCACATGTTCACTTATTTTGCCCTACCTGTAGTTTAATTTGCAATGACAAAATAGGTTTTCAGTTTGATTCTGTTTTTTCTAAGCAGAGGTTTTGTAATTAAGGTTTCATTTTTTCATTATTATGATGTTTATAGAAAACATGAAATAAAGTCACAAGGCATTCCCAGTCACAATGGAAATGATTATTTTTAGAAGTATTTTTTTTTTTTTAGTTCTAGCACTCTCCAAGCTTTATGAAGGTATTTTGATGTTGTTAAAATAGTTGTGAAGACAAGTAATATGTCACTAGGCTTTGGTGGTTTCATGGGCTGGTTTTTCTCAAAAAGCACCACAGCAAGCTTGTTTTGGACCAGAATGACGAGATACCAGACAGAGTTGAGAAGAGGAGTAATTGAAAAGGATGTATGTTTGCGTGCATTTGCTAGAATAAGCTGCAGAAAGGTTTAGTGAGTTCTGCATAACTGTACTTATTTTTCTAGGTAGGAGAAAAACAGTCTAATTACGATATTTTATCTCTTCTGTGCAGTTCTGTGTGAGCTAAACTATTCAGTCCTGTTAAGATTATTTGGCAGTGTGGATCAGACTTGTTTTTCCGGCATATCCCACTGATGCCCCGTTTGATAGATCTCAGCAATGTAGAGGCCAAGATCATACCTAAAGCTAGTTTGTGTGCTTCTTAAACAATTCTTGAATTATTTTTGCCTTGTTGTAAGGCACATTATCCTGCTGAGTACAGTCTCCAAGAAAAGTTGTGTATGCACACCCTCATTAAAGTGGTGTGTGGTAGGAAAGTCAAACTATAACTGACCTCCAAGGCTAATTGAATAAGTAAATGGTGAAGTGGTCGAGTTCCAGCATTTTATTTGAGAAACAGAGCTGAGATTATATAGATGGAAGTAATCGCACCCCACGGTCCGGCCGCAGCCCGTCTGCCCTGTTTCTGTCTCTCCTCTGCTTTCGCCTTTCACACCAATACCTGACAGCGGCCTTGCCGTGAGACAAAACAAAGACAGTCATATCCCGTTCATTATCCTGCACAGCAAATACGGCAACGTTGACCTTGGCAATCAGCAGACGGTGGAGCTGATATGCAGTTCCCGTGTCTCCAGTGCTCCCATGTCCGAGTGGCATCAGGTCATAGTGACTTTAGGATAATAATCCAATAACATGGTGTAAAGGAGAATCCCCTTTTCCCATTGCACCATGGTGTAGTTTCAATGCTCACATGCCTTTTTGGTGCTTCCTGGATAGCAAGAAACGTCAGTTATCCTCTCTATCAGAACCACCATTTAGTTATTGACCAATTGGAGCTAAAATCTATTGAATTGCCACACACTTGCCTCTTTCACTGTCTATGTGCATTGATGGCCCTTAGCTGCCCAGGATTCTGTCACTGGTTGACCACTGTCCCATCCTTGGACCAGTTTCATGGATACTGATCACTGCAGACCATTGTAGTAGAAATGTTTATTCTCGTAGTGCTTGTGTGCCCTAAAGTAAACACACCCACAGTTTTCATGCGGTGTGCTGGTGAAACCATCCTGTTGCAGAACAAGTTTGGTTTAGAGGGAAGTTGCACCAGGATACTCAAGATGGGTGTGAGCACCCACCTGTTCTAATGATTAACCACATGTGGTGAAAAACTGTTTTATAACTATTAGCGTTTAAGCTCTGACTGACAGAGCAGCTTGATATTATGTATCCCGCTGCTCTTCATGCTGCAAATTTCAGCAAATAAAGCCTACCCATCCTTTGATAATTTCCTAACCAGGATCCCTCCACAAGGGCCGCAGCTCTGGAGATGCTCAGACGCAGTTGTCCACCAATAAGCCGCTCAGATCTTTAGTCTGACCCATTTTTTTCTGCTTCTAACATATCAACCCTGAGGACACAATGCTCACTGGCTGCTTAATGTTTCCAACCCAGCAGGTCACTTAGCTTTCTTTTGGAGTATAGTGTCCCCTGGTGTTTATTTTCTTGTCAGATAATAGAGGCGGAGCTTAAAATGGTTTTGGCCAAATTGTTGAAATATAATCCTAATTCAGAGTGACCTTTATTCGAAATAATGACACAACTAAAATATTTATTTAAAAGGAAACAAGTGTATAGGCTAATTCTGAGGGCCAGCAGCATTCACAGTTGACAAATAAGAGAAACAGTAAAGAGAAACTCTCAAAAACATCTCTAAAGATCAAATAAGGTTGTCAACTTAAAGGTTTAATGAATCAACGAATAATTGTCAGTGATTGGAGATTTACTTTTGTAAAAAAAAAAAAGTAAAAGCATGTTTTATGCTTAATCATAGAATCGTGGCTAGACTCAGGATTAGAGGTTTTCTTTACACAGCTGGGCTCAGACAAAATAAACTCACTCCAAAGAGTCTCAAATAATTCTGTTGAAGATGACTTTTAGGTGACATTAGGTGCACAATTGCTCAGGTTTACAGGACTTACTGGACCTGAAATGACTCACGGATTGTCCAGTAAGCTTTATAAATACTCAAGGAAGTCATATTTTTATTCTGAAACATCTTGAAAAACAAATTTCATCAATTAGAATAAAATATAGGACTGACTATTGGACAACCAATGTTTTACTGAAAGTTTGTTGAAACTTTTGGACGTGATGAAAAGAGATTTGCTCTGTTCATTTTTGCTCTTATCTAGGGATCCAGTCACAAATATCAGATCCTGGACATGATCAAAACAATTTTTAGATGAGTGAAATCGGAGTTCTTGATTACACTTAGCTCCTAGTACTTGTAGCTATGATACTTGTGATTTAATGTCATCTGCCAGTTATGTTGCTGACATAAAAAAAATCTTGGTTTTCAAAGCCAATCTCTTTTATTTTAATTGTTCACCGTGTGACGTGAACTGATCTGGTCTGTGCTCAGACAGCTGTGGGATAGAGCAACTGAACGAGCGGCTGGCACGCCATCAACTTTGTTCCACACCTCACACAAGCAGGGAGCATGATACTCTGCAGCTCAGGTGATATGTAATCAGGTGGAAGCTCCGGGACAAAGGGCAAAAAAAACAAAAAACCACCAACAATAGCCTGCAAGGATCCTCCCTCTTCACAACCTCTGTTCTCTAAGGCAAGTCAGTGTCCCTCTTTCTGATATTACAGGTGGTTAGGTCCTCAAATAACATCCAGACCACCTTGGGGGTGTGTTTTATCAGGTGGATTAAGTACTTTAAAATCCAAATCAATGATCCTGACAACGCATTGTATAAAGTAAAAATGAGAAAGATTTGTCAACCTTTTTCACGAACCCATAAAACTGCAGTAGGTAACATTTGTAAAAAGTAACTATTTACATATTTTTTAAAACTGTCACTATGTCCTAACAGTAGAATATGAGATAAATAATCTGTGAGGAAAAAGCTCCTCCTAGTAACCCTATTGCCATTTATAGAAATACACCGCTCCCGGTAAGAAACAACCAATCAGAGCCAGCAGGAATGTCTGGTTCTGATTGGTTGTTAGCAGTGTCGATCAAAGTTGTGTACACCCCTCCCCTGCACAGTGCATACTGTCGTTCAAGTACAAGATTGCCGTGGGGTGTAGTTGTGCTGAGAAATGGCGGCGAAACTATTTAACATTACAGGAAAACTGCCAATTTCTTTAGGCCACCTGCTCAAAAAAACAAAAACAAGTATGCCAAAGGCCCATGACAGAGACCTAGCTAAAAATAAAGATTTAGCCAAGCCAGAAATAAAACAAGGCTAAACATCAGAGCACTTTTTCAGAGGTGGATGGAGCTACGGGTCCTAAAAGGATTTAAAACGGATGCAGAGTTAGCCACATTTCCGTTTGACAAGGCAATGCAAGTTCATTTATATAGCTCGTTTCAGAAACAAGAGTTGACGAGTAACTCTGATTGATTGGTTTAATTTTTTTTTAATAACTACTATCATAATAATCAAATAAGTTAGCAATGGCTACAGTATCACTGGTGATATCTGTTTATCTGCCATCATCAGTGGCCCTTCTTACTAGCTTCCGTGTTCACGGCAGGGAGGTGGGGAGGGAGGACTGCAGCACAGCTCAGAGCAAGAGGGAGGCGCCTGTAAGGTGTGCTTGTTAAAATTTTCAGGCTAAGTTTTCTCAGAACGCTCTACTGCAGCTTTATTAGATGATGTCTGAAGCACCCCTCTCTCAAAACTTGCACTAGGAACTCAAGTGATACAAAAAACCATAGAGAACACAGCCAGCCTTACAAAAAAAGGAAGTGGAAGACAGAAAATTCAGATTTTATTTTTTTGCTCTGTTTTTATTGACATTTATTGATAGTGTCAAAGTCAGATCAGCAACACATTTGATCTCAATGAAAAGTGGGCCCTGATGTCCAGATAACATCTGCTGTCAGTTGAAAAAGTACACTTGAACACTTGTACACATGAGTAAATAGTTCTCAGCTTATATAATTCAGATGAAACACAAGGCACTTCAAAAACCTTTGATATACTGATTACCGTAAAATCATGTCCAAACAGAATAAATGAGCGCAGGTACTGGCCGCCTGTGGCCATTGTCGAGCTGTTCTTTTTTAAAAAGAAATGTCACTTTGATTTTTTTTCAGCATCTTTGGCAATGTATAATTTTTCTAAAATAAAAAAATATATAAAATGTACTCATTCTATACAGCAACAAACAAGTAGATAACTGTGACAATGTTACCAGTAATATTTGTCCGTGTTTGCTGGTTTAAGTAAAACATCAAAATCCCTAACATGCAGTAACACACAAGTACGCAGATAGATTTCAGTATGGTTTGAATGTTTTTTTTACACACTGAGGGCCTCCAAAAGTTAGTTATCATTCAGCGTCTTAGGATCTGCCCATCTCCATATTAATATTTACCTGAAGCAGATGTGCATCTACACACACCTTTGTCTTTCATAATGCTCAATCAGTCATTTAAAGATGCTGGGCTGATCCTGCATAGATCATTGTCTTTGAATGCAGCAAGATATAAGCTTTTAAAAAAATAATCCCTTAATGCAGGAGTTAACTATAACCCTACATTCATTCGGCTCAACTTGTTTTATTTTCCTGTTGTGATATGGAGAAAAAAATCACAATGTCATCTGTATAATGATGCAGTTTCTGACTCTCGGTCATGCACTGTAGTTACAAAAATGTGCCAAATAAATTCAGAGCTGTAAGATAAAGTAAGCAACAAGGCAGTGGAGAGCAACAGTAAGAGTACTGTTTGGCTGGTCAAACATCTAGTTAACTAGATTATAAATTACATATATCTAAACCTTTCAGTATTCTCTGGAGGGCTTATCCGTTCCCTCTTTGTGAGCTGTAGAAAGCTTTTCATCCATGGACATTTTTGTATGGAACAAAACCAAAAGACACCTTATTAACACGGCACAGCTATTTGCAGCTGCAATTGTTGATTCAAAAATGTTGTTAATCCATTCTGTAGCCATACAGAATGGATTAACATGGATGTACCAATTTGTCATGTCGAGGATTGTATTATTTAAAAAAAAGAAACGAACACAATGTTAACATCGGTCATTTTGTGGCATAGTGGTGTCACATTTCACCTTTTTAAAGTAGTAAAATCTGTTCAAGTAGTAAAATAATCAATTAGGTAATTGTCCTACAAAGATAGCTCTTCATTAAGCAAACAGTTATTTTTCACCATCAAATAAACATCTCATTATAACTGTATTGCAAGTAAGTCTGTGATAAACGTGACAGGAGATAAAAATAAAACCAAGTTAAGAAAAAGGGATATAAAGTACTGTGCAAATATTATAAACAGGTGTGAAAAGAAATAATGTTTAAAAAATGCTTTCAAAATGGAAGTTGTTGTTTTTTATGCTAGCTTTAGTTTGTTTCTGTACACTAATCCAATGTTAGGGACGTAGGATAACAGTAAGATGACTAATCAACCAGTTATACTTGTGGGGGAGCTATCCAAATCAAGCTGAGTCTACGAAAAAACGGAATTGCTGCGTACATTTAACAGCTGGTTATGCCACCTTTAGACGAAACAATTGTCAAAGTACATTTGGGATAACCGGCATTGAATTGTGACGAACTCTTCTTTGCAGAATAGTTTTAAATCAATCACATTTGAGGGATTTTTGAGCATGAACCTGTTAAAGACCATTTGAGGGAACTTACATCCACAGCAGATCTGTGGTGTAAATCTTCAAGATGGTTGAAACAACTTACTAGCCAGGTTCCCTTAAAACCATGTGCAAGTGTACCTTGAGGAGTTGTTGTTGGCTTTGAGAGCAAAGGGTGGTAACTCTGGATACAGATGTATCCTCTGTTCATTCACTGCATTTGTTATTTGCTGAAAGCTGCCTCCTGTGTTATTGAAAGCATTTTTGGTTTACAGCATTTTTTCAGACCTACCTAAAACTTTTTGCACAGCACTGTATGCAATTAAGTTCATCCAATACTGATAGATCTTCAAATTGTGCAATCAAGCCATGCTGGGATATGACTTGGTTCCATTAGAGTCTGATGCGATTCTCTGCTGAGCTCCACCAGCGCTGTGAGCTACACACAAACAGTTTCCCAGTGGCTGCACATCCTAACTAACAGCTGTTGGTTTAAGGAAAAACGTGTTTGAGGGAACGACCACCCATGACAAAGGATCCTTCGGTCCGGCTCCCAGTCTTACAGACAGGTTAAGAGCCTCGCCCTCTTTTTTTCCTTCGTTTTCATCCTCCTCCTCCTCTGGCTCCTTTCCTGTCACCTGGGCTATCCCTCCCAGAGCTCCCAGCCCAAGCATGGATGCAGCTGAGAGTCTGAGGTGTAACAGCGCAGAGTCGGAAAGGCCAAGTGGCCCAATGCTGCAGCGCCCTCCTCCATTCATGGAGAAGATTGGTGCTCCATGATGATCCAAAGCCCTAGAGTGGCAGAGTGCAGAGAAAGGCAACGATGTTCCAAGACCCCCAAGGAGAGCTCCAGTTGTCCCTGGAAGCATGACGTGCCCTCCGCCTACAGAGGACAGCTCGGCAGTGCTCTGGAACCCGGGGAATCCTAGCCCCATTCCCGGCTGCAGCCTGGTAGAGGGACCTGACTCCTGGGCAACAAAGTGCCCGTGAGCCTTGATGTGCTTACGCAGAGAGCTGGGATCTGTGTAGCGTTTTAAACAGCCCGCCATCTTGCAGCAGTAAGGCTTGTCCACGTAATGGGTGCGAGTGTGCTTAAAGCGATCACTAGAGTTTGAGTAGCGTTTGTTGCAGCCTTCGTATGGACAAATGTAGGGCTTCTCGCCTAGACGTAAGAAGAGAAACAGATGTGAGACAAATACTGAGGAAAATACTGAGAGATTGTTTTTGTTTTTTGCTTGTTTCTTACAGGTATGGCTGAGATTTATTCTGTATAGAATAAATCTCTGGGGGCCTTCCTGCTGGCCCCTTTGCAGTTTGATTCCCTGGATCTAGTTTGAATACTGTCAGCTGCTAATTGGTTCCTGGTTAACATCTGGTTGTTCGATAAGGAAAGGAATCCTATCATCCAGGGCCAGCCTTTGGCAGCAGCATTGCTTTCAAGGTCCTCCAACCAGTGTTTTGTGACGTTGTGTAGTACTGACAAATCTCAAAATACAACAAGTCTGATAGCTCACTAAAGCTGTAGAGGTCATCCACCATATTCTTTAAACAGTTTTCTCCCATTTTCACTGACTGGGGAAGATAGTTTGTTTTACTTGAGTTCACCCTGAAGTTTGTCTTTCCTTTCTTTGTCACATGTACACCTGCTTTGTAAATAAATCTCACACTCATTTATCACACTTTTGCAAAACGGTTCTATCAGATTCCTGTTTTGTTGACTGGGTCAGACTGAGAACATTTCTCTTTTTTATATGTTGCATTCCAACTCCCCTAGACTGGATGTAAGATGTAAATGGGGGATTGCCCAGGGTTTTAACCCTCAACACACCATCCCACTAAGAAACATGATGGTAGCAATGTCATTCTACATCAGAGACAGAGACACTGGTCAGAGTTAATGGGAAGATGAATAGAGTTGAACGAAGGGCAATCCTGGAAGAAAGCTTGTGAGAAGATACAAAACGCTTGGATGCTGGCTATTCGAGCAGCACAATGGCTTTAAACATACTTGAAAAGCTGTAAAGGTATGATGTAAATCTAGACATATTCATGTGTTAGAATTGCCAAATCAAACGCCAGACCTAAATCCAGGGGAGAATCTGTGGCAAGAATTCCAAATTACTGTTCATAAAGTTTATTAATTATTATTAATTTTAGGTGTTTGGGTCACTTTCATGCTGACAAAAGATTGACAGCTTCTGCACACATTTGTGCAAGAATGGGTTGCTCTCAGGAGCTCAGAGACTATCGGTGTGGGAACATGATTGGACACTAAAGATGCTATGAACCCGGTTATGAAAATTACATAACCGGGTTCATAAAAGTAATCTAAAGTCAACTGTCAGGGGTGTTATACCAAAGTGGAATCGAGTGGGAACAGCAGCATCTCAACTGCAAAGTGGTAAGGCACATTAACGGGGACATATCATGCAAAATCCACTTTTTTAGCCCTTTCATACTTTTTGTTGTGTACTTGGGAATCTCTAGGAATGCAGAAAATTTGAATGTGCACCCTTTAAATCACAGCTAGTAAGCAGATACTCGAGTGCATGGTGCACAAAGGTCTTTCTGTAAAGTCAATACCTCTGATGGACACAGAACAGCATGCAGAGTTTCGTGGAATGGGTTTCCAGGGCTGATCAGCTGCATCCAGGCCTTACATTCGAGGTGCAATGACAAGTGTTGGACCTAGTGTCGTAAAGCACCTCCAGTCGACTCTAGACCAGTGGAGACAAATAATGCCTTCCCATCTGGAAATTCATCAGACGGATCTGAGTTTGCCTGTTTCTGCATTGTGTGAGGTGTAAGTTTGCCGCAGAGGGGATTTTTGTGCGGGGCTGTTTTGCCCCTTGATTCCAGTAAAAGCACCTGTTAATGTCTCAGTATATCAAGACCAGTTGGACAACTTAATGCCCTTACTGTATGGGAGCAGCTCAGGGATGGTCCATAAAGACACGTATGAGTAAATTATAAGTGAAGAAGTTCCAGACCTCAACTTCATAAAGCATGTTTAGGATGAATTAGAGCAGAGTCTGCCAGCCAGACGTTCTTGTCCAACATCAGTGTCTGACCTTACAAATACACCTCACTTAGAATGGTAGGAAAAGTTTAAGCATAAACACTTTTCTAAACCTTGTAGACATCAGTCTCAGAAGAGTTGAAGCTGCTGTCAATGCAAAGGGTGGGGCAAAGCTATCGTATTGCCTTGGTCTTTAAAATGGGATGCCATTAAAATTCATGTACGGATAAAGGAAAGGAACCCAATACAGTGTACTACATGACCTTTACTTAAGTATTATTTTCTTGTCTTTTATTCATTTTGGCTGTACAGCTATTTGTTAAAAAAAAAATTGACATGTTTGCAGGCATTTTATGTGCCTTGCAGTCATAGACCATAACTGATTTTAAACTAAGTTCTAACTATATACAGTTGATTGATGGATGGATGGATTGATGGATCACCTGTGTGGGAGCGGGTGTGAATCTTCAGGTTCTCCAGACGTGAAAAACTCTTGTTGCAGGTGGGACAGTGGTGCGGTTTCTCATTGGTATGGGTGCGGATGTGAATCAGCATTTTGTACCTACAGCACAAATATCAAAGTTACAGCCATAAAATGTGTGTTATTATAACACGACTGATGTTTTAAGCCGGGCATACACTGTACGAGTTTTTGCCCTTTTCGGGTCGATTCTTCAGTCGTACGAGAATTTTCTGGATCGGGCCAAGTTTCAGCTTGATTGTGCGTCGTGTAGTATACGGAGGTAACGAGGGGCGATTCGCCTCTCACGACCACCTCCCGATCAGGAATCGGACGGTCGGTTGAAAATCAAACATGTTTGAAATTCAGTCGACGATCGTGAGCGATCGTGAGCGTGTCCTGCTGTTGAAGCGGAGTTACGACCGTCTACGAGCCGCCCGACCTCGCACACTGCGCGCGCGCAAACAAGTAGATTCTTCTTCGTCTTCTCAAACGAAAACATAGGCGTGGAGAGAAGCATGACGGCCGTACGTGTGACATGGAGTCAAACTACGGAGGAGCAACTCGTAGAATTTCCAAAGCAGCGCGTTTCGTTCTAGTGAACCTCATATTTAACAGTGAGCATCGACACTTCCGTCTTTTTCGTCTTCTACTGTTGACATTTGGCTTCCGGGTAGACAAGTCCGAGTAGCGCCATCTTTCTACGGGGCTGAGTCCGACGTGTGGATTTTGAACGCACTGTGTGAGCAGTCAGGTCGCATTAGAGCATTGGGAAGCACAGTGTAAGAACAGATACCGTTAGCGGTGAACTTTTAAACCCTGCGGTTTCGTCATACAGTTTGAGCTGTATATGAGTACCATATACAGCTCAAACTGAAAATATCGTGCAGTGTATGCCCGGCATTAGGTGTGCCCATCGTGACACACCCTGCAAACATGTTTAACTTAGAGACATAAAGTCATAAAGACATAAAGTCTTGACCAGGACATGACCTTTGCTGGAACATTATAGTAGTCTGAGCAGCAGTGTGCTCTGTGTATTTTGGATTGGTAATTCAAATAATACTCTGTTACAAATAATACAAATGTTCTTTCTGTGGAATGACGCTTTCAAAGACCAATACAGGTAATAGTTAGTCCACATCCATCTCATTTCTAACAAGACGCCCTCATATGAATGGGTCGTCTTTTTCACGTCTTGTGTGTTTGCACGGTACCTGGCGTTGAAGCCTCTCCCATTGCGAGCACAGCCCTCCCACTGGCAGCAATACCCAGAATCTTTCTCGGGCTTGACGTGAAAGTCGTTAATGTGATCTACCAACTCCTGCAGTGAGTCGAAAAGCAGGTGACACTTGAGAGGAGAGAGACATAGAGAACAGAAACCAATGAATGATATTACATGAATAGACACACAACAGTAACTGATAAAACCTCAAGCAAAAGTATTCTCCCTCGAGGATATCAGCTCATTCCCACTCGGTTTAACTTAATTTAAGCTAACACAATTTGGTGAGTTCATTTTTCTGACTGAATGATTTATTAAGTAAACATCGTAGTATGAAAATGTGATCTTAGACCTCCAGGCTGGCAAAGAAATGGCACCATAGGTTCCCCCAACGGTAAATATTAAATACAACATGATAACACTCAAATCTTGTCAAAGATGCACAAGTGAAACAGGTCATAGACAGAGTTGAGACTGAAATACAATCTACGGAGGAGATCCTGGCTGAGTTGGTGAAGCTCCAGTTGCAAACAGAAGCTAAACTGATGGATCCGGAGGGGAGATCACGTCAAGAAGAAGAGAAGTGGGGAAGGCACAGCAACAATGACGACATTTGTGAAAGAGTTGTTGCTCAAAGGACTTGAGCTCCCTGCCTCCACAGCTATAAACAGTGAGAGGGCACACCAGGCTTTCAACCAAAAAAACCCACAGAAATCACCAAGTCAAATTCTTAAGCTTTAAAATTAAAGAAGAAACACTCAGGAAAACTTGACAGAGAAAAGGGTTTGATTTCCAGGGAAAGAGGATAAATATAGATCGCGATTACAAACCCGAGCTGCTGAGGAAGCAGAGAGATTACGTAGAAGCAAAGATTTTGCCTTCTTTTTCCACCAGTATTTGGTTTATGCTCAGCTTTATTACTATGGCTGAGCAGTATTTTTATGCTCAGTTTTATTACTTACAAATGTCTGCTGTGCGTGTTAGAAGCGGAACAATTCAGACAGGAGGAACTGTTTATCTTACTCTGTTTCTGATCTCTGCAGAGATTAACAAAGTGTTGACTGAGCGATCCTCACCGACTTCCTTTTATTTAACTGAAGCTACACAGCTATTTAATTTTCCTTCCACCAACAGTGGACTGGCACTTCCCTGTCTAAAGGACCACTAGCTAGTTAAGGATTCTGTGCCCCAGATTACAAAGCAAGATGGAAGGAAATTGAAGAGAACAAATCTGGGATGGTGTCAATACAAGCAAGATTAGGAGATAAAAGTCTAAGCAAAAGACTAATGGAAACAAAATAAATGGATCAAATTGTCTTTGAAAATATGGTAAAACATTATAACTAAAAGTTATATGAAAGATTCTGAAATGGTGCTGTAACGATCTGGATTTTTCCCCAAATGACATGAATGCTAATTATAAGAGATGGGTTAATTTGGGTCTATCCTCATCTAATTTTGTTAACCAGGCAACACTAAATAGTTTTCAGATATTGTAGAAAACTGCATGGTCTCACTAATAGCAATTTCCTCAGATTTGTTCAGGTACGCCATCACTTAAACAGCTCCATGCCAAAAAATTAAAAATGCATTTTTCTAAAATGGTCTATTGAAAATATTCATTAGCTTGCGTGCAAGAGAGACTCCAGACATAAGGAGATCTCTAGGCTCTTTAGAGAACTTCAAGAGATAAAACAATAAACACCACTTACATAAAACAAAAATGGGACAGGGAAACCAACATCTGCCTTTCAGAACATCTCTGGAAGGAATACTGTGGATTTCAGTGGATAATATCAGGCTCGAACTTTTGGAGAGCATTTGAGTGGAAATGTCTTATTAGGTATTTTATTACACCGGTACAACAAAGCCTCCATACAGGTTTTTCAAGTTGTTGGAGGTCATGTCGTCCCCTGGAAGCAAATCCTTACCACCTAATATGGGCCTGTCCAAAAATAAATACTCTGGCAGAAGGTTCTTACAGAACTAATGACTATATTTGGAACCGACAATATGTTTAACTGGGAATAACTTCTTTTTAAAACCAAATATTTATTTGGAATACTGAGTTGAGTTGGAAGAAAAGCATTTACAACGAAATGGCTTAACCCTGACATCCCAAGTATAGATAACTGGTATGATTTCATCAATGATAAGAGTCCCTTTCTCAATGAGACTCCAGCGATGCAAATTTGAAAACATGGGGGAAAAAATGGAGAAAAGTATATTTTCCTGAATACATACACCCTTCTCTTGTATAGGTCTCTTTTTTTTCCCAGGAGGTTTATTCAATTACTTACTTTCTTATATCATTACCATAGAAAACATCCCATGTTCATGTGTTTTATATGAATTAAAAAGAAGAAAATATAATCTTGCGATGCTATTTTAAAAACGGGGTTATACTTGCTAAACTACTGTATCTGAACATAACAATTTTTTTGGAAATCTATCTAGTACTACAGATGCACACTATTTAAGGCTCTATAGGATATTGCACATTCACTGACTTTATGAAGCAATGATAGTTTTTTCATTTGAACATTATTTTACCAGGAAGTCCCTTATGACCAACACTTGGCAACCATGGCACACAGAAGGGTTTTAGCTACATATGTACTGTTTTTGACCCACTGCCTTTTATTTTATTGTATAATCACAGCTTAATAATTCCATATTTGAATTTCAATTCACAAAACTTAAACTCAATCATGTTCAAATGCGGTCATCCATGTGTAATCATTGTTAGACAACTCTATTTACATACATTCTTGTTTTTTATACAAATAATTTTTTTAATATGCAAGATTGTATTCTTTAATTCTTATTGATACTGAATATTCCTTTATTTAGTCATTTACTTTTTACACATTCCACTATTTCCTTTTGGTTTTTGGTCATTCATGCAGTGAAACGTCTGGAATGGTGTAGCACGCATAATGACTACCACTTGAGAGACTTAGTTGGAACACTGCTACAACTTGCCTCACAGTGGTTAATTTTCATTAAATATAGATCGCATTTGATATAGGATGATTTTATTTATTTAACCTTCGTCAATGTTAAGATAATAAGACAAATATTAATTTAGTATATGCATGAATTCATCGGACAAACATAGAGCTCAGTTTTCAAAAATGCTGCAAGAAAAGAAAGCTTTTAAAGTAGAAGTAAGCAATGTTTCACCTTTAGCAAAAATGTAAGTGTTGCAATTAACCCGATGTTAAGTTTGTCCTAAGTGTCCCCGACACTTAACCTGCAGTACAGAATTGAATCGCAATATTTACAGAAGTTGTTTATTTATTGAACTTTAATATTTAGTGTTCAGTACACAGTCTTTGTTTTTCTTTTTTCTTTTTTTTTTAGTATTATAATTATCATTATTTGCTCAGAACACCACCTAGTGGCTAGAGATACAGTTGCAGTTATTTTCACAAATTGCAGTTAAATGGAATTGGATCAAAGACTAAGATAAGATAATATATTTCTTTATTGTCCCACAATGGGGAAATTCAGGCGCGACAGTGGCAAAGACAGAGTTACACACAATTTAGATTAATGAAGAAAAAAACAAGCCAATCTAATATAAAGTTAGTTCTAGAGCAAAAGAGAATGAGCTTATCAGAAAGGCCAAAATAAAAGTAAGAATTAATTCCAGAGTATTACACAGTTATTGTTAATACACCATACTCAGGTTAAAAAAATAGACTACACAGTCTTTAGTGTGGTTTAGAATTCAAAGATAATTTTGATCAAATTTTGCACAGCATATCAAACCAAGTATGAAAGCTTGATTTATGAAGTATACCTTCTTCCACCGACAGATCAGCTGACCATCATGTGAGGGCTCGGGGGAAACAGTTTTCTCTCTGGGCTGACCGAGGAACAAAGAGGAAGGAAAGCTGTAGCCCCTCTGGAGGCTTCTCATCGGGAGGTAAAACGGAAATCCAGGCGGAGAGGCTCCACCTTCAGCGCTGTGATGCCAAGACCCTTCCTAAGAGAGATAAAGATAATGCAGAGGCAGTTCTGAGAGTTCAAAGCATGACTGTCTAAAACTGTCTCCACAGCGTGTTTAAAAAAGAACGTTTCTACGAAAAAAGAGAGGTTTCTAGTCATAATCTGCTCTTTTGCACTTTTAAGATGCTTTAAAAAACCATAAGCAGTTGTTTGAAACAGGGATTTATTTTAAGTAACCCCGGTATGTACAATGAATTTCCCACAAAAAAGGACGAGTTACAAAAATTCTCTTTAAAATTCACTTTAAAGCATTTATCAAAAATGCTATACCTGAACTACAAAGATACATATAGAAAAATGTAATTAAAAATACATGTATATTATACATGTATATATTATATTATATTATTTTCGTCCTTGTGCTAACAAGTGACATATTCATTATTACAGTCAGACTTCAACCTTTTGTGGAGTCTGCTGCCCCCTGGTGTTTGATTTGATATCTGACTGCTTGGAGAGCTTACCTATGTTGTGATGCCATTGCAAAATTTCTTTTGAAAAACCAATTTAGGAAAAACTTTTTTATTATTATTAAAAAAATTTTAAACAGCAAAATACCTAACCCATATTAAAAAAGACAGACTGGTCACATTTATGCTTTTTAAACCGAACCTGAGAATTGGCATTCTTTTAACTGCATGGGGAATTCACACTGCTCACTCAGAAAAGACAAAAACATCTCTGAAAAATCTAATAACTTTGTCACTTTGAATTTTGATGAATCACTGAATTTTCTTGTTGATAATTGGAGATTGAGTGTTGCATTCTTATAAAACAGAATTTACAAGTAATCTTAATTAATCATAATAAAGCATGCCAGGAATTAGATTTGGGCCCAACTGCTGCAGGTATTAAAAATCGAAGCATATTGAATTTGCCAAAATCTGCTAAATAAAAGGTTTTTTGCCTGAAACAATAACTTCCCATTGACTTCTTTTGAACCTGATAAAACACACAGAGGAATGGAAATTCGGTCTTTCAAGTCAACAATCAAAATTATTTCAAGAACAAATACACATTCACTGCTGCACTGCCCATCTGATCTGACTGTATGATGTTACAGCTGGTCCTGCTGCGCAGCGCGTCTTACCCGAGAAAAGAGGTGAGGCTGAGGGCTGCTGCTGCTGCTGTGAGGGGACTCCAGGGGCGACGGGGGGCAGGGGGAGGACGGGGAGGAGGGAGACGGAGAGAGGGAGGGGGCATGCTGAGAAGACGGGAACATGCTGAGGTCCATGGCTGGAGGGGTGAAGCAGGACCCGGGTCGCTCCTGAGAAGATTGGGACTCTAGATCGGAAAGTTCAGAGTTTAAAAAGGGGATTGTGTTACATTTTGTTTATTTTAGACAACAAAGTAAGTATGTGGCTGTATCATCACATTGTAGCTCTTATTACACCAAGTGGTTCTTTGTTGCATTGTTGTCCTTTGGTTTTTGCTTCACTGTATCCAAACAAGTGTTTCCGACTTTAAATTCTGTTTGGTTTTTACATGAAGGACATTTTTTATTCTTACTGCAACATTTTTTTAGTAATATAGAATTGCTTTAAACTTTTCAGATTTTTTTTCAGACTAAGTAACTGTGTTTAGTGCAGTTATTCATTCAATACCATTTCGTCTGTTTCTAAATTTCAGACAATCAATATCCCACCAAGCCAAACTTAATAACGACAAAGAATGTTTTAAAATTATTGAATATATTATAAGCCTTGGTATTTTATTTCTATACAGCATTTAGTTACAGGCTTCAATTCCCTGAATTAATTTCCAGTTATATAAAAAAAAAACTAGTGTTTTTACTGTTGAGCCGATGCTAAAGAGATTGTTAATTTGAATGTAGCACATGAAACAGAGTTAAATGTAGGTTTTTAGTAGCAGTAGCAGATCTTGTTTGAACATTACCCTGGGAAATCCATAAAAGCATTAGAAAATGTGTTCAGGATGCAACTGAAAGACATGTTATGTCATTTTATCTGGAGTTTGTGTGCACCTCTTTCTAATGCTGCCCGTATGGCTTTTATGGTATGTCAAAAACCACCCACTATTTACAATGCGTTTTAGTAAATTTAGGCATAATTTGGCATAACCCTGACCACAAGACAGCAGCAAAGTGCTTCCAATTCGTGGTATCTGAAGAACAAACATCAACAGGCATTAGCAGGCATCTAGAAGGGGTTAACACTGTTCTATTGAACACGTCAGAATTTGGTCTTAAAGCTGCTTTGAGTCACTTCCATTCTCTTGGGCTCAGAGCAGCTAGTAGACCTGCTCAGGTTCATTGCTGTAATCCTGATAATATTTTCCATTTCCATGCTTGAGATAAGTAGACTTCTGGGAATACTTATTTCACATTATTTCCTAAATGTATGATTTCCCACATATTTATCCTGAAGCTATGAAGGAGAGATCCTTTCCGTTAATTACGCTGTGGATTGCGTAGGCTTTTTTTTTTTCTAAACTATTTATGGTTCCATCTGTTTTCCAGCTTGAAAGCACATGTAGTGAATTACTTAAGCAAACAAGAAGCACCTGACCACAGTGTGGGGAGGGACAGATCTTTTTTGTTTTGAAAAAGGAATATTTAATTTTTATATAATTCGGGGGGAAATTAAAAAAGCAACTTTTCTCTATGTGTTGCAATAAAATAATGCTCTTTTTTTCAGTTAAAATTAAATGTATTTCAAAATAATAGTGACTAGGCTCAAAAACCATATAGGCGGCTTGCAGGTTACCTTTTTAATACTTTAATAATAAAGAGCTTTAACTTTGTATATCTGTAGTTCTAAAAGCAATGTATAAGAAGTAATAGAATCAGAAGGTTGTTCTAATATGTAAGATATGTTTTAGGTTTTTTAGCCAGAGCAGTGAAACAAAACATCATCATCATAATGAACTGGGGGTAGAAATGGTTTGTGTGTTTTAATTCAATTCAATTCAATTCAATTTTATTTATATAGCGCCAAATCATGAAACATGTCATCTCAAGGCACTTTACAAAATCAAGTTCAATCATATTATACAGATTGGGTCAGATTATACAGATTGGTCAAAATTTCCTATATAAGGAAACCAGTTGATTGCATCAAAGTCCCGACAAGCAGCGTTCACTCCTGGGGAACCGTAGAGCCACAGGGAGAGTCATCTGCATTGTCCATGGCTTTGCTGCAATCCCTCATACTGAGCAAGCATGAAGCGACAGTGGGAAGAAAAACCACCCATTAGCGGGAAGGAAAACCTCCAGCAGAACCGGGCTCAGTATGAACGGTCATCTGCCTCGACCGACTGGGGGTTACAGAAGACAGAGCAGAGACACAACAAGAGAGACAAACAAGAACAGAAGCACACATTGATCTAGTAATCTGTTCTACATTAGATGGTAATAGTCGGTGATCTGTCCTCCCTGGATGATGTCACAGTCAACAGAACGTCAGACCAGGTGTACCTACTATGAAGAAAAAAGAGAGAGAACAAAAAGTTAAAAGCTGAAATGACAACAGTCATTTCAATGTAATGCAATGCAAATCTGGAGAACAGTAGACTGGAGAACAGTAGAAATCAGTAGAGTGAGAAAAGTAGGCCCTGATGTCCTCCAGTAGCCTAAGCCTATAGCAGCAAAACTATAAAGGTAGCTCAGAGTAACATGAGCCACTCTAGTTATAAGCTTTGTCAAAAAGGAAGGTTTTAAGATTAGTCTTAAAAGTAGACAGGGTGTCTGCTTCACGGACCAAAACTGGGAGTTGGTTCCACAGGAGAGGAGCCTGATTTTAAGAACACCAAATAAAACAGCACAACTAGTGCACAAGAAAAAGAGAGAGAGGTTGAGCTTGTATTTCTAGATTTACTTGCTTAAATAAAATATGTTGAATAAAATCACATGATTATACTTCTTATGTTGGATATACCCAAAAGAAAATCTAATGTCATGTTTTGGTGCACATCACCCTCCACTGGTCTCCCCATTAAAGACGTGCACAAAATCCTTAAAATCAGCTGTCATAGAGACTCCTTCATCAGCTCCAATTGTTTTAAACTTTATACCGTTACATGTTGGTGGATATGTGCTTGAAGACATTCTTGACTTCTGAACACACATCCGCTATACTTTAATTGTCTGTCGTCTTGTCTTTCCCATTTTGAAGACTTGCAAGCTGGCCTCTGTCACATCATATTTTTACTTCACAGTAAGAGGAAGTCGTGGATAATAAAATAGAAGTTTCTCAACATGGCAAATAAATTCATCACATCGTTTAAAAAAAATTTGAGTACTACTGCAAAATATGCTTAAATGCATAATTAAGAAAGGTTGCATAATGATAGTATTAGAAATAACCTAAAATCAATATAAATAGATATATCTTTGCTATAGGTCTGTCCAAGTAATATTAACAGTAATTCAAAATATAACCTTGCATCATTGTTTAACCAGCCACATGATTTTATGTGTCAGTTAAATAAAAAGCTATAGAAATATTCATACAAATCACTTAAAGGTGGCAAAAGTTTATTTATTGTTTAGTCTCACATTGTGTTCACATGTGTCACAGCTGCAATTTGAAGAAAAAAAAAACGCTTTTCTGCTGCTTCCTAATTAACAATAGCATTGTTTATTTTTTCTGACTGAGCAAAAAGCATGTTCTGATTCAGCTTCCAGCTCTGCCCCACCTGTAATTTGGACATCTCTAAGTAAGTTAGTGGAAAGCCTGGTTTGGAGACAAACATATGATTCTGTTTGCATCAGCTGCAGCTTTCTTTGGGTCACCTCATTTCACTGTCACGCTCAACTTGTTAGAGCCAACGCTTCCAGATTTGCTGACAATCTGCCTCTGTTTGAGCACAGAGGAGGGCAAACATCTATTAGATTTACAATATTAGGTTATTGGAAAAGTGAGAACAGAGATTCAACTTATTACAACACCAGGTTATAAGTGAAGGCCTGACTGTGACACAAGACCTCATCAATGCCGCCTGGGCGCCTGAGTTGACCCAGTCTGTAGGCCTGTTCCTAAAGCTACTGAGCTGAGGGGTTTCGGTTTTCCTGGTTGACTCGTACCTGGTGAGGAGGGTGGTGATGGGAAGGTCGTACACTGCAGGCGTGGTCGTGTGGCGTGGAGAGGAGCACATATCGATGACGGACAGGACCTCTTTCCGAATTTCACAGGAACACCTGTTCGTCTAGAGGGAAGCTTCAGGTCCAGCGGCTCGTCCAGAGAAAGCATGGCGGCTGAAAATAGGTGACCACCTATAAAAACAGGAAAAACAGGGGCTCAAGTATCAAGAAATACTTGAAAATATTTTCAACTGAGACACAAACGATATTAGGGTATTTGACTTTTTCATTATGTTTTTAAAGGCTTGCTCTCTCTCTCTCTCTCTCTCTCTCTCTCTCTCTCTCTCTCTCTCAATAAACGCCACTACTGCCCATTTGTACAATTTATGTTGTGTAACAAAATATTGCTATTCGTCTATGTTCCATTTATGTTAACTTATTTCACTGTATTATACCTTTTTATAGTTAGCTGGTCTGCCTAGACTTTTCAAAGTCCCTTTTGTTTGACAGTCAAAGTAGACTATAAAATGATATAGTGAAATGTACCATTTACTGTATATGTTACGCTTAAACATATTTCTCATTGATCAAAAACCAAATATATTGAAACCCATTTCTTTATTGTTTTCTGCTTATCCAGGATTGTGTTGCAGGGATAAAAGGTCCTGGAGGCACCTATTGCCCCCCCTTCCTGGGGGATCCCACAGAGTTCCCAGGTCTGAAAAGATATGCAGTCCTTCCAGAATGCTCTGGGTCTACCTCTGAGCTCTCCTGCCAAGAGGAAATGAAAGGAAAACCTTCACAAAGAGGCACCCCATAGCAATCCTGAACCACGTCCTCTGATTCTGTTCAATGTGGATTAGCAGTGATCTACTCAGTGTCATGGTTGGCTTTGTGTATTTTGCCCACATGCAGAAGCACACTCGGGAGAAACAGGTGAAGTTTAAAGGTTTTATTTAAGAACCAGGTTACGGGAGGATTCTGCCTCAGCGGAGGCAGCGTCAGGTAACGGTCAGGGAGCAGGAAACCGGGTCGATCACACCTGATGGACAGAAGGCCGACCGGGGAGGAAGCAGTGGGGACTCAGCGCTAGCCGTGCGATGGTGGCCACAGGTGTCCGGGAGACCAGTGGGTCGAAGGTGGGGTCGGGTCCGAGCAGCACCGGGGAATCCAGATGTCCAGGACAGCGAGAGGAACCAGGTGACTTTCCGGAGATGGCAGGGTTCCAGGGGAGGGGAACCGACTCAGGAGGAACCAGGAGGTTTTGCAGGAGAGACCAACACCAGACGGAAGATGACAGAGGTGAGTGATTAGTTCCTCTGGGAAACACAGAGAACGAGAGGCCAAGGCTTGTCTGCATATCACGACGGTAACACTCTGGCCTCCTCTCGCTGTCTGCGTGGTGTTTAAGTAGTGCCTCCCGATGCCGCTCAACCGCCCGCAGGTGTGTGGGCTCCGCCCACCAGTCAACCCAGAACACCTGTGGAAAGAGTCTGAGCCAGCAGAGCCGTGCAGCAAGCTGCACGGCTCTGCTGGCTGAGTCCTGACACTCAGGGCTGCTCCAGGATCACAGAGTTCTCACCGGATCTCCAAGCCCGAGCCCAATCCCCCTACAGAGGAACCTCATTTCAGCTGCAAGCCGGGATCTCGTTCCCTCAGTCATAATCCGTCTCTCATTGCCACAGGTTAGAATCAGAACATACTGTAGACAGAACGCAGCGAAGCCCACGTTGCAGCATTACTGACCCCAATCCATCTATCCACTGTCCACACCATTCTACCATCCCTGTGAACAAACCACCAGAATGCATGCATTACTAACTGAGTTAGAGACTTAACTCAGCAGGAAGGAGCAGTTGGGCTTTTTACAGCTGACCACCACAGCCTCAGACATAGAAGTGCTTAAAGCTCTGCTGCAAACTGCTCCAATGCTCGCTGAAGGTCATAGCTTAAAGACACCAACAGAGCTCCATCATCTGCAAATGGCTAATATGAAACCTTGAGCCTGCCAAACCAGACACACTTTTCTCCATCACAAGTATTGAGATCCTGTCCAAAAACACCACTAACAGGATTTGGACATAAGCTATCAGAGCACTCCCCAAAAAATACCGTGGGGAACACGGTCATAAGCTTTCTTCTGACCAGAGGGTTAGTTTTGTCAGATTTGTGCAAAAAAAGCTAGAGGAGGAAAGCTGACAAAGATCATATTGTGTTCATTAGACCAACAGTGAAAGGCCAAATAAACAACAGACCAACAGTGAAAGGCCAAATAAACAACACACCGTATGCAGATCCTAAAAGTCTTTAACAGAACATACATGTCCCCAGACAGAATATCTAGTGATCTCTTAAACAGCATGCATTATTGCATGCTGTTTAAGAGCTTTCAGAAAAAATTATACAATGAGACGGAATAAAGTTATTGCATAAATAGCAATTACAGATTAACAACACATTTGCCTACATTATTGACAAATAAACAATGAACCTTCGATTGTGCAGTCTGAGTCTCGGTATTCACTCTAACCCAACAATCTGCTTCCCAGAAAGATTTTAGTTCCTGTAATGCCTTTTTCTTTTAAAACGCGTAGTTCTCTAAGGTCACTTGTTCAGTTTCTTGGGGGAAACCTCATGAGAGATACCGTGATAGTAAGTTGCTGCTTTGCATGTCTGTGGTCTGCTCTTCAGTGGCTAAACAAGATTTCACAGTAGTGTTTTCATTTCTGATGTTTGAACTCTGCTGCTGAGGCATGACTCAAAAAGCTCTCCGTCCATGACTCAGACCCTGTGCTCTGGTTGAGCCGAATGACTCAAGGTTCGGATAGCTGCTTCAAAAGGAAAGGGTCGCACAGAGAAACCAAAAGGGACGAACTGCAGTAATGTGGAAAAATCCCGCAGAAGGGTAAATGGTTAGCAGCTGCTGGAAAACCTGACAACACTGATGGGTTTATCTGAACAAAATTACATCTTGGTGACATTTCTTTATTAATCCCTTTTAAGCTGCTGCTCTCTGTTTGCATGCTGGAGAGGATACTGAGTTTCTTTTGCTACGTCTTCTGTGAGGTTCTAAGATTGATACAGCTGCACATTTCAAAAGATACAGAGAGGACAAGATGTTTTTGCAAAACAACCTGTTTTCTGTCCCATCGAGTTTATCTGGATGAACGCAGCAGAAACTCATCTTTTGCCTCCTTGAATAGTAACATAAAACTGAAGTTCCCCTAATTTTAAAACATTTAAAATTTAACTCTCTGGTTATTTATCCCTTATATCCATCCATCCATCCATTTTCTAACACGCTTATCCCTATTGGGGTCGCGAGGGGTGCTGGTGCCTATCTCCAGCTGTCAATGGGCGAAAGGCGGGGTACATCCTGGACAGGTCGCCAGTCTATCGCAGTCCCTTATATCCATCAGGTTGAATTTGTTGAGCATGGGTTTATTTAACACTTCTGAATGTAGCAAGGCCATATTGCAAACATAACAATCCAGGCATTGCTTGCTTTGGCTGCAGAATAGTTAGACAATATACTGTTATCACGGTACCAGTGTTAAGAAAAATAATATTGCTGAGGATCTTTTGGAATATAACCTTTTCCACCTTTTACATTGATGAGTCTTCCCAAAAAAGAGGTCTGAGCTGCCTCTGGTCATTCATACAGGGTTCCTAGATTGTTTCTACACTGGAAAAATGTCTTAAGTACTTTAAGTATGGAAGTGCTGGAAGAAAGAAAACTTGGACAGATGGGAGGGAAAGAAAGAAAGAAAGAAAGAATGTAAGAGCCCAAGGAAGAAAGGAAGGACACAAGTAAAGAAGGAAGACAATGAAAGAGGAAGAAGAAAAGAAAATGAGGGAGAAGTGAGGACTACGAGACAGGAAGAAAAGAAGGCCACAAAAAGGGGAAGGAAGGAAGGACACTGAGAGGCAATGACTCAAGGGGGTAAAGAAGGGAAGGACACAAGAAAGCAAAGCCATAACAAACAGAGGTAAGATACTTGAAGGGATTCTTGGAAGGCATCAAAGACAGTAAAGGCTCAAGTAAAACAGGAAGAAAATAAGAAAATGAGGCAGTGAGCAAGGACACGTGGAAGAAAGATGGAAAAGTGAAAAAGAAGTACATAAAACATTAATTTTATGTACAGAAATGCATACTTAAAATCAGTCCAATCACACAGACTAATTCATAGCGATCCCTCTAGCTGAATGAGCATGTGGCAAAAGTGTACCGTCGATAACATCCAGTCAGTACGTACTGTTATATTGTGTGTTTATCTCTGCTTTTTGATTTAGCAGCAGAGTTAACAGGCCAGATAAACATCCAAGAGTAAGTAATCAGACTCCATTTCTTTAGGTTCTATCTTTCTTTTTGGGAGCAGGTTGATATTAACACTAGTATAAGAGGTCAGTAAAGCACACGGCTTGTGAACTAAATTGAAAAGTGCTTACCAGTAGAGCCTTAGTTTGAGGCCCCCCATACCCACTAGCTTTTTGACCATTTCTTAGCCAATCAGCTGGTTAGCTGGTGTGCAGTACATGACAGAAAGATCTAGAGGTGGGTAGTGTATCCGATATCAAATTCAAATGAGAATGATGCCAGTGACTGCAACTATGAAAGCATGTCAGGAAGGAAAGCATTAGGATCCGCTGGATGTAGTGTTGTTGGAGTTGCTGATTCTAAGAAAATAAATGTTGACTATCATAATTGATGAAATGTTTTTTTGTGATTGACCGCCAACCTGTCCAGCGAGTAATCCGCCTCTTGCCCAATGATCGTTACAGACACGGTTCAGACAGCCCAGAAATAAGTGGGTATGAAAAATGGAAAGAAAGAGGAATTTTACCTGTTTTCAGTTTGAGAGATATGAGCATATAATCCCCATTTGGGATAAAATATGCCTCAGTTAATTAAGCATCTTTTCCCACTACAACATCCTGTGATGGCCTGGTGACCTGTCCAGGGTGTATCCTCTAACCCATGGACCGCTGGAGGTAGGCACCAGCGCCCCCCCCCCCCCCCCCTCCCCCCGCACGGCCCTGGTACAACTTTCCACAGAACTAAAAATTAATATAATTTTGTTTCATGGTTTACCCTCTACAAAACAAGATCTTAAGATGAAGCTGCAGGACTTTTAAAAATGTGTTACGTTTACATTTTGCACAGAGCTAGAAAAAACTTTATAGAAGTCATAGAGAGAATACACTGCAAGAGAATCACTGGTTATATTTCTTTTGCCAAGATAAATCATAGGATTTTATTTTATGCCTATCTCTAACTCTTTCCTCAAAGTTTTTACAGATAAGGTTTTTAGTGCAAGTTGTTGCGATGGTGAAGCGCTTTATGAGGAAAACTGACTTTATGACAATGTAAAATGTGGGATTTAAAACTGAGTTTAGGCACTCAGTACCCAAAAGCATGCATATTTTCTACAACAAGATAGAGAAGAATACAAAATTGAAAAACAACCCGGCTCTAAAGAGATGTGACTCATTAGTCCACCATTGCTCACATTGCTGAATAATGTGGCCTCTTCCACCATGCCAACTTTAGATTACACTCAGATGTTTATTCCAAATTCCATCCTGGAACGTCACAATAAAAACAACAAGGCAAAGCCGAGGAGCAACAATCCAGCCCTTCAAAAATTCAAAGAAACAAAGTCGACGTTTTAGTTGTTGTGGGTTTTCTTTTCTTTTCTTTTGCAATGGACCAAAATTTGTCGGCAAATCTTAATGGGGTGCTTTTTTTTCTTACTTTTACTTGAAATCTTGCATCCCAAGTGGAAGAAATTTAGCAAGCATCTGTTTTTTTTTCCTGGACAGAAGTTTTCTGCCAGTGTTTGACTCTTAAATGGCGCCAGACACGGGTTGAACGTAGTTTTTGTGACACAGCTGCTAAACCTCAATTGGGTGTCCCGCTTCATGGCTCCCTAATGACAGCTGGCATTGAGAGCGCTCTTGATTTACTTTTACTGGCTGGATTTGAACCGGCAACCTTCCAGCCACATGCACACCTCCTCCCTCGGCTCCCAAACTTGCTGTCGCCACAAATTCTTCCACAATCACTGACACAATCCCCCGGCAGAATATAAGGCAGAAGCTAAACCACAATGAAGTCAGTGTTTAGGTCTTGCTGCTCGCTTGCCAACTTCTTCGCCGCACTGGTTTCTCATTCCACAGCAACCTCGCTGACTTTTCTCATGCACACACTCACATACGGACTGCCGTTCGGAAGCGCTATGAAGGAACGCACATACTCTGCAGGACCTTAGCCACATGCATCCAGGCACGCACCGCCGACCAGAGTCACGCCATGCCGGCTAAACTCATAGCCGTGCTTAAACCTCTAACCTCCGGCAGTTTCCCCCTCAATGACCGGTGCTTCTGCAACATGTCCAACCCCTTTCATCCCTAGCAAAATACATGCTATGACAACTTAAAGCCTTGCATTTAGACATCCGGCATTTCCTCCCTGCTTTGAGGTATGCGTACCAGCTCTAAGAGCTGCACTCTTTTGAGTGCAAAGATTTACATAAAACGGTGCAGACTTCCCTTTCAGATGCACTACGAAGGACATGAGCTTTTCTTTTTTCCTTTTTTTTTTTAATGAACTGCAAGTGTAAACACGGTTAAAACATCCATGACATATCCCACTTGATGGATTCAGGTTCACGCACAGGTACAACACACACTCATCAGGCTTTCCTCCTCTCACAGGAAACATTTGCTTCCACGGTTGCCCTGGTCTGGCCTCTCCCTCCCTGTATTTTTTTTACTCCCTCCTCTCTTGTCTTCCCTCCCTCTAACTCCTTCCTGTGGTTTTCCTCTCCCAGTCCTCCAGCAGAGCATACCTCTCCTGTTCCCTGCTCCTCCCACTCCTTTCCTCCTCTCTCTCGCATACTTTATTCTCCAGTGCATTTTAACTCCCGTCTTTCATTGCTGTCCGGTTTCCTGTGACTTCCTTTTGAAATCGTCTGTATGTTTGCAGCTTTGCGTATTACTTTATGTGCACAGCATCATATGTAATGTTTAACTTATGAGACCTACTGCTTTCTGTTCAAACCCTATAAAAAGGAGTGCAGAAAAAAAAGTGTCAGGATAATAGTTTGATCTGCAAGATGAGAGGGGCGAGGGAGGTTGGGTTCAATGACAGCCCGTCACACTATACAAAAAATAAAATCAACTTTAAATTTTTAGGAGTGGTGTTCTTTGATCTTTCCGCCACAAGTCCTTTTAAGGAATTTCAGAACGTCCCTGCGTGTGCAAGGATCACAGGGGGCTTTGTTTTTTGTGATCTGAAGGCACAAAGAGGCAAGAAGAAGGGGGCCGTCTATAAAGGCTGGAGTGTCTGCACGAGACGTTGAAACTGGATACCTGTTGGAAGAGAGCTGGGCAAAAACAAAAGAACACCACGGTTGGTGAGGAGCAGCACTGAGAGGGGCTGTGAAACAAGATGGAAATCATGACGGGGTGAGGGGTGGGGGTCCTTAAACCACACAGTGAGGAGAAATAAAGCGAAAACATCGTTCATGCCAGGCAAAACGTTCTAAAGCAGATAGAGAAGAAAAAAGTTGTGTTATTACTTGTATGAGAGCAACTTCTTACCAGGTGCAAACAATTTCTGAATGTGGTAGACCTGTGGTTTCCACATTTCTTTGGAAGAAGTACCATCAGACCACATTTTCCAAAAAATTCACCACATCTTGGACTTTTCCATCCATGCATCCATCCATCCATCCATCCATCCATCCGTCCGTCCATCCGTCCGTCCGTCCGTCCGTCCGTCCGTCCATCCATCGTCTTCCACTTCTCTGAGATCGGGTTATGGCTGTAACAGGTCTAGTAGAGAAACCCAGACATTTCCCTTGCCAATGACACTTTCCACTCGCTTATTCTGAAAGATCCCAAAATGTCCCCAGTTCAGACACAGCATCATTCCACTCCAGCAATTTTTGGTTTTGACCATGAGTCTTTTTTCTTCGTTTTTGACAAAGCTTCCTGGAGAGGAAGCGAAACGTCTTCAGCTACGGAAAATAAGTCCAGTTGCTTTGTTTTTTACCTTTTTTTGGACTGACCATGACCTGGATGACTGAGAATCTTCACCAACCATGAGTCTTCTTCTTAGTGGACCATGCATGGGAAATCTCCCAATGCCTGAACTACCTCAGCTGACTCCTTTCAATGCAGAGGAGCACCAGTTTTACTCTGATCTCAACCCAGAAGGACAGGGCTCTTCACCCAATCCGTACAACTAAGTCTGGCCACCGTACAGACGAAGCTCATGTCAGCTACTTGTATCCAGGATTTTCCCTCCACAATCCACATCTCACAACTCCACAGAGGGTTGGAACATGGACAGGCAGCTAAGGCGAGAGTACTTGCTCTTTGACTTGTCAGTTTCTTCTGTACTGCAGATGAGGCCCCGATCCATCAGTCAAATCTTTGCCATAATGCTTCCAGCATTCATAAACAAGACAACAAGATACGTAAACTTCCCCACTTGAGGCCCTTCCACTTGTTGTAGAAAACTGTTTAATTCTCCATTCTATTAACTCAGAGGTTGAAACTTCCTAATTTGAAAGTGTAAAAACTATCTATCACCCAAAGAGCAAGAAAAAAACAGATTTCTTTGCACCTCACACAATTTGCAACTCATTGAGACCCTGCTTACGAGACAAAGAATCATTAAAAACAGGATTGTTTTTCCATCTCTGTTAACATATCCACATGGATAGGAAATCCTATTGGGTTTCAAGCTTTGAACTGGAACATGAATAAATTGGTTTTGATGTAATTCCCAGATATACATTTTGAGTTTAAAAGCAAAAGTAGCAAACAGCACTCAGTCCTGGGTCGTTTTTGTCCTCGTCAATTCTGACAGGGATTTCTTCAGGTTTTCTCATTGGCCCTTTTTTCTTTTAAGAAGGTTCTGATAAGGCAAATGGCATTGTGCTTGATCTAACGTTGTAGCTGTTGGTGTTGGTGCTCTAAATCACTTTTAATTTTAACTTTTTACCTTTACAATGCCAATTGTCTGCTGAGTGCCAGTAAAGGAAGCACACAAATCCCATTAGTGGTACTTGTGCCACAGTGTAAGAACCATCGTATTAGAAGCCTGTTTTGTATTATGTCAGCTTCTAATCACAGCATGATGTCAATGCCA
This sequence comes from Fundulus diaphanus, assembly GCA_037039145.1. NCBI lineage: Eukaryota > Metazoa > Chordata > Actinopteri > Cyprinodontiformes > Fundulidae > Fundulus > Fundulus diaphanus. The sequence goes on along the minus strand of CM073123.1, from coordinate 15,099,129 downwards.
GCATTCAGGATGCTGACCTTCATTCGTGACGCAAAATGTGGTTGGACAGGAAAACAAGAGAGCGAAGAGGGGGTGAAAACCTCCAACAGAAATTGCAGGACATGGACTCCCACCCTTTCCTATCCTCACAGTTTTTCTATTATTTGTCTTAGTATTACTCTCCCACCCTCTCTCCCTTTGGCTCTCTTGCATCTCAACAGTGCTAAATGATGCAACTTTGCACAGCGAGTCTGCAATAGCCACCAGTAGAGCCTGTAGATTCTCTCACACTGACACTGGCGTCTTCTTCTCTTAGAAAGGGAGTGGCAGTAGTTGTCGGGACCAGAGGACTGGGGGAGTAACCTCACAAAGAGGGGCCTATTTTTCACTTGAAAAACACTTTACTGGCCTTATGTACATTTATAAGGAAGGCAAAGAAGCTTAAAAGTGTTTAATTCATCCAAAAGAGACGTTATAAAACATGGACTGGGTCGAATTAAGGAAGAAAAACAAAGCTTTTTTATTTTAAACTACACCTATGCAATATTTAACAGAAACCTCAAACCATCACACGTTTTAATTACAAAACCGTTTTAACTTGAAAAGCGGTAAAATATCACCTCAGTAAACATAAAATGTTTTCTAATTAAAACTGTCCAGACAGACATTTTGGAACAGGGATATTGACCCTTTCAAGTTTTGGTGTTATGTCTTAAAACAAATCTCTACTGGCAATGTTTTACTGACTGAAAGACACAGTTTTTGTAAGCAATTTGTTTTTTCTCAGAAGTAAAATTTTCCAAGATTTCTGTTGAAAGAAACTAAAAGAATGGTTCCCAAGATGTTTTATTCTGTTATATTCTAAGTGGGGAAAGTCGGATTTCTTAGCAACAACAACCTCAAAATGCAATATGGCTGCCTCTAGCATACAACAGAGATATAGACACAGTAAAAAACTGTTAATTTGTGCTTCTAAAAATTGATCGGATTAAAATTGGAAAAGGCAAACCTCCTTTAGTAAACATGTTGCGGTGTTTGGAAGTCCAACATGCACAGTAAATATTTGGTTGCATTGCAAATGGTAGTTAGCCTAGTCACTGCACACAGACAATTCCAGTGTTTTCTGAACTTGGACCTAGAATATGGTGGAGTTGTTTTTTTCTTTCCCAGATCCGAGTTCTGACTTCAAAGGGAAATGGACCACCACATAGGAAGGCAATTTTTTAACGTTTATATAAAAAAAAGGTTTCTGACTACCACCAAAGGTAGTCTTCTTTAAAGGACTGTAGCGGATCTAAAACTTTACCTGATGTCAACATGGATTTCACCACATTAACAAAATGGGCAATTCCATTCACTGTCTATACCTACTTATCCACGCAGGGTCACGTGGATGAGAGGCAGGGTACACCCTGAACAGGCTGCTAGTCCATCACTGGCATTTTGCTGTGAAAGGGCAATTTAGAGACCAATTAACCTAACAGAGTTTTTGGACCCTCCATACATAGGGAGACCATGCAACCTTCATGCAGAAAGACCCCAGGCCAGGGTTCAAACCTGGGACCTTCTTGATGCAAGGTGATAGTGCTACCAACTGTGCTGCTATGCAGCCCTCAAAGGCATATGTTTATTTAAAATTTCCAACATCAAGAATCAAGTGGCAAGAAGTCTTATTGTCATTATGTGTTACCAGAATTTTGATGAGGCAACACTGGCCAACAACAACAACACTTCCTGAGGGGCTTGAGCATGCATATAGTTCTCAACAGCCCAGGAGCAGTTAAAAACTGCTCCTGGGCTTATATTCAAGTCAAATAGATAGCAGTCTATAATACTGTGCAATACAGTTGTGGTCAAAAGTGTACATACACTTGTAAAAAAAATCATAATGTTATGGCTGTCTTGAGTCTTCAATAAGTTCTACAACTCTTATTTTTCTGTGATAGAGTGATCGGAACACATACATGTTTGTCACAAAAAACAGTCATAAAGTTTGGTTCTTTCATAAATTTATTATGGGTCTGCTGAAAATGTCACCAAATCTGCTGGGTCAAAAATATACATACAGCAACATTAGTATTTGGTTACATGTCCCTTGGCCATTTTCACGGCAACTAGGCGCTTTTGGTAGCCATCCACAAGGTCCTGGCAAGCTTCAGGTCGAATGTTTGACCACTCTTCTTGACAGAATTGGTGCAGTTCAGCTAAATGTGATGGTTTTCTTGCATGAACCTGTTTCTTTAGCACTGTCCACATGTTCTCAATGGGGTTTAAGTCAGGACTTTGGGAAGGCCATTCTAAAACCTTAATTCTAGCCTGGTTTAGCCATTCCTTTACCACTTTTGATGTGTGTTTTGGGTCATTGTCTTGTTGGAACACCCAACTGCGCCCAAGACCCAACCTTCGGGCTGATGGTTTTAAGTTTTCCTGCAGAATTTGGAGGTAATCCTCCTTCTTCATTATCCCATTTACTTTCTGCAAAGAACCAGTTCCACTGGCAGCAAAACATCCCCAGAGCATAATACTACCACCACCATGCTTGACAGTAGGCATGGTGTTCCTGGGATTAAAGGCCTCACCTTTTCTCCTCCAAACATATTGCTGGGTATTGTGGCCAAACAGCTCAATTTTTGTTTCGTCTGACCAGAGAACTTTCCTCCAGAAGGTTTTATCTTTGTCCATGTGATCAGCAGCAAACTTCAGCCGAGTCATAAGGTGCCTTTTCTGGAGCAAGGGCTTCTTTCTTGCACGGCAGCCTCTCAGTCCATGCCGATGTAAAACACGCTTGACTGTGGAGACTGACACCTGTGTTCCATCAGCTTCCAAATCCTTGCAGACCTGCTTCTTGGTGATTCTTGGTTGACTCTTGACCATCCTGACCAATCTCCTCTCGGCAGCATGTGATAGCTTGCGTTTTCTTCCTGATCGTGGCAGTGACACAACTGTTCCATGCACTTTATACTTGCGTATAATTGTCTGCACAGTTGCTCTTGGGACCTGTAGCTGCTTTGAAATGGCTCCAAGTGACTTCCCTGACTTGTTCAAGTCAATAATTCGCTTTTTCAGATCCACACTGAGTTCCTTTGACTTTCCCATTGTAGCTTTTGTAGCTGAGTCTAATCACTGGGTCAAATGAGCCCTATTTAAATGGGCTCATGAGAAGTCAACAGCTGTAGTCAATCAGAATCACTTAGAAGAAGTGAAGAGGCCATGACATGAAGCTAATTTGATTGACACAACTCGCTACATCACCAAAGTTGACAAATTTTGTTGCTGTATGTATATTTTTGACCCAGCAGATTTGGTGACATTTTCAGCAGACCCATAATAAATTTATGAAAGAACCAAACTTTATGACTGTTTTTTGTGACAAACATGTATTTGTTCCGATCACTCTATCACAGAAAAATAAGAGTTGTAGAACTTATTGAAGACTCAAGACAGCCATAACATTATGATTTTTTTACAAGTGTATGTACACTTTTGACCACAACTGTATATTTTGTTGCAGGATCGTGCAATTTGCATGGATGTCCAAACAGACAGTCCCTGAGAGATTTAGGTGTGTGAATACTCATTATCTACTGCGAAATAGTTTAAATGATCTTCATCAGATCAGAAACCTGTGTAACCAGTAGTGTGTTTGTAACATTTATCAGATTATGAACTGATGGTTTGTTCATTTTCAGCAGGGGGCGATAGCCCTCAAAGCTTTAGGAAAGAAGCTGTTTTTAAGTCTTTTAGTTTTAGATGTAATGTTCCGGAACCATTTCCCAGACATTTTGGGACAAACAGTGCTTAGCCAAGGTGGGTGGGATCTGTGGCGATACGTCTGGCCTCCTTCTAGGTCCTGTACACGGCATCCCAAAATCCCCTGTGAAGTCCTCACCACCCGTGCTAAATCATTCCTCTCCTGTACTGTGCAGCTCCCATACCACACAGTTATGCTGAGACACAAAATGCTTTCTATTGTAGCTCTGTAGAGGTTTTTTAACAGCTTAATTGAAAGTCCAGTCCGTTTCAGTTTCTTGAGAAAGAAGATCTTATGTAGGGACTACTTTACCAGGTGGGAGATGTTCACAGACAAGAGGAGATGTGAATGTTCAGAAACTTTATGCTGTCCACATGCTCCACCACCTCCCCCTGTATGCAGAAAGGAGTGTGTTTGGTCTTCCTGGACCGCCTGTAGTCCTGGAGGCCACTATGGCCTCCTTGGTCCTGTTGGTGTTCAGGATCAGGTTGTTCCTGGAGCACCACTGTGAGAAATTGCAGACATCCTTTCTGTAGTGGGTCTCATCATTGTTGGAAATGAACCCCACCACAGTGGTGTCGTCCGCAAACTTCACCACTGTGTTTGTGGGATGGATAGCAGAGCAGTCGTGGGTGAAGAGGGTGAAGAGAGCAGGGCTGAGGAGAAAACCCTGCAGCGTGCTGGTGTTGAGGATCAGTGGAGTAGATGTGTGTTTCCCCATCCTCACCACATGGGACCTGTTGGTGAGGAGCAGTGAGGAATGCCACTGAGCAGAGCAGTGGAGATAATCCCAGGTTGTGGAGCTTCAGAGCCAGCATGTCTGGGAGCACGGTGTTTAAGGCTAAGCTGAAGTTCACAAATAGCATCCTAACCTAGGTGCTAGGATGCTGCAGATGAGTCAGAGCTATGTGATAACGAGACAGCATCCTCTGTAGAGCGATTCTCCCTGTAGGCGAACTGCAGGCTGTCCAGGCCAGCAGGGATGGCTTCTTTGATGTACTTTAGGAGGATCCTTTCAAAGCACATCATGACGACAGGGGTCAGAGCAACAGGACAGTAGTCGTTCAGGCAGCGGATGGTTGTTTTCTTAGGAATGGGCACAATTATGGAGGATTTAAAGGCATGCAGGGGCCATGGAGAGCTGCAGAGAGAGGTTGAAGATGTCCATGCTAGTAGGTCACATGTCATGTGGATTGTTACTGCTGAAGTGGTCCTCGATGCGCTGCTCGTATCTGTGCTTTGTCCTTTGGATGGCAAAGTACTTCTGTGTTTTTTAGTGAATATTGATAACTCTACGCATCTTGGTGGTTCTATTCTGAATAAACCCAGTTGGATCTAAATGGGTATCATGATCGGATTAATTCATGTTGTGCCCATATAAATAGTACAATCCAATTATTTTTCTTATTTTTTTAATCCGAATACATTTTAATCCGATCGTAAAAATGTAACTATTGCATAGCCCAAAAACAAGCTTCGTTGTTGTTTTCCTTTTTCTGCTCATGATCTGACCTATTGTTTCTTCCATCTTTTGTGTGTTTCTTTATTGATGTGTTGAGCAAAGGGTTTTCACTTAAATCAGTTTAATCCAATATGCCATCATTCATTCTTTTGCATTTAAGTTAATTACAAATCAATAGGGCCCAATTTAACCTTACCATAATCTAACTTAATTCAACAGCGTCAAAGCCAGCATCAGCACTTTTAAAATGTGAAACAGGTAAGGAAATTAGCAGATGGATTTCTGCGTCAGCTTTAGTTTGCTCGACCATCATATATGTCCTTGAGATGATGGGCAACAGTGAAAAGGAGAACTCCCTTTTTAACAGGAAGAAACCTCCAGGAGAACCTGACTCGCAGAGGACCCCGTCTTGATCAACCAGCTGCAGTGGAGAAGACAGGAAAGAGACACAGACGGACACGAAAGCACTGACCAGACTCAGGAAAGACAGCCATCTGCCATAACTGACTGGAGGTGAAAGCACAGGAAAGGGACACAAAGAGACACAAAAGTCACAGGACACAGATACCAGCTATGAAAAGGGAAAGTCGCAGCTAGGACAGCTTTGAAAGTATTCACACGGATGTGAAGCAATGTGGATAAAGAAAGCCGACCAATGAGAGGTGATAACAACGTCACTCAGCAGCCTCACGCAAGAGCACGACCAAAAAAGAAAACCAAGGGTCACCAAAGCCATTCTTAACTACATCTAGTTTTAAGGAATGTATAACTTATAGTATAATGTGCACAGGAACACAAATGTATGCTACTCTGTTTAAAAATATAATGGGATACTACAGTATATAAAGCAAACCGTATGGATCCAGGCACTGAACCCTGTTGAATGATAAATTAATAAATAATTTAAATAATTACAAAAATTGTGAATAAAAAATATTACTTTCATATTATTGTCCTGTTTTTTGATAAATATAATAAGTTTAACCAGTAAAAAGTAAGATAAGAAACTTTGTTTTGCTATGATGAGATCTCACTAAAAGAAGCTGAACATACATTATGTCTATCAGCAGCAAATACCATATAATTACAGTTGCTTCCCTAATTATTCAGTAGTTCACTGAGACATGCTGTATTAAGTTTTTTCATTAATATTATTATTTAGAAAATATAGCAAGCATATGTCTATTTCTGTCCTTAAAATAAACTTTCTGCCTTGAATGCTTCTTTTGGAGAAAATAAATGATATTATTGCTGGTTGGGGCTTATATCACATTAACATATTTCATAACCACCATCCATGCTTCTTTAAAACTGTGTTATCCAACCATTAGTCAGACCGAACAGAACTTTCCTCACACGTCCAGCGACTCTATTGGCTTTTTATGGGCTAACAGTTATTTCCCCATCACTGATGCTTTTATTCATAGTTACACTCTGTTGTGCAGGCAAATAAGGAAAAAAAAGAAATAAAAAGGAGAACAAGGAGATACAAATTGTTTTAAAAGGCCCCTTACAAGCACGGTGTCTTTGTACAGAGAAAAACAAGAGAGAAGAAAAGGGGAAAAATGGGAAAGAGGAAACAAGTAAATTTCTCCAATTATTAAGGTGTGCCAAACAAGGCCAAGAATAGCCTAAAACCTGGATATAAATCTAGTTTTAGTTATGCTTTCTTTCCATTTCCATTCAGATTTGCCTTTGTGTTTTTCTCTTTCCACATTACCCTCATTTTTGTTTCCTAGCATCCCTCTTTCATTCCTTCTGTCATCCAGACCCAGAACACATAAACACATGTGTCTCACATTCCTCTGTGCAGAGCAGATTCACCCAATTTATTTTCACTGTGTGTGTGTGTGTGTGTGTGTGTGTGTGTGTGTGTGTGTGTGTGTGTGTGTGTGTGTGTGTGTGTGTGTGTGTCGCTTCACGAGTGTGTGTGAGCGCTAAGCCAGTAAATAATAACCAATCCCAGCTGTGTACTGTAGCCTGTTGGTCTTGTTCTTGGTTAGGGAACATGGATGGGTGGAGAGATAGATGGACAGACAGACGGACGGATTTTCAAAGACATTAAGGTATTAACGTCTTTGCACTGATAGTAGCTCATCAGAGGAGCATGAGGAAAAAAAGAAGCAAAGTCTTCTGACTTTAATACAGTATGTGGGCAACAAGAACACACAAAGAACCACTGCACACCCATCTGTAATTGACACTTGATCCTAGCTCATAATTTCTTAAAGGAACAATAAGCGAAATGTCATTATTTTTGATAAAAAGAACTAAAAATAGTCGTGAAGAACTAAAGCCAATGTTTCTGATTGCCTATAGTATGAGCTCACACACCATCTATGTTGTTCTCCAGTCTCTTGTTTACATAGCCAGGCCGGCCGCGCCTCCATGTACGTACGCAGGCGTGCATGCATGTACGTGCATGTGAATTGCTGCCACTCAGGACTTAGCCCCACCCTGCCCTGAAATATAATCGTCAGAGCAGCACAGCGTTGGAGCAACATGGCGGAGAGCACCCCCAGCAAACCAAAATGGTCTCTTCCTAAGAGAATTATGAAGTATTGAGTTACTTACTTCCACCAAAAGGTGATGCTGTTTTGCTGTGTTTTTATCCTTTAAGTATGTGCAGTGGAGGCGACGGGTGAACAGGGCAGGAGAAAGGAGGGTCCGGGTTGCAGCTGGAGTGAAAGTAGAGAGAGGCGCGGCTTGTCATACATTTTTACGTTTTGGTCTACAGACAGTGCTCAAGCCCCACCTATTGGTGAAATATTACTTATTGCCCCTTTAACAACGTTTATATCTGGCACGTAGCTCTAGATAGTTATATTCATGTATTGTACAGGTTCAAACTTGAGAAAACTGTAAGGGAAAAAAAACAAGTGGGGAAAGAAAAAGCGAGAAGACAGACAACAAAGAGGGTTGACGTTACATGTGGAACGGCAAACTTTGACGTCAATGCATAACGCCGTGGAATTTGTTAGCATTTGTGTAGAAGTTGTAATTTGTGTTTGTGTCCTTACCAACGTTGCTACTCTGATGCACGCAGGTGTGAGCCCTTTCTCCCATGCGGTGCTGTGTAAGACAGTCGAAGTGAATAGAAGTAGCTGAAAGTCTCCTTTTTCTAGACATAATCAGTCCAAGTTTCAGGAGTTACACTTTTTACAGCACTATGGTGATATGGCTTTGAAAACGTTATTCTCAGTACTCCCTCTGTGATGCCTCTCAAACTATATGTCTGTCCGCAGTTAGCCTTCCCGGAAAAAACATGTTGTTTAGCCACTTCACTGATGTCTGTAGGTCAAGTTATACACTATGCTTGAACACAAAAAAGTAAAAACCGCGGTAAGACAACCTATTTTCTTCAACTTAATGCTCATAACACCGGCAGTCGCCTCAGTGATCTTGCTGCTGACTTTATTATAGTTATCCGTGGTCATTGTGCCATGAACTGTGTTGTGGCCACATCTCTCAGCTTTGGTTTGCTCCTTCCCTTGAGGTCAAGATTCCCACTGTTTCAAAACGTGTTCTGAAGAGAGATGATGTTTTTGGTTTTTGATGAGTGAGAAGAAATCTGCGGTCTTTGTGTATTTGCTTTCATAAATCACACTTGTCAAGTTTAGGACCTTTGGGAAAGGAGTGCTCACTCCCGTCCTTTTGGTCTGTTGCTAATTTGAGTCCACTTATCATTTTTGACAGTTACAAAAGTGTTTTTTCATCAGGAAAACAATGTGTTTTCTGCTTTTTAAACTTGGTACTTGTTCCGGACGACCAATCTATGTCTGGCAGCACCTTCCCACTTTAGAAGGGAATAGCTTCGAAAGGTCAGAAAAGGGCCTTTTAAAACTTCTTATTTGCTTTAAGACAGAATGTAAAGGCAGACTGTATTTTTACATACCTTTAACAATTTTGTTGGCTGTCTCTAAAATATTTTGGGGGTTTTTAAAGACGTAGAAGACCGACGGGGAGGGAGGGGAGAGGCAAATATGAAAGGGTGGGAGGGTGAGATGGAGCAGGAGGGGGTGGGGGTGTCGAGTTGGGGTTTTTGGAATTTGGTCTGTGTTTGGTTTGGAAGCGAAGACCTCGTCTCTGGGCTCTCTGGAGGATAATGGAAAAGAGGGAGAAGAAAGGGAGGTTTATGGACATGCGTGTGTGGATGTGTACCCTCACAGGTGGTCGGCACAAGCTGGTGGGGGGGCTTTGTGTGTCTGAAGACGTGTGCGTTCACTGAGCTGTGTCGACACGCTGGTGTTCAGGTGCTGGAACAAACAGATGGGAGTTTTGACCATGTCAGAATGAGAGAGAAGAGACGCACAGAGGAGGTGAATAAGACATTCCTGAGACGGTGGAGGAGGGGGGAAGGATGCAGGGAGTCAGTGGTTAGTTGGTGGTTTGAAACTAAGAGGAGAAAAATGACTGTCGGGTCCAGGGTTGGGCCCAAAATTGTTACCACAACGAGCCGGCGAGCCAAGGAAGGAGAGGAAAACACAGTCAAAAAGAGTTATATAGGAGGAGAAGCAAAAAGGGCCTCCTCCAACTTGAGGCCCGCAAACTCCGTCCTGTGCCGCAGGGGGAGAAATAGGGGGGAGTGGTGCTTTTATAGCTGGGCTGAACCCACTGAACCCATCATGTACAAACAGCAGGGAAAGTATGGAAACAACAGCGGCCTGAGGCCAGCAGCCACACGGGGGGCTTCCACAGGGGGTTTCAGGTTAGGGACCACCAGAGGACTGGACATTTGAGGAGCCGGGAGAGTGATGGAGAACTCTATCTCATGATAGCGCCTCTTCAACAATTTATCACTGGTGTGCTGCTTATTTAAGTCTGATAATTTTTGTTGTTGTTGTTTTCTGTGTTTAATTCTTGACCCCTTTCCTCCCTCTGTCATTCCTTTCCTTTGCCTTTTGTCTAATTTTCTTGACTTTCATTCATTTTTTTTCCTTTCACATTGTTTCAGTATTCGCTGTGCCTTGCCAAAGTATACATAACCCATGCTTTTTATTTGACAATGCATTTTAGAAGGATTTTCTGTAAAAGACCAACACAAAGTTGCACAGAATTGTTAAATAAAAGAAAAATTATGAATAGTTTTCAACGTTTTATACAGATAAATGACTTAAACGAGAGGGGCGTGTTTGTTTCTAGCCCCCTTTAATCCAATGCATCTAAGCAAAGTCCTGTACAACTAACTGCCCATAGAAACCATTCAGAAACCACCAGCCATAGAGTCTGCCTCTATTAATCTTATTATAAATACAGCTGTTCTGTTCTGTAAAGGCAACATTAGTGAACAAACAGCCTCATGAGGACCAACCAGCCGACAGGACATGGTAAAAATTAAGTTTATAGCATAATTTGGTAGATACAACCGCAATCCCACTAGGAGGGTCATGGTAACTCTGGAGGAGCTGTAGAGATCAACAGCTCAATTGGAATAATATGTTGACAGGACAGCCATTGACCATGCTTTCCAGAAAGCTGGCTTTAATGGAAGGATGGTATGAAGAAAGCCGTTGTTGAGAGAAAGCCTTAAGAAGTCATATTTGCAGTTTTCCACAATCCCACGTAGGGAAAGCAGTAAACCCGTGGAAGAAAGTTCTCAGGTCAGATCGGATCAAAATTTAACTGTCTGGTCAACATGCAAGTGTCTAAGAAAGGTAACACAGTATATCATCCCAAACACGACCCACCCACCCCATAATTCGGTCATCTGAATACTTCCCTTCAGCTTAGATTAATTACTGTGAATTTAGACTGGTGCACAACAACCACAAACATACAGCTAAAATGGAAGGGTTTGATCAAAGCGCATTCTTGTGTTGGAGTAGCCCACTTAAAGACCCAACCTAAATCTGTGGCATAACCTGAAAGTTGCTGTTCAGAGGCGCTCTCCATCCAGTCTGAGCTTGAATTTATTTCTATTTTGTTAAGAAAATGGACACAAAAGTTACTAGATGTAACTAGCTGGTAGAGAAATACCACAAATAAGTTGTAGCTAATTGCTGAAAAAGGTAGTTCTTTAAAGGAGCAATAAGGGACATTTCACCACTAGGTGGTGCTTGAGCACTGTCTGTAGACCAAAACAAGATGTTTACTCCGGCTGCCACCCAGCTCCTCCCTTCCCTTCTCACGCATTGCCTTCTATGCTCATATTTGTAAAGGATAAAAACAACTTTAAAATGCTGTTAGCAAGAGAACATTTTGATCTGCTGGGGGTTCTCTCCACCATGTTGCTCCACGCTGCGCTGCTCTGACGGAGGCATTTTAGGGCAGGGAGGGGCTAAGCTCTGGATGGCAGCTGTTCACATGCAGTACGTGCACGCCCGCGCACGTACTCGCTCGCACGGCCGGCCCCGCTTTGTAAACAAGAGACTGGAGAACAACAGAGATGCGGCGTGACCTCATGCCATAGTCCATCTGAAATATTAGCTTTAGTTCTTCACATCAGTTCTTTCTATCTAAGGTAATGAAATTTCGCTTATTGCTCCCTTAGGTATTGAATTAAATGGACAAAAAACTTTTCAGAATTTCACTTGTAAAAATGTTTAAAGACCATGTTCAGTCATTGGTCTGTCACATAAAATCCCAGTAAAATATATTGAAGTTTTTGGTTAGAACATAAAGTATAAAAAGAATACTTTAAATGTATTCTTAATTCCCACCTTCTGTCTTCCACTGTATTTCTTCCATTAACCCCCCATTGCTCTTTCTTTATTTACTTGTTGACTTACTTCAAAGTGGTTTTCTCTTCTTTTTGTCCAACTTCCATAGTTTTCCTTAATTATTTTTCCTCCACCTGTATACTCCTGTGTTATTTACTTGCAACCGTCACTCCCTTAAACACATCATACACATTCTAAAAACCACAACACACAAAAACAGACAGATCCCATATTTACAGTAAGAGCAGCATTCCCCTCCTGTAGCTGGTAGTGCTGTTAGATAAGGGCAGCAAGACAGATAGATGGAAGAATGATATGAAAGGAGTTTGCCTGGCTCTGGATCTTCTAGAAAACTCCACACAACTGTGGCTGCCCAGCCTCCAGAGAGTTACATGATGCAAGGACCCTGCAACCTGCATTTTCTGGCTTTACATGAATCACCCCTAAGTCAACTTTGACCACCTTGTTACAAAATTTGGGGAATTCTGCGGTACTGATTAGCTCATAGGCCATTTCCAACAACCGCCCAGCCTTCTGGGAACAAGTCCAGCTAAAATTAAGATGTACCGTCTTAAAGAGATGTTTACGATTTCAGGAGTGACGATGTCAAGGATTGAGGGAGTCCATGGATGCCTATATATTGGACATTACTGCCTGGACAGCTGAGTTTTATACATCCTGTACATCAGATGTTACCCTTGAGGTATGGATGCAAAGAAGCCCGTTAGGCATATAGGTTTGGAAAAAGTCTAAATTACCCAGACATGCAAATTATTTTATGTATAAAAGGAGATTAATCGAAGCTAAGTTCCCCTAAATGGACATTTTTCAGTGTTTGACATCCACATTGCCACAATGAGGAACACAGGTTGTACCCATTCATCAATTTTTTATACCTGCTTAAACCTTGTAGGTGCCTGGATCTACCGGTCACTAAGTGAGAGGTGGGGTCCTTCCTGGACACTTCACTAGTCCATCAAAGAGCAATACAAGGATGCACAACTAATAGCTAAAGCATTGTGGAGTTTTTTTAAAAAACCAGCAGAGAACCAAGAGAACCATTGGGAGAACACGAATCGTCTTGCTATGAGAGTACAAGTTTTAAAAGAAAATTAATGGAGTTTCACTTTAAAGGTAAAAGAAAAGAAAAAATAGACAATTAAACTCAAACATTGGCACACTCCCTCCCTGGCACCTTAAGAAGCAGGAAATTAGTATTCTGCCTTGATATTAATATTAAGATCTTAACATTCACTCTATTTGCAAATCATTTTGATAATAATTTGATCAATGTACATAGTTTATCTTAAGCCTATTAATAACTTGAGAGTGGAGCTGTTTTCTATTGGCTGAGCATTAGTGTTGCACAAAAAAGTTAATTGCTGCTAAAGGGAAGCTCTATAAGCAGTTAAATCATTGGGTGTACTAAGTAGAACCTGAAAAACACTGAATCGTTTTATTATTTTCTTTCATATAAAAATCCTTAAACTGAAATCTAACATCATCTCAGGACTTTAAAGTGGTTACTGTGGTGATTCCCACCTTTTTTGGGAAGCAGAGCAGATGGGTAGTCCTCAGCACCTTTCGTTTGATTAGCAAGGTAAACAGAAACACTGAGAAGAATTTAAACATTAATAACTCAGGTTAGGCGCAAAAATTATAATCTGTACCTAAAATGAGACCAATGTGGCTGAACTATGAAACTACCAAGAGGCTGTTTTTTTTTTTTTTTATTCCTTTTGCAAAAACATTATTATACTCAAATGCTTTGGTATTTTTTTTAACACTGCATCATTTCTCACTTCAAGTCAATGAAGCTGTTTTTGTTTTTATCTTTTTTTTTTTTAAATCAAATTAAAGCCAGGGATACAAGCGTGTGGAGCAAGTATAGAAAGTGAAGAAAAGTGTGTCATTCTGAAAAGAATCTGCACGTTAAACCCCTTTCTATGTAAAAAATAAATAAATAAATACATATCAAAAATGTGTACAAAATGTGTCCAATAATACAAGAAAATATTTCACACACAGAAAGTACAGACAGTTTTACTTTCTCCCTCTCACTCTCTCTGTCTCTCTTCTTTAATTAATTAATTGATTAAAATGTATTCATTAAATGCATAACATTTAATTCTGGTAGTGATTTTTATTATTTGGGGTTGAACTCAACAAAAGCAGCTGAGCAGGAGTAAACAAACAGTTTCCAACTTTTAAACTGTATTTGCACTAATGTGAGGCAGCCTACTTTGTTATTGATCAAGTGTTGCTCTTTACCTTTTTAAGAGCGTCTCCTGTCGCTGTCGATGTCTTCAAGAACAAAACTCCCCTAAATCAAGCCAGTTTGTGCGGCTCTCCTTGCAACATCTCCCAGTGAGTTATCAGTTCTAAACCGGCTCTTCTCAAGATGAAATGAATGCTGGAAACAGTGTCTCTGTAGCGAACGAAGTGCTCAGTTTACAGGTAGGTAACCAAAAACCTTGTCAAGGAAATAGCTTGTCAGAATGACACTGCTGAAAATCAAAGAAGATCAAGACAAACACAATAAAAAACTGTCACCCAGGTTTGGGGGATGCGAATTTAAAATCTTCCACAGACAGTGAAGCAGAGGCTCTCCTGGAGGTGCATCGCCCAGTTGCGACGCTGGTCAACTGAAGCAAAGAGGAGCGGAGAGCCGAGAACAGAGTGTCCGAGAGCCAGGAGGCTGGCTGAGGGCGGAGAGGAGGAGGAGGAGACGCAGCCTCCTCTGCCAGCTGATTCTGACTGGGAATGGGAGGCATCACCACATACCTTTAAGTTGCAAAACATCTTTAAATGCAAATTAAAGGGTAGAAAGATACAAAAAAAACACAGTTTTTTTTCGAGCTTAACATCTCAATGCTCTAAAAAAGGAGGGGCCAATTTAGTGGGATGATTAAAAAAAAAAAGGTTGGAATAAAGATGCATGCATCCCAGACAGACACTTTTTCTGGTTTTATTCCGTCCCGAGTAACAGCGCACATTGCCACCATCTAGTGGTTAAAGCATGACACTACACCAACTCCCTTAAGAACCAATTAAATCCCTAAAATTTGGATCGGTCTCAAAAATAAAATGATTTTAATTAGGTTATGTGATTTTAGACAGGTGGGGAAAATATAATCAATAATATAATCTTCTGGTTTGACTCAAGGTAAGTCACGTTTTGCATATGGATCAAAATATTACAAAGATGAATTGGATAAGTTTGTATTTTTTTCGTTTTTGTTTATTGTTATCATTTTATTTCAAAAATAAAATGCGTTTTTGCACAAGATGACACTTCCTTGTGAAATTGTATGTGTAATATCAGCTAGTTCAGTCAATTCTACGAGTTTTCCGCTGAGCTTTACAAACTTGTTGTTTGCAACATACTGGGGGCATTGCTGCTCTGGTTACAGAAGAATTTCTAAACTACTAAAGGTCTCAGCTAACCCCAAATGTGGAAGTGGAAAGAACACAATGAAAAAAAGAATGAAGAAAATTTTACCAAGAAATCATTGCTAAAAATGTCAGAATCAGAATCAGACATACTTTAATAATCCCAGAGGGAAATTGCTGTTTCAGTACAATCGCCATAACATAACAAACATCACAAACATTTTAGGGGAGACGATTTACTGGGGCCTTGCTGCCAAGGAACCGCATTACACGGTACCCACAGGGCACTGCCTTTGAATCTGTGGAAAAGATAGATTTTCAACAAAGGAAGGTGGGATGAAAAAAAAACATACCTCATACTTTATCCTATAACAGGATACAGTTTGAGATATCAAAAACCTCTTGTACAAAAAAGCACAAATAAGACGAGACACATATAGCAGAAGGTAAACATTTGAGACAAGTCGCGTGTCAGTTCATCAGTTTATATGAGCATCAGTTATGTGTGTCTGTTTGGGTGAAAGTGTTTATATTTCCGTGAACACTCTCCAGAGGCCATTGTCCTTGATGTTATCAGCCGGCCAACAGTTCAGAAAGCATCCGCAGATGTCAGCGGGGGGGGAGGTAGCAGGGGAGAGTTCTGAGCTCGTTCCCCATAACAATCCAGGAGTAGAGATAGGGAGGCAGACCAAATACTTTACTTGTTATGATACAGCTGCACTGACTTCCCTGACAGCTATAAGTCTTTTGCTGGCTCCAAATGGTGAAATCCAATTTTCCAAATTGTTGGGCTTTTCCGCGCATCACTTCCAGATTTTATCCCAAATTCCCCTTGAGTTCAAACCACCGAAGCCAGTCTGCGTACCAGCACATCCAGCTTTTTGGCTCTGCTCCTCCACCTTCTAGATCTGTCCGTTCACCGCCTTAGTGAGCGCGTCATATGCAGCCGGCAGCCTGATCAAGGCCAAATGGCTACCGACATCCGCTGTATTTGCTGATACATCAAAAATCCACCAGATCCAATAAAGTAGAAATCCAAGTATCCTGAATCCAAACATGCAAACGTTTCAAATGTCCAGAAATGACAAGGTCGAAAAGACACACCGTTTTCCATCCAAGAATATAGGGTGTATCCCACAAAATGAGTCAATCAGGACCAGACGGGTCCCCCTTTCGTTGCCTACCCGTCGAAAAAAATTAATCAATAGCATTGAGAGACCAGATTACCAGATCCATGTTTTTCAGAGTTCGGTTGATATGAAGAAAGTGCTCAGAAAGACAAGACATAGCAAAGCAGGAGAGGGGGGGGGGGTTAAAGCTGGAGAGAAGAGGAAAGCAGGACCGACCTCGAAGAGAGACAGAACAGAACCGAATAGAATGTGCTCCTATTTGTCAGGATGGTGATAATAAACGAGGGTGGACATTTCCCAAACACATCCAAGAAAATAAAGCTGCTGGAAAGGTGCAGCACAGGGGTTCCCAAGAGCCCCTCATTTTGCAAACTACCAGTTTAACACTTGCACGCACACTTTTATATAGATACTTGTTGACTTACATACACATCTGTATACTAATAGTCACATTCATGCTTTTGCAGTCAATAACATTTTTTTGTAAATCTCAAAATTTGGCAGATTTTACAGACGTGCCTTGTTTTGCCAATTTCCTTTTCTCTGAATTATTGTGAAAAATTCAGTTCATCACAGCAGATGGCTTGTATGTTTTTCAGCACATGTTAATTTGAAGATTTCTGTATTTTCTGCGCCTTTTTATTTTCATCTTTCATGTCTGTTTTATTTGCTGCCATCTGACTTCTTTGTCTGTTTCAGGTTCTAAATCCTGTTAACCCCAATTATAACTTTAGACAGAGCTGAAGGAATTGAGGAAGTGATACTAACCTTGGAAAAACTCCTGAGCCTCTTGGAATATTTCAGCTGACAGCCAATGACTCCAAATCAGTACTGGTTAACGCATGTAGGCATAAAGCAGCTGAGACTAGAACAACTTGTTAGGCTTTGGTTGTTTATTCAGCCTGGGCTCAGTTAAAAAGTTCTTCAATCCAAGCCTGGGGTCTCCAGGTGGTCTTTAAGGTTTCTCAAAGAATCGTCATTCTGCAGATCTTTTGAGAAGCACGCTCTATGTGAACTCAATAAAACTAGTCTTAGAATCCATCCTCACCTTCAATATTTTATCCAGGCACAACTTCCTCGCCGTCAAATATAAAACCAAACTGACCCATGTCATCAACCGGGCCGGCACCAAACAAACACCTCTTTATGAACTGTTTAAGAGCTCTGTGGCCAGGAAGGCCACCCTGACCACAGAGGATCCGTCTCACCCCCTTCATCATTCATTCCAGCTGCTCCCATCAGGCAGACGGTATAAAGTTCCACTGGCCCTGAAAAATATCTACAAGAAATCAAGTTTTAAGGGGGTTGTAAATGTTTTCTTTTATTGGTTTTATACACTTTTTATTTGTGGTTTTTAACATTTCTGTAAGTAAGTGGGGATGCTGTTGATGGACTCCTTGTCAAAGAAGAATTGCTATGATCAGTTTGAACAGATAATACATTTATTCTGTTCTATTCTTAATGTCCTTAATGCACGGGGTCGAGTTATGACCCAGTGCTAAAAGATGTAGCAACGACATGTTTTTTTTGTTACCTTTCACCTCAGATTAAGCACGGTAATTGTTTTCGTGTGTTACATCTGCCTGTTGATTTTATTGTAAGGAGTGAAGAGGGATTTAGCAGAAGAAGAAATGCAGAGATGGACAATTTCAAGAGAAAATATCATACATTTAATATAACTAACTTATTATGCATAACTTTATAAAGTTATGGTTGATTTTTTTGCTAAGAATTTTATTTAAATTGCACATTTAGAAATATATTTACTCAGACAATTGGTGATATGTTCAATACATACGTATGCCACCCACTGTTTCACTCATTAAAAAAGCAATTTATTGTGCGAGTCTCACTTTCTGAGCTGAAATACTAAAATAAAATTTACATTTAAAACAATATTATACCATTAGAGTCATATTCAGTAAATTAGAATTTTATTAAAAAGCTAATTTATTTGGGTTTCACAGAAAGCATGTTTAATACCTGCTTAAGTGTTTTTCATTTGAAAAGTCTCTTTTATCTGACAAAGTACTCTCAACAGGACATGTAGTATAATATAATGACTGTATATTTAATTTAGTTTTATATATAAATAAAAAACACAACTTTAATGTATTTTTTTTTATGAAAATGTCCTGGTTTTACAATGAGGAGAAAATATGCTTAAGACTGAGGAATACAACTATTGTATTATGACCAAGAAAACAGAATTTGGAGCCTAATGGCATAAAGCAATTGAATACAAAGTAGCTTTCCTAGCATCATTCCTTTGTGAACATTTTACAAAAATCTGATGACAAATCATTTCTACATAATTTTTTTGTCAAAGTTCTTATGGACCATTCTGGAGGGGCTACAAAGCCACACGCCCTGAGGTTCCTCAGGACTCCTGCTGTAGTTTCCTCTAGTTTCATCTAGATTAAAACAATCTCAAAATTCTGGGTCACATTTTTGTATATTTTTCAGCCAGGGAACATCCGCTGATTAATTTCATTTAGCATGATTTGGCCTGGCTTTGAATAATATTGAGCATTGGCATCAGCACTAGCCAAAATGCTGTATGAGCCTCAAGCAAAATATGATTTGGGGCCCCTCCTCTTGTCAAGAACATCGACCATTTAAAGCATTTAAATCCATATTTGGTGGAATATGGGAGAGGGGCCAGGTTTAATTGACTGAGCTTAAAAGTATTTAGCCATGTAATATGCTTATAAATATGTTTTGATCATGATTAATTAAGGTTATACACAGCAAGCTTCCATCTTGATAGTGTTTTGATAGTCCTTTATTTTAGCAAAAAAATTATTTATTCTCGGGTGCGATCACCAAATATAAACAGACGTGGTGACATCTGGCGACAGTATCGCAGAACTATCACAATGCCGGTTTGCTTAATTAATTAATCAATTGTAAATAATGCCGGACTGAGCCTGTCCCTCTGAAATGCCTCGCAATCAAGCGGCAGCTCACCGTGATTGAAGACCAACCATTATTAATTAAATACACCGATCTACAGCAATTTAAGAGCCTCATATCAGAACATTTACTCACGTCAATCAACTCTGTGGTCACATCTGAGCAATCGGCAGCTTTATCGTCCGCTTCCGTGATCACCAACGATCATACTGTATTCCCAGCGACATTCAAGTCTTTTCCCTCTTGGAATCATATTTATTTGCGTTTTTTTTCACAGGACCTTGGACCTTTCTTCATTGTTTCACTGGGAGATGCTAATAGCCGTTAGCCACTTCCCTGTTTTAACCCCTGCTGCGCATAGGCAGTAAGTACTTCCGTTAAAATTGTAAATAAACACAAAAGGCTTCATTTACTAATAAATTGAGCAAAAACAAAGCATGAAACGCCAGCAGGACGTGATAATCTTTCATAAAACCTTTGTATGCAACTAGAGTGAGTTACTGTGAGTTGTTTTTTTTTTTTTTTAAAGTAAATCGCTATGCACCTTTAAAAGCAGTCGTGGATATGGTTGTGGTTTGCTGAGAGATATGAACAAACTGAGCTCAAACACTAAGGTTAAACTAGTAGCACCCGATTGTAGCTGTAACACAGCAATGAAACAATGAAAGATTAGTCTTTCGACTTTTTTAAAGTAAGCTTTCCAATTCCTTCAAATCTTGAATTTACATTTAAAAATATTTAGATTTATCCATGCTGAAACCATCAAATCAAATTGTCAGTGTTAAAATTCAAGCATTTACAGGAGGGCCAAGACGTTTTAGGGGGCTTAAGCAGCGTGTTAGTCCACTTTGCCTTGGGCCGGCTCTGAGTAGCATCACAGTAAGAGTCACACTAAGGTACAAGATGACTGTGATGCTCTAGTTTAGTGATAATCAGCTTATTTCATGTGCAAGCACATTTACCACCAAAATACCAAATTTCTTAGCAGCGTATTCATTTGTACTGTCTAGTGAGATATATACATCATGTCTTTAGTTCTGAAAGAAGCCCCAAAGCTGAGGCTGAATGGCGCAACCCCCAATGTTGACACATCCTGTAAATAAGTTGAGAAAAAAAAGGCTTTGTTTTGTCATATTATGTCACAGCTGGTAATGGACGCATCATAAATGATCATAAAAAAAATGTTGACTCTCTAGAGAGAACCTACCAATAGTAGACAAAAACTTTAAATATCCCAAAGAACACAGAAAACGCAATCAAACTGGCAAGAAGGAAAAGACAAAACTTTTCTGCATCCCAGGCGGATTTAACATCATACAAATGACATTTGCTTCTTCTAATTTTCTGAATTGTACGAGTTAAACAAGTTCTAATCAAACTTGCTTTGTGCAACTGCTAGGCAAGCTTGCATCCACTAAAGAGGCATAAAAGACTTGTTTCTTTAACATTTTCATGGCACATTTTAAACCTGATATAACTATAACAAAGTGAAAAAGAAGGTAAACATATTTTAGGTAACTTTTAAAGATGGCTGAATAAATACAAAAATAACAAGTTGATTGAGATGTAATCAAGATGTTCAATATGATGGTTTGACAATAAGGCAAGCAGCTCAGAAATTATCTCAGAGCACTTTTAGAAACGGAAGGAAGAGGCATTTCAGTATCTGTTTATCTTATGTTTACCACATTTCCTCAAAAAATAATCCAGGCTGTCAAAAGATCAACCACGCTTTGGAAGACTACCGCTGCTGATTTTAGCTGGTGAGTTACATTTTATATTTGCTATACTGAGGGTGCTAACTACTAATTAACTACTTCTAACATATAAAGCCCTTAATAATCAAGCTTAATAATCAAGCTCCATCATATAACAGAGCTCTGATTACCCTTTATGTTCCTAACAGAGCACTTCGCTCTCAGACTGCAGGTCCATTGGTGGTTCCTAGAGTCTCTAAAAGTAGAATGGGAGGCAGATCTTTTAGTTCCCAGTTTCCCAGTTTTAGTCCGCGAGGCAGACACACTGTCTACTTTCAAGTCTAGGCTTAAAACTTTCATTTTTGATCAAGCTTGTCGTTAGATTGGTTCTGCTGGAGGCTGCTCCCTGTTAAAAGGGAGTTCTCCTCTCCACTGTCGCTACGTAAATGCTCAGTATGAGGGATTGCTGCAGAGTCAACGACACAATGCAAGCCACTGTCCACCGTCAATAGGCACTCTTTCAGGAAGAGTGAATGCTATAACTCGATGCAATCTGCTGGGTTTCCTTGGACAGAAAGCTTTTTCACCAATCTCTCTGTATGATTGACTATATAAATAAAATGAATTAAATTATTTGATTAATTATTCATTTAATTATCTGCTTATTTATTCTTATATCTAAGGGAATCCTGTGGCCATGTTGTTTTTAAAAGCCGAGTTGATGCTCCTGGGCTTCATCCTGTCCATCTCAGGTCTGAAGTAAAGTTTACGTCTTGTGTAAAAGATGGAGATAAAGACCGTTCACTTGGGTAACATTAATTGTAAATGTGCATCTTTTACAGAGGCTCTGGGAAAGGAGAGAAGCATCTGTGTTCTGAAAGGTTCATCTGTGAATTTGACTTGCTTTGCTGAAGATTCATCCACCTCCAAGACTTGGTACACCGTCAACAAAAACAACAACGTGTTTGTTCTTAAAGAGCTTTCTGCAAATGGGAATGTCACCTACAACATAATGGAGGATGATACTCTAACAATCAGAAATGTTAAAAAGAGTGATGCTTATCATTATTGCTCCCAAGAACCCAGCAGCAAACCTGCACCTGAACTGTGCTGGGAGAACAGAACAGAGCTACACGTTGCAGGTAAAGATCTTTTCCATTAAGTCTTGATGCATGTGAATGGCTACTTTTAGTTAGGTTTGCATAGACACGATTGAAATAAAATGTTTACATAAATCATATAAAAAGATACACCTTTTTCCCACTGCCTGAGTGACATTCATTTAGACTAAATATTTCCCATTTTGGGTTGTTACTGCACCAAAATGACAGTATTGGATTTTTAGAACGTTTCCATGTGTTTCATCAGTATTTGATAGAATTGCTTTTGAAACTGTTTGACTTGTGCCAAATGATAAAACTTGACTCTGTAAATAATTTGGCAGTGTTCTTGGGTTACACTCATGCTCCTTTTATGTTGCAACCTCCACCAGAAAATCAAAGAATCATCCACAGTTATTATCAGTTCTTGATGCCAGCTTCTACCGAGGGTGGCTCAGTCAGGTATTGACTTTAAAGGGCTCTTACTCTTTCTCACAGGGCCAGTTTGCTTTCGATGCGGTTCTTGTTCTTAAATAATTGAAACCATTGTTTGAAAATTACCTCTTGTATTGTATTGGGTTGTCTTTGTCTTGGGGCTGCAGAGTTTTAAATACTGGTGCCTTACAGCAAGAAGGTCCTGGGTCCAAATCCTGATCCAGAGTATTTCTGTGTGGAGTTAGCATGCTCTCCACATAAATGCCTGGGTTCTCTCTGGTTGTTTGTGCTCAGTATCTCTGTGTTGCCCTGTAATGGACTTGTGAATTGTCTGATGTTATAATCTGTTAGATTATCTATAAAAAAAAGCTTTTTTTTCACAGTACTGTTATTACTGTAATTTTAGACCTTCAGGTAAAGGTGTTTCCTGCCACAGAAGGACACAAACTATCTCTGATGTGCTCAGCCAGCTGTCCTCTGTCTGAAAGCCCTGCAGCCTTCATCTGGTACAAGAACCAAAGGTTCCTCTATGAGGACTGGTCCCCCTGGTACCGAGAGCTGGTCAGCAGTGATCCAGCAGTCAGATACTCCTGTGCTATCAAAGGCTACGAGGATCTCAGAGCTCCTGAGGTCTCAGTGGGTGAGAGACTTCACAAAACGTATCAGTTAGCTCCCCCTCCCAAAGAAAAACAAAGAACAAATGCACCAAACTACAACTTCGAAATGTTCGTGTTTTCACTTCTGTACAGCCTCCATCAGTTCAGACTGCTTTGGTGTGACGTATACAAAAGGGGAAGCGTGTCCCAAGAAGCTTAAATCGCCAGACGAGCCCTGCTCCATCATGTACCCTAGAGGTGACGTTTCTACACAGAAACACATCATCTATTCTGAAATATAACACAAAACCCCATAAATGTTAGTTTATGCTCTTCTGACAGAACTACACATTGAAATGAACCCTGAAAGGGGATATATGACGCTGACATGTAACACCAGCTGCCCTGCGGCTGACTCGGACACCGCCTTCAGGTGGTACTGGAACAGAAGGGTCTTCATGGACTGCACAAGTCAGGACATTTCGGTCTCTACATTTTTTTCTTACATGTCCTGTGCTGTTGAAAACAATGAATATCTGCACTCCGATGAGTTCTGTGAGTAGTATCTAAGTTTTGCATCCCAGTTTTAACCACATCTTTTCTGTCCTGAATGATCAGTTTTCAATAAGAATTTTTAATCATGTCTTTCAGGCAGCGACGACTTCTGCATCCATATTAATTACGACAGCAGCAGGTTGTGCATGCTGGAAGGATCTTCAGTAAACATTTCCAGCAAATACTCCAATTCAGGGCATTTCTCTTCCAAACATGAATCATGGTATAAACTGAGGAGAAACACGAAGAAGGAGGCTGATGTCACCAGTATTGAAGCTGGAGGCCGTGTAGAGCTCCACGAGATAAATAACAACCAGCGCATCCTCTGCATTAACGACCTGAGGAAGAATGACTCGGGAGAATACATTTTCACTCCCAACAAGAATGAGAAACGTGGACAGCCGGACTTGCTAGGAGTGATCCTGGTGGTCACAGGTAGTACCTCATCTTGAATACCTGTTTGGTGTGATATCAAAAGAGATAAAATAATATGATTCAGTGATTTGCAAAGCTATTCTAACACCTTGAAAGTATTCATATTTTGCCACGTTATTGCTTCAAAATGACATTTATCCGACCAACACAAAGTTGCACATAACTGTTGAGAGAAAGGAAACTGATAAACAGTTTCACAATCTGATATAATTAATATCTGAAACAAAAATGGGCTCTGGAGCATGTAATGGAAACGATCTGTCTTCTTGCTCCTCCTCCCTCCAGCATAAATACAGTGGTTCCTGGTGTACAAGGATTGTTAGCAGCTGAGTCACCACACTCATCTCCTCATAAGACCCTTTTGAATATTTTGCTTGAAATAACATCGATCTCTGTCGAGATCTTTGTATCCTGCTGGTGGAGCTTGCTGCTGCTTCAGGGTCTTCTGTCCCCTCTGTCACTGCCGGGACGAGGAATTTACAATGGAAGTTGTCCGCACCACATGTTCCGAATTTTAGGCCAGAAGGTTCAATTTACTTTGCTGACTGGAGCACTTCCTTCCACGTTTATGTGTCCTTCCTTTATCCCTTGTGACAGATTCCAGATGGTTCTTTCAACAATGGCTTTGTTCTTGCCGCTCTTCCATTAAAGCCAAACTTGTGGAGTACGCAACCAAACGTTGTCTTTCCAACAGATTCTCTTACTGGAACAGTGGATCTCTGCAGCTCCTCCAGAGCTACTATGAACCCTTTGGCTGCTTTTTTCAGATTAATGCTCATCTCGCCTGTCAGTTTAGAGTGACAGACCTGATTTGCTGGTAGGCTCAGTTGGACCATTTCCGGATGATGGATTGAAAAGTGGTCTGTGAGATGCGCAGCCTGGAACCCTGCTTTAAATTTCCCAACAACCTCATCTCTGAGCATGCTGCAGTATGCCCTGATGTTCATGATGACTTTGATAAACATCAGAGGTCTTCACAGAACAGCTGGATTTATACTAAGATGGAATTACACGCTGAAGGCAATTGGTTGCACTGGATTCTATTCAGCGGTATCAAACTAAAAGGGGCTGTAACAGACGCAGGTCATGCTTCACACTTCTTATTTGTAAAAAATTCAAACACCCTCCTTTATTTCCCTTCCTCTTGTTCCTCTTCATCTCAGTGGAACCTTCCTAGTCCTTATGGGTGGCGCGGTAGCCCAGTGGTTAGTGCTTTTGCCTCACAGCAACGGTTCGAGTCCTGGGCTCGACAGGAGCTTTCTGGGTGGAGTTTGCATGTTCTACCCGTGCCTGCGTAGGTTTTCTGTGGGCGCTCCGGTTTCCCCTACCACTAAAAGACATGCTGGTCAGGTCGGCCATCAGTGGCAGCAGCTCAGGCTAACTCTTCATCTGATCTACGAAATTTCGTTGTATGTACCTTGTATGTATAATGACAAACAAAGCATCTTATCTTATCTCTTCACCGGTGTGTGTGCTACGTTCTGCTGGTGTATCACAGAAAACTCCACACTAATATGACAAAATGTGAAACGCTTCAAGCGCTGCGACTACTTCTACAAGTTACTGAAGTGGATATGAGTTATGAAAAGTACAATGGAACTTAAATGTTTTCTCATTAGAATCAGAATTAGAATCAAGTTTATTGCCAAGTAGGTTTGCACATACAAGGAATTTGACTTGGTGTTGATCGTGCAGACAAAACAAACTAGATATATATACAGAATCTAGAGCTATATACAGAGTAGACTGTGCGTTAATGTAACGCAGAAGGTCTGGAGATGCTACGTTGGTGTAGCTTGTAGGTCCTGAACAGGGGAGAGAGACAGTGTCAAGTGTCAAGGGATGCTCTGGGCCTTGTTGATAAGGCTGGTAGCGGATGGGAAGAAATTGTTCTTGTGGTGTGAGGTTTTGGTCCTGATGGACCGCAGCCTCCTGCCAGAGGGAAGTGACCACTCTTATTAATCTCCCATGTCCCGTCATGTTTCAGGTCTGAAAGTCACCATGAGTCCCTCTGATGTGGTGACAGAAGGTCAGAGGGTCACACTGACCTGTAGCACCAGCTGTCCTCTGGCAGAGGACACGACCTATGTGTGGTTCTTTAACGAAGACCCGATAAGCCTGAGTGGGAAACACAACCAGAATCTTGTTCTAAACCCAGTCAGTACTCTGCATGCAGGAAACTATTCCTGTGCAGTCAGATCCTCCCAGAACATCAGTTCTGCCCTGGAGACGCTTACTGTCAAAGGTAAGTATGACCATATTGGATTCCTGTGTCAAAGTACGGTCATATGCAATAAATTAGAATATTATTGAAAAGTTCAATTATTTAATCAACTCAATTCACTAAGGGAACCACGTTGTATAAGTTAACAGAGATTGCTGACATTTTAAAGCTTTTATTTCCATTATTTCTTCCCCCTTTCAGTTAATAAAAACACACCATTTACGATTAGAATATTTCATCAGACGTGGGGCTGGGCGATATGGACCAAAAATAATATCTCAATATTTGCAGGCTGAATGTCAATATACAATATTTATCTCAACTTGTTTTTCTTTTCTTAAAGTAATTATAAAAATTTATAAAAATTATAAAAAACTCTGAACCGAAGCTCTAACCAAAAGTCTGACAGGGACATTTTTTTAGCAAACAGCTGTAGGTAAATATGAGAAACGGCTGAAAAATAAGCTACCGGTAAACATAAAAGTACAATCGATATAAACAATATAGTCTCACCTTATAGCTCTTTTTAAAAAAATTCTATATTTTTTAAATCTTGATACATTTCCCAGCCCTAATCAGCAGAATTAAAAAGGAAAAAATTTTCGTGCAGAAGTGGGGGCTTAATGAATATATATAGTATATTCATTAAATATATTATTGAATTAAATATATTCATTATAACATATATATATATATATATATATATATATATATATATATATATATATATATATATATATATATATACACTCCTGATCAAAATCTTAAGACCAGTCAAAAAATTGCAAGAATTTGCATTTTGCACTATTGGATCTTAAGAAGGTTCTAAGTAGAGCTTCACAATGTTGAAAGGACAAATCAGTGCAAGAGACAAGAACATTTGAGCAGGGAATTGTCTGAAAACTGCTTTTATACTCAAACATGATTTTTTCAGCTGATCAAAAGTTTAAGACCATAGCTCAAAAAAAACCGAAACCCCCCCAAAACAGAAATCAAAATGTCAAAAAAAGGACTCAGTAATGAGTAGCTCCACCATTCTTGTTGATGACTTCAAACAATCGTTTAGGCATGCTCGATGCCAGTGTTTCCAGGAGGCTAGTGGGAACGTTGCTCCAAGTGTTGAAGATGGCTTCACGAAGGGCATCCATTGTCTGGAACTGATGTCCATTTTTGTAAACTTCCCTTGCCATCCATCCCCAAATGTTCTCAATTGGGTTTAGATCCGGGGAACATGCAGGATGGTCCAAAAGAGTGATGTTATTCTCTTGGAAGAACTCCTTTGTCAGGCGGGCATTGTGAACTGCAGCATTGTCCTGTTGAAAAACCCAATCATTACCACACAGACGAGGGCCCTCAGTCATGAGGGATGCCCGCTGCAACATCTCCACATAGCCAGCTGCTGTTTGACGCCCCTGCACAACCTGGAGCTCCATTGTTCCATTGAAGGAAAACGCACCCCAAATCATGATGGCGCCCCCACCACTGTGCCGTGTAGAAAACATCTCAGGTGGGATCTCCCTGTCATGCCAGTAACGTTGGAAGCCATCAGGACCATCAAGGTTAATTTTTTTCTCATCAGAGAAGACAACTTTCTTCCACCTTTCAATGTCCCATGTTTGGTGCATCCTTGCAAAGTCCAAACGGGCAATTCTGTGGCGTTGAAGAAGACGTGGCCTTTGAAGACGTTTTTTGTTTCTGAAGCCCTTCTCTCGCAGATGCCGTCTGATGGTTATTGGGCTGCAGTCAGCACCAGTAATGGCCTTAATTTGGGTAGAGGATCGTCCCGTGTCTTGACGGACAGCCAATCGGATCCTACGGCTCAGAGCTGGTGAAATTTTTTGGGGTCTACCACTTGACTTTTTTGTTCCATAACCCTCAGGATCATTTAAAAAATGCAAAATGACTGTCTTACTGCGTCCAACCTCAGCAGCGATGGCACGTTGTGAGAGGCCTTGCTTATGCAGCTCAACAATCCTACCACGTTCAAAGTCAGTGAGCTTTTTTGCTTTTGCCATCAGGAGGTCTTGACAGTATAAAGACTTCACAGAAAATTACATGGAATCCAGATGTTTGCACAGCTTTTGGCTTTTAAAGACTATGGTCTTAAACTTTTGATCAGCTGAAAAAATCATGTTTGAGTGTAAATGCAGTTTTCAGACAATTCCCTGCTCAAATGTTCTTGTCTCTTGCACTGATTTGTCCTTTTAACATTGTGAAGCTCTACTTAGAACCTTCTTAAGATCCAATAGTGCAAAATGCAAATTCTTGCAATTTTTTGACTGGTCTTAAGATTTTGATCAGGAGTGTATATATACACTACCGTTCAAAAGTTTGGGGTCGCCCAAACAATTTTGTGTTTTCCATGAAAAGTCACACTTATTCACCACCATACGTTGTGAAATGAATAGAAAATAGAGTCAAGAGATTGACAAGGTTAGAAATAATGATTTGTATTTGAAATAAGATTTTTTTTACATCAAACTTTGCTTTCGTCAAAGAATCCTCCATTTGCAGCAATTACAGCATTGCAGACCTTTGGCATTCTAGCTGTTAATTTGTTGAGGTAATCTGGAGAAATTGCACCCCACGCTTCCAGAAGCAGCTCCCACAAGTTGGATTGGTTGGATGGGCACTTCTTGCGTACCATACAGTCAAGCTGCTCCCACAACAGCTCAATGGGGTTCAGATCTGGTGACTGCGCTGGCCACTCCATTACCGATAGAATACCAGCTGCCTGCTTCTGCTCTAAATAGTTCTTGCACAATTTGGAGGTGTGTTTAGGGTCATTGTCCTGTTGTAGGATGAAATTGGCTCCAATCAAGCGCTGTCCACTGGGTATGGCATGGCGTTGCAAAATGGAGTGATAGCCTTCCTTATTCAGAATCCCTTTTACCCTGTACAAATCTCCCATCTTACCAGCACCAAAGCAACCCCAGACCATCACATTACCTCCACCATGCTTAACAGATGGCGTCAGGCATTCTTCCAGCATCTTTTCATTTGTTCTGCGTCTCACAAGCGTTCTTCTTTGTGATCCAAACACCTCAAACTTGGATTCATCCATCCACAACACTTTTTTCCAGTCTTCCTCTGTCCAATGTCTGTGTTCTTTTGCCCATCTTAATCTTTTTCTTTTATTGGTCAGTCTCAGATATGGCTTTTTCTTTGCCACTCTGCCGTGAAGCCCAGAATCCCGCAGCCGCCTCTTCACTGTAGATGTTGACACTGGTGTTTTGCGGGTACTATTTAATCAAGATGCCAGTTGGGGACCTGTGAGGCGTCTGTTTCTCAAACTAGAGACTCTAATGTACTTATCTTCTTGCTCAGTTGTGCAACGCGGCCTCCCACTTCTTTTTCTACTCTGGTTAGAGCCTGTTTGTGCTGTCCTCTGAAGGGAGTAGTACACACCGTTGTAGGAAATCTTCAATTTCTTAGCAATTTCTCGCATGCAATAGCCTTCATTTCTAAGAACAAGAATAGACTGTCGAGTTTCAGATGAAAGTTCTCTTTTTCTGGCCATTTTGAGCGTTTAATTGACCCCCCAAATGTGATGCTCCAGACACTCAATCTGCTCAAAGGAAGGTCAGTTTTGTAGCTTCTGTAACGAGCTAAACTGTTTTCAGATGTGTGAACATGATTGCACAAGGGTTTTCTAATCATCAATTAGCCTTCTGAGCCAATGAGCAAACACATTGTACCATTAGAACACTGGAGTGATAGTTGCTGGAAATGGGCCTCTATACACCTATGTAGATATTGCACCAAAAACCAGACATTTGCAGCCAGAATAGTCATTTACCACATTAGCAATGTATAGAGTGTATTTCTTTAAAGTTAAGACTAGTTTAAAGTTATCTTCATTGAAAAGTACAGTGCTTTTCCTTAAAAAATAAGGACATTTCAATGTGACCCCAAACTTTTGAACGGTAGTGTATATATATAAAATATAGTATATTTAATACCGACTTAAAGGTTGATGGGGGTTTTCAAAAGGTCATTTCCATCTCACAAACAAGACTCTAAGAAATGCATATTGTAATTTATTGTTTGACTGTATATTCTGTAAAACTGTTGAATCTAAAAGAATACAAGTGACGGACACTGAAACCAAGCATTTTGTATTCATCTTTGCACAGTCGGGAAATCCATGGCAATAATGAATATAGTAAAGATGGTCTTTTTATCAATGATCCCTCTAGTTGGATGTAAACTGTACCTGATGCTGAGGTAAAAAACCTAAACTATTCTATGTATTGTATCAAGTGCCTTCTTTTCATTCTGATCAACTGTGTTTTAACACTGTTAACTTTAATTTTTTATCAATAAAGAAAAAGAAAAACTGCGACTCCCGCAGCCAAGCAGAGTGAAAATGCAGAAACTGAAGAGGTGATTACCAATTTTTAAAGTAAAATTACTATTTTTGTGCTTCTTTTTTTTCCCAGTTACATATTTTCTTTTTCTTCCAGATAACTGCACGCTACGAGAGAATCACACTTATGGCCAGAAATCCCCGTGCTGAAAGAGATCAAGAACAGCAGCAGCAGGACACTGAATAATGGCCCGACTGTTGGTTGCAGTGTACGATCTGAGCAAACTGAATAACGTTAAGAGTATAGGATACGCCTAAAAACCTTAGCTTTCAAAGATAAATTAAATGGCATTTCTTCCAATATCTCTTTGTGCTTAAAGTTTGGTGGTAACTTCCTTATCTGCCCACACATTCATGCAGCTCACAATCGTTTGAGATCAAAAAACCTTATGACGTATTGAGAAATAAAACACAAAATACTGCATATTACTGCCGAAGTAGTAGGAGGTAATATCACATCATATGCATCGATGTAATATTTATAAATTTCACCGGTAGTAAAATGTAAAACTTTTGAGACAATATTTAACCATATTTTCTGAATTTTAATATGAAATGTTTCCCTGAACATTTGAATAAAAAAAAATGTCAGATGAGAAAATGTAAAAAAATGAGACACCTATACCTTGATCAAGTAGGCGTGCCACCCTTAAACAGTGTCAGTGTCTCACATCTTGTGATAATCTATCAGGTAATGAGGACTTGTGTTGTCTGATAAAGCCATATTTTGTTGTTGATTTGGATGTCGCTATTCGTCGTTGTCTTTCTGGCAACCAGCTGAAGGTTTTTGGGTCAAAACGGACTAATTTATTACCGTTTAAAATTCCTTTCACCTCACAAAACACCTCAGTTCCTCCTGAGAAACAGTAACCCCAGAGCACGATGCTGACCCTACCCTGTTTCACACCAGCCATGGTGTCCCTTTAGTGAAGCTCAGTGTTGGTTCTGGGTCATTCAGACCATAGCACATTACTCACCTGTGTTTGAGAATATGACTGCATTAAATAAAAAGCTGGTTCAAAAGTATTAAGGGCGTGCACATTTACATAACTATATTGCTTTTACATTTTTTATTTTATTTTTTTCAGTCAAATTGTACAGAACATATGTCACATTAAAAGTGGAAAAGGTCTAAAAATAAATTATAATTTTAGCAGGAATGTGTATGCTTCTGTGAGCTATATAGTAGTTTTTGTTACATTTTGCTTTAAATTTTCTAACCGCGTGCTTATGCTAAATGATATTGTTTTGCAGTGTTTATCCCATGTGACAGATATTTCACTTACAGCTACTTTCGATACTGTCGATCACTCCATCCTGTTAAAGCGCTTGGAAAACTGGGTCGGCTTTTCTGGTACAGCTCTCAACTGGTTTAAATCCTACTTAAAGGACAGGGACTTTTTTGTATCAGTAGGTAACTTTACATCCCAGACGACAAAAATTACATGTTTGATGGACCCTTGGGGTTCCCCAAGGGTCCATCCT
The DNA here is from genome assembly GCA_037039145.1 of Fundulus diaphanus. Taxonomy (NCBI): domain Eukaryota; kingdom Metazoa; phylum Chordata; class Actinopteri; order Cyprinodontiformes; family Fundulidae; genus Fundulus; species Fundulus diaphanus. The sequence goes on along the minus strand of CM073123.1, from coordinate 15,066,943 downwards.
GGGTCCCCTCCTTTTCAATATCTACATGCTCCCTCTTGCTCAGATCCTAAAAAACAACAACATCAACTACCATAACTATGCAGACGACACACAGCTCTACATCACCATGTCACCAGGTGACTATGAACCAGTTCAGGCACTGAGTAAATGCCTAGAAGAAATCAATGCATGGATGTGCCAAAATTTTCTTCAATTGAATAAAAACAAAACTGAAGTAATAATATTTGGATCAATAGAGGAGAGATCAGAAGTTACCACACAGCTTCAGCTGCTTCATCTAAAAACCACTGATCAGGCCCGAAATCTGGATGTAGTGATGGACTCAGACCTGAACCTCCAAAAGCATCTAAAGACAATTACAAGGTCAGCTTTCTATCACCTGAAGAACATTTCCAGGGTTAAAGGACTAATGTCTCAGCAGGATCTGGAAAAGATTACTGCAACGGTGTTTTCACAGGTCTGCCTAAAAAGTGGATCAGACAGCTGCAGCTGATCCAGAACGCTGCTGCCCGCGTCTTCACTAAGACTAAGAAAGTAGAGCACATCACCCCAGTTCTAAAGTCCTTACACTGGCTCCCTGTATCTCAGAGAATAGACTTTAAAATACTTCTGTTAGTCTATAAATCCCTGAATGGCTTAGCACCTAAATACATCACAGACTTGTTATCAGTGTATCAACCATCCAGACCACTTAGGTCGTCTGGCCTCAGCCTTCTCTGCATACCTAGAACCAGAACCAAACACGGAGAAACAGCATTTAGTTCCTATGCTCCACTCATCTGGAACAAACTTCCAGAAAACTGTAAAAGTGCTGAAAGCCTGAGTTCCTTTAAATCAAGATTAAAAACATCTGTTTAGGATTGCCTTCGACTGTTCTAATTGAACTGTATTGCTGAAATATAATTAGTTTACTTTGTATTCCAACTGTTTTTACTGCTTTTAATTTTTATTTTCCCATGTTCTATTTTGTTTCTGCATTTTATTCCTGCTTGCTTTTATTTTGTTTTATTTTCCTATATTTTAATCATGTAAAGCACTTTGCATTGTCTCTGTACTGAAATGTGCTATATAAATAAATTTGCCTAAATTTGCCTACAGCCATTTTATGAGAGATTGCTATGCTATAAATGATGTGCTTCCTGTCTTTGTCGTGAATGAGTTCTGAGAACCCGATATTTAGCCAGACAACAGTGTTCTGTTTTCTAGAGGTTTATTAAGAGGGGATGAGGAATGGTACACAAGGCAGGTAGAAATGGAAGGCAGGCCAGAGGATGCAGACTGACCAGGAGTAGCAGAGGTGAAGAACTTGAGCCGGAGATGAAGGCAGAAGTTGACTAGAGCAGATAACGCAGGCTGACAGCTCTCAAGAGTGGGGCTGAGCAAGCAGTAGGACCTCACAGGAAACAGATTAGCAGCATGCATACACTGGAAACCTTCGTCAGTACGGGCTGAGCACGGGCTGAGCACAAGCAGCGTTTCGCAATCCAGCGTACACAGAAACTGGGAGCACCAAGGTGTCAGCTCACATGAGCTGTGAGGAAACATTCTAGCAGTGAGGGGGTAGGTGAGGCAGGTATATGATGGCAGGGGAACAGGTGAGCAGAGTTGGGACTGATTAGTGGCAGCAGGTGGAACTGGTCTCGTCGGATGACTGGTGACAGAGATATGGACTAAACTGATAGGATGGTGACAGATGGCAGAAGGTTGAGGGGAGTGGAACTAATTAGTCCAAAATGTCCAAGACTATGACAGTCTTGCTTCACATAGTGGTGTATTACTGCAAATATTTAATATGTCATATGAGCAAGGACTAATGTTTCTTCATTAAATATTTCTCTCCATTTCTCCGCTTCTTAGAAAACTTCTTATGACTCATCAAATGTCTTCTTTAGAGCTCCAGTTTGGGTCGAAGTTTATAGACCACATCTGATTAATGGTTTATTCACACTTACAAAGTGTGATGCGATGTTTATGTTGTGAATAAAGATGTAAGAGTATTTAGTTCTCTTGTCTTTTTGTCATCCTGCATTCACATCAGAGAACACATGAGCTCACTATTACAGATGCATCGATTTCTCTCTGTTGGAAGCTCAAACTACAGCTGATATTGTGCATTAAAGCAATATCAGCAGCAGGTGCAAAATCCAAAATCATCACTTACCTCCAGATAAATGACCCATAAGCGACTAAAAGCCAAAATAAGTTTTTATCAGTCATTAATTAACCTCGCATGTGTGTTGCTTTTCAACATGCAATGCCATGTTTAGAGCAGTAGGTGTCTCTGTTTGATTGCATTGCAAGACAGCAACGATGTTGAACAGGTTGAAGGTTGGTCAATGATGCGGGCAGACAACACTGTGAGATGCAGTGGGATTAGGAAGCAGGCGGAAGGGAACCTAGAAAGGTGGAGGTATGCTAGAAAAGGGGAAAAGTGTAGAGAAGCAGGATCAGGAAACATTAGTGTGATTCGGTGGAGTCAAAGATTCAAAGAGTCTTTATTGTTACCGCGTGTTACTGAGGTGAAATTTCCTTTTGGCCACTTCGGTTCAGAGTACACATAGTGAAGGCAAATAGACAAACAAACAGGCAATTAACATGGGTTACATTTTTTTTTGTTTTCTGGGGAAAACCTGGTCTGATCCGGAGAGACGGCATCCATCCCACTTTGGATGGTGCAGCTCTTCTTTCTAGAAATCTGGCCGGATTTATTAGTTCTCCTAAATGCTGACAACCCAGGGTCCAGACCAGGAAGCAGAGCCGTAGTTTAACACACCTCTCTGCAGCTTCTGTACTGTTACCCACCCATTATCCTATTGAGACGGTGTCTTTCCCACGGCCAAAACTTAACAGATCAAAAACTGATCTAAAGGGAACAAATCATAAAAATCTAATAAAAATCCATACGGATCACTTTGAACCTAAAAATAAAACAATTAAATGTGGTCTATTAAATATAAGGTCTCTCCCTCCAAAGACTTTGTTAGTTAACGAATTGATTTCTGATAAACAGATTGATTTGTTTTGTCTCACAGAAACCTGGCTACAAGAGGACTACGTTAGTATAAATGAGTCAACTCCCTCCAATTATTCAAATTTCCACATTCCCAGATCTGTGGGAAGAGGAGGAGGAGTGGCAGCCATCTTTCAGTCTGATTTATTAATTAGTCCCAGGCCAATTAATAACTACAGTTCTTTTGAACATTTAACCCTCAGTTTCCCTCATCCAAACTGCAAAGCAATAAAACCTCTTCTGTTTGTTGTTTTGTATCGTCCACCAGGCCCTTATACTCAGTTTTTGGATGAGTTGTCAGATTTCTTATCTGATTTGGTGTTAAATACTGATAAGGTTATTATAGTGGGTGATTTTAACATCCATGTTGACACAGAATGTGATAACCTTAGTGTAGCCTTTAAAACTATCCTAGATTCAATTGGTTTTGCTCAAAATGTGCATAAACCGACGCACTCTTGGCTCCCTACTTTAGACCTTGTGCTGACATATGGCATTGATTGTGAAGAATTAACAGTATTTCCTCACAACCCTGTCCTATCTGATCATTTTTTAATAACATTTGAGTTTAATCTAACTGAGTTCTCCACCCCCAAAAGAGGGTTCCATTATAGTAGATCTTTATCGGATAATGCTGTATCAAAACTTAAACAGTCTGTCCCCTTTTTAATATCCTCCGTATTGCAGAAATGCCCAGTAGATGGCAGCAATGTTGTTTCTTCCAATTCACAAATAGATGTCTTTGTAAACGGTATGACTTTGTCATTGCGTTCTGCATTAGACAATGTAGCTCCCTTGAAAAAGAAGGTGATTATTCACAGGAAGCTGGCTCCTTGGTTTAATTCAGAGCTGCATTCCTTGAAGCACAATGTTAGGAAATTGGAGAGAAAATGGCGCTCTACACACCAAGAGGAATCCTACCTAATCTGGAGGGACAGTCTATTGTTGTATAACAAGACCATTCGCAGAGTTAGAGCAGCATATTTTTCATCATTAATTGAGGAGAATAAGAATAATCCTAGATTTCTCTTCAATACAGTTGCCAAACTTACCCAGAGCCACAGCTCTGTTGATCCAGCCATCCCCTTAGCTCTTAGCAGTAATGATTTTATGGGATTCTTCATAAATAAAATTGATTCCATTAAAAATAAAATAATTGGCATCCTCCCAAACATGATTACCTCATCCTCAGTAAGTGAGGCAGCATTGGAGGAATCCTTAGAACCTGCGCAGTGTCTGAACTGTTTAAAAGCAGTAGAGCTTTCTGAGCTATCTAGAATATTAGCTTCATCTAAACCTTCTACCTGTATGTTAGACCCAATCCCAACCAAGTTGTTTAAGGAGGTATTCCCTCTGATCAGTAGTCCTATTTTAGACATGATTAATCTATCCTTAGTAAATGGATATGTACCACAGGCTTTTAAAGTAGCTGTTATTAAACCTTTACTTAAGAAACCTTCTCTTGATCAAGATGAGCTAGTAAACTACAGACCTATATCTAATCTTCTTTTCTTATCTAAAATTCTTGAGAAAGTAGTTGCTAATCAACTTTGTGAACATTTACAAAGTAATGACCTACTTGAGGAGTTTCAGTCAGGCTTTAGAGCTCATCATAGCACTGAAACAGCTCTGGTGAAGGTCACCAATGATATTCTCATGGCCTCAGATAATGGACTTGTGTCTATACTTGTCCTGTTAGATCTCAGTGCTGCATTTGATACAGTTGATCACAATATTCTCCTACAAAGACTTGAGCATACTGTAGGGATTAAGGGAAAAGCATTAGGCTGGTTTAAATCTTATCTGTCGGACAGATTCCAGTTTGTTCATGTTAATAATAAATCTTCTTCAAACTCTAGGGTCACCTGTGGAGTACCACAGGGTTCAGTCCTTGGACCAATTCTATTTACTATATATATGCTTCCGGTTGGCAAAATTATCAGACAGCATGGGATTAATTTCCACTGTTATGCTGATGACACTCAGCTATATTTATCCATAAATCCTGATGAATCCAATCAGTTACTTCGACTGCAGTCATGTCTTGATGACATCAAAAGCTGGATGACTTTAAATTTCCTGCATTTAAATTCTGACAAGACAGAAGTTGTAATCTTTGGGCCAGAGTCCTCAAAAAATAAACTTCTTAATCAATCACTTAATCTGGATGGCATTAACTTGGCCTCTGGTAATAAAGTTAAAAACCTTGGTGTTGTTTTCGACCAAGACATGTCATTTAAATCCCATATTAAACAGGTTTCCAGAGTTTCCTTTTTTCATCTCCGGAATATCGCCAAAATTAGAAACATTCTGTCCAGGGGTGATGCTGAAAAACTAGTCCATGCATTTGTTACTTCAAGGCTGGACTATTGTAATTCTTTACTATCAGGAAGTCCACAAAATGCAGTTCGAAGTCTTCAGCTGATCCAAAATGCTGCGGCAAGAGTCCTGATGAAAATCAACAAGAGGGATCATATTTCTCCAATTTTAGCTTCCCTTCATTGGCTTCCTGTTAAATCAAGAATAGAATTTAAAATTCTTCTTCTAACGTATAAAGCCCTTAATAACCAAGCTCCATCATATATCAGAGCTCTGATTACCCCGTATGTTCCTAACAGAGCACTTCGCTCTCAGACTGCAGGTCTGCTGGTGGTTCCTAGAGTCTCTAAAAGTAGAATGGGAGGCAGATCCTTTAGCTATCAGGCTCCTCTCCTGTGGAACCAACTCCCAGTTTTGGTCCGTGAGGCAGACACCCTATCTATTTTTAAGACTAATCTTAAAACTTTCCTTTTTGACAAAGCTTATAGTTAGAGTGGCTCATGTTACCCTGAGCTATCTCTATAGTTGTGCTGTGATAGGCCTAGGCTGCTGGAGGACATCAGGGTCTAATTTTCTCACTCTACTGATTTCTACTGTTCTTCATTCTACGGTTCTCCAGTTTTGCATTGTATTACATTGAAATGACTGTCGTCATTTCAGCTTTTAACCTTTTGCTCTCTCTCTTTTTCTTCATAGTAGGTACACCTGGTCTGGCGTTCTGTTAACTTTGACATCATCCAGAGAAGACGGCTCACCCGTTACTACCATCTAATGTAGAACAGATTACTAGATCAATGTGTGCTTCTGTGCTTTTTGTCTCTCTTGTTGTGTCTCTGCTCTGTCTTCTGTAACCCCAGTCGGTCGAGGCAGATGACCGTTCATACTGAGCCCGGTTCTGCCGGAGGTTTTTTTTTTCCCGTTAATGGGTGGTTTTTCTTCCCACTGTCGCTTCATGCTTGCTCAGTATGAGGGATTGCAGCAAAGCCATGTACAATGCAGACGACTCTCCCTGTGGCTCTACGGTTCCCCAGGAGTGAATGCTGCTTGTCGGGACTTTGATGCAATCAACTGGTTTCCTTATATAGGACATTTTGACCAATCTGTATAATCTGACCCAACCTGTATAATATGATTGAACTTGATTTTGTAAAGTGCCTTGAGATGACATGTTTCATGATTTGGCGCTATATAAATAAAATTGAATTGAATTGAATTGAATTGTGATTCGGTGGAGTCAAAGATTCAAAGAGTCTTTATTGTTACCGCGTGTTACTGAGGTGAAATTTCCTTTTGGCCACTTCGGTTCAGAGTACACATAGTGAAGGCAAATAGACAAACAAACAGGCAATTAACATGGGTTACATTTTTTTTTGTAGCGTTCAGGAGAGTCACAGGTAACAGATAGTGAGGTAGTAAGGTGCTTATTGTACAATGATGATTTGAGACTTCATTTACAGCAATGGGCATTTAGATATTCTGGGATGGTAGTGTGCAAGAATCAGGGGGGGGGGGTCTGTGGGGAGAAGTGAAGCTGCAAGGAGTGGAGGCACTGAAGGTGGATGAGATTAAGTCTCTGGGGTCAGCTATCTAAAGCAAAGGTCAGCGCACAAGACAGGTGAAGAGTACAGGAGGAGTGGAGTGGATGGACCCAAGCGTCGTGTGTCATTTGTGACAAATGCAGCAGAAAGCTGTGAGAGTGAAAGCATCTATACCACCATCTCCTAACCTATGGTTTGGAGATGGTGGTATAGATGAAACCGCAGACCAAAATAAACAGGGTTAGGAATGACTACGTCAGAGGAACATTTTAAACTGAGAAGTACATGGTGAGGTTATAGAGGCAAGGCTAAGAAAGTTGGGATGTGGTGGTCAACTTTCCCAGAGGACATCTGTGTCTGTGCAGAATGAAGCATCTGCACAGAGGTATGTAGAACAGCAACTCCAGAATTGAGCCATATCTCTGCAGAAAGTGAGAGAGCGTTTGAAGGTGTTTCTAAGTGATCGTTCTCTGCTGTTTATTTCAAATCAGCTGTTTATTCTTCTTTCTGTTCTACAGTTGAATGTTTCACTTTCAAGGCCTACATTATTGGCTTACTTGGAGCGTCTTTATTCAGACGTGTTATATATATACTGTCCGTCCGTCCGTCTTCTTCCGCTTATCCGGGGTCGGGTCGCGGGGGTAGCAGCTTCAGTAGGGAGGCCCAGACGTCCCTCTCCTCGGCCACTTGGGCCAGCTCCTCAGGAGGAATCCCAAGGCGTTCCCAGGCCAGCCGGGAGACATAGTCCCTCCAGCGTGTCCTGGGTCTTCCCCTGGGCCTCCTCCCGGTGGGACGTGCCCGGAACACCTCACCAGGGAGGCGTCCAGGAGGCATCCTGACCAGATGCCCGAGCCACCTCAACTGGCTCCTCTCGACGTGGAGGAGCAGCGGCTCTACTCTGAGTCCTCCCCGGATGACTGAGCTCCTCACCCTATCTCTAAGGGAGAGCCCAGACACACTACGGAGAAAACTCATTTCAGCCGCTTGTATCCGGGATCTCGTTCTTTCGGTCACGACCCAAAGCTCGTGACCATAGATGAGGGTAGGAACGTAGATCGACCGGTAAATCGAGAGCTTCGCCTTTTGGCTCAGCTCTCTCTTCACCACAACGGATCGGTACAGCGCCCGCTTCACAGCAGACGCTGCACCAATCCGCCTGTCGATCTCCCGCTCCATCCTCCCCTCATTCGTGAACAAGACCCCAAGATACTTGAACTCCTCCACTAGGGGCAGTACATCCTCCCCAACCCGGAGAAGGCACTCTACCCTTTTCCGGTTCAAGACCATGGTCTCGGATTTGGAGGCACTGATTTTCATCCTGGCTGCTTCGCACTCGGCTGCGAACCGCTCCAGTGAGAGCTGTAGATCACGCCCTGATGAAGCCAATAGGACCACGTCATCCGCGAATAGCAGAGACGCAATCCTAAGGCCACCAAAACGGATCCCCTCAACACCTTGGCTGCGCCTAGAAATTCTGTCCATAAAAGTTATGAACAGAATCGGTGACAAAGGGCAGCCTTGGCGGAGTCCAACTCTCACCGGAAACGAGTCCGACTTACTGCCGGCAATGCGGACCAGACTCTGACACCGGTCGTACAGAGACCTGACAGCCCTTATTAAAGGGTCCGGTACTCCATACTCCCGGAGTACCCCCCACAGGATCCCTCGGGGGACACGGTCGAATGCCTTCTCCAGATCCACAAAGCACATGTAGACTGGTTGGGCAAACTCCCATGCCCCCTCCAGAATCCTGCTGAGGGTATAGAGCTGGTCCAGTGTTCCACGGCCAGGACGAAAACCACACTGCTCTTCCTGAATCCGAGATTCGACTATCCGACGGACCCTCCTTTCCAGAACCCCCGAATAGACCTTACCAGGAAGGCTTAAGAGTGTGATTCCCCTGTAGTTGGAACACACTCTCCGGTCCCCCTTTTTAAATAGGGGGACCACCACCCCAGTCTGCCAGTCCAGGGGAACTGCCCCCGATATCCACGCAATGTTGCAGAGCCGCGTTAACCAACACAGCCCCACAACATCCAGAGCCTTAAGGTACTCCGGGCGAATCTCATCCACCCCCGGGGCCTTGCCACCGAGGAGCTTTTTAACAACCTCGGCAACCTCAGCACCAGAGATGGGAGAACCTAACCCAGAGTCCTCAGGCTCTGCTTCCGCAATGGAAGACGTGTTGGTGGGATTAAGGAGGTCTTCGAAGTATTCCGCCCACCGAAACACAACGTCCCGAGTCAAGGTCAGCAGCACACCACCCCCACTGTAAACAGTGTTGGTACTGCACTGCTTCCCCCTCCTGAGACGCCGTATAGTGGACCAGAATCGCTTCGAAGCCGTACGGAAGTCTTTCTCCATGGCCTCTCCGAACTCTTCCCACGCCCGAGTTTTTGCCTCGGCGACCAGCCGAGCCGCCTGCCGCTTCGACTGCCGGTACACATCAGCTGCTTCCGGAGTCCCACAGGCCAAAAAAGCCCGATAGGACTCCTTCTTCAGCTTGACAGCTTCCCTCACCGCTGGTGTCCACCAGCGGGTTCGAGGGTTGCCGCCGCGACATGCACCGACAACCTTGCGGCCACAGCTCCGACTAGCTGCCTCAGCAATAGAGGCGCGGAACATGGTCCATTCAGACTCAATGTCCCCCGCCTCCCTCGGGACGTGTTTGAAGTTCTCCCGGAGGTGGGAGTTAAAGCTCCGTCTAACGGGGGACTCCGCCAGACGTTCCCAGCAAACCCTCACAGTACGTTTGGGCCTGCCCGGTCGGACTGGCTTCCTCCCCCGCCATCGGAGCCAACTCACCACCAGGTAGTGGTCGGTGGAGAGCTCCGCCCCTCTCTTCACCCGAGTGTCCAAGACATGCGGCCGCAGGTCAGATGAAACGACAACAAAGTTGATCATTGAACTGCGACCTAGGGTGTCCTGGTGCCAAGAGCACATATGGACACCCTTATGCTTGAACATGGTGTTTGTGATGGACAATCCATGACGAGCACAGAAGTCCAACAACAAAACACCACTCGAGTTCAGATCAGGTGGGCCATTCCTCCCAACCACGCCCCTCCAGGTCCCACTGTCATTGCCCACGTGAGCGTTGAAGTCCCCCAGCAAAACGAGGGAGTCCCCAGGAGGGGCACTCTCCAGTACCCCTTCCAAGGACTCCAAAAAGGGTGGGTAATCTGAACTGCTGTTTGGCGCATAAGCGCAAACAACAGTCAGAACCCGTCCCCCCACACGAATGCGGAGGGAGGCCACCCTCTCGTTCACCGGGGAGAACCCCAACGTGCAGGCACCGAGATGGGGGGCAACAAGTATGCCAACCCCAGCTCGGCGCCTCTCACCATGGGCAACTCCAGAGTGGAAGAATGTCCAGCCCCTCTCAAGGAGACTGGTTCCGGAGCCAGAGCGGCGCGTCGAGGTGAGTCCGACTATCTCTAGTCGGAACCTCTCGACCTCGCGCACAAGCTCAGGCTCCTTCCCCACCAGAGAGGTGACATTCCACGTCCCAAGAGCCAGCTTCTGCAGCCGAGGATCGGAACGCCAAGGTCCCCGCCCTCTACTGCTACCCGTTACACAATGCACCCGACCCCTTTGGCCCCTCCGACAGGTGGTGAGCCCGTCGGAAGGGGGACCCATGTCACCTCTTCGGGCTGAGCCCGGCCGGGCTCCATGGGCAAAAGCCCGGCCACCAGACGCTCGCCAACGTGCCCCACCTCCAGGCCTGGCTCCAGAGTGGGGCCCCGGTGACCCGCGTCCGGGCGAGGGAACACGAGGTCCAATAGTCTTACTCATCATTAGGGCATTTTGGGCTGCGCTTTGTCTGGTCCCTCACCTAGGACCTGTCTGCCTTGGGTGACCCTACCAGGGGCTTAAAGCCCCTGACAGCATAGCTCCTAGGATCATTGGGACACTCAAACCCCTCCACCACGGTAAGGTGGCAGCCCAGGGAGGGGTATATATACTGTATATATATAATATATGAAAATATGAAAATACTTTTTTACATAATATCCTTTTAGTATTATCCCATTTATTAGGCCATTAAATGACATTTTGAAACGTGTCCACCCAGGATCCTACCTGTTATCTCATTGTTCCTTCTATCATTTTCATGTTTTGTGAACATAAAATAAAAATATTTTCACAGCTTATTGAAACCTTTTGTGTGATTCCTTTACAAAATGTTGAGGACCAAATAGAATTGTTTGAAAGTTTGACCAGATTTCTTTGTTGTTAGATTTTATTCAGAGAACAAAGTGCAATTCCTGCAAAAAGTTTGTCATAAGTTAATTAATAACCAAATTCTTTTCACATTAACTAAAATATACTATTGAAAAAGGGACTAAAACGCTTTTCTGGAAAAGTACATTTTATTGTCGCTATGCAATTAAATTGTATTTACTCTACTTTGAACGTGTCCGTGACGGTGGACATATTTCACTGTTTGCATGTACTTTGTTTGCTCGCAGTTTATTTCCTCCTGAAGTCCGCGGCCATCCGCACAGTTTTGAGCATGTTAAGCTCCAGGTTGTTCTGGCAGCACCAGAGAGCCAGCTGATTAACCTACCATCTGTGAGGCTAGGCAAGTTTATTTGTATAGCACATTTCAGTAACAAGACAATTCATGAACAGAGTACAAGAAAAGTAAACATTGCAGTGGCATAGTAGCAGCAGGTTATTCAGTCTGGATTGTGCACATCCATCACTGTGTGGTTTGGCTCAACCACAAAATAGGACAGATCTGTGGGAAGGATCATCAGCTGACCTTCGCTCCATCCAGGACTTCAGAAAAAGTGCAGCTTAATCTCTACTGACTACATACATCCAGGAGCGCAGGAGTTAGGGACTTTGACCTGTAACTGGGGGGTTGCAGGTTTGATCCCCCCGCTCTGACTTTCTGAGTTGTTGTGTCCTCAGGGAGGACACTTCACCCGCACTGCCTGCTAGCGGTGGTCAGAGGGCCCAGTAGTGCCAATATATGGCCCTTCTGTCAGTTTACCTGAGGGCAACATGGCTAAAACGTAGCTCATTGCTATCAGGCGGTGAATGACTGAATAAAAGTGCTTTAGAGTTGTCGAACCGTATAAGGTCATATACCTTCGCTATTTACAAAAAAAATAAGTATGCCCAGATACCTATACCTGACAGTATCTGCACCAATCACGCCTTTTTCTGTCTTTAAAACATGCATATTTACTAATAAAAAAGTTTTTATTTCACTTTTAATAAGAATCTTCAATGAGAGCAAAGTGGAACCAAAATCTAACTCCTTGTTTGTGTGCACAAACTTGGCGAACAAGGCCGATTCTGAAAAACGTTGCCTAGTTCGGTCTCGACTTCAGCCGCAACCAGATGAAGGTTATGGAGGACCAGAATCTGGCATACACGATCTGTGTGGCTGCTAAACATCCATTCCGTCATGGATGTTCGCAGCAACATACTGTGTGAACCAAAGTCTTTATGGGGTTTGTTTGCAACAACTTGGTGAATCTATGCCACAAAAGTACCTGTGCCTAATTATGTGGCTAGAGAGTGCGTGTCATATCATTTTAGATTAGATTACACCGGATACATATGAAAACGGTGGACGGTTGATTGGTTTTGCGTATGTGTTTGCGTAGCTGGTCACGTGGTTGGAAGCGCAGCCCGTTGTGCACGCCACAGTAGTAGCCGCCCCGGGCGGTCAGTTGGTTCGTCCTGTCGCTTAGAGCAGCACCGTTGTCGAGTCACTCACAGTGGGCCGCTGGTGTCGACTGCGCTTTCTAACCGGTGGACGAAAACTACCATGGACAGCAGAGGTTACGGTTCTGGTAAATAAGCACAGCTTTCGTTGTACTCACGATATAGAATTTTTAGTAACTTTCTGTTTTACAGCGTTAAAAAGCAGCCGCGTTTTGCTAGCCGTTAGCTATGTGGCTATGCATAATTTTAGCTCCCCAGTTACAGCGACGGCCTGGCCCACTAGCCGTAGCTTTAAACAAAGAAGGGAATGTAGCGAAGGGCCAAGGTTTGGTAATCTTTCGTCCATAGTAAGTAGGGTAAATTTAATATAAATATAACACGAGTAGCTAGCTGTGTTAAAGGCCTGCTTGCTAGCATCAGTAACGTTGTGGTCAACTGCGCCATCACGCCTCTGCAATGTTTTTTGTCCCTCTTCTTCTGTTTTAGCTGTGAATAAAACCGTAATGCTGTGAAGAGGTTATTGGTTTTTATAATTCAGAACAGGAACCAGCATGAAAAAAAAAGCGGACGTTTAAACACGGGATGATAAAATGGCCGCCTGACTGCAACTGCAAGGGAATTTAAATATATCGTATAGCCAAATTATTCGTTCATTTAAAGCGGGTATTTAGCCTTTTCTTGATCACGTATTGGTATACCATTTGATGACAGTTATAGAAAAGCTACATTTTTGGCTCTTGTTTTTTTTGCTATTTATATTTCCATAACCAGTATAAACAATTTCTCTGCATTTTTATTGTTTCCTCATACCTACGCATTTTTCTCTGCAGGTTATTCCAGTTGGGGAGGTGGAAATTCAGGAAGCAGAGGTGAGGACTAAAGCATGCACTATAAGATATAAAATGGATATTGTCTGACATAAAAGTAAAAAAAAAAGGGGGGGGGTAAACTGCTGAAGAGAAAGAATACTAATATTAAAATGTAAGGTCCAACCTTTCATATAAAGGGACTTTAGAGTAGGGGTTGTGATTTTGGTTGTTTCCTCTCACTTTTGAAGGTTCTGGTGGCTTTGACATGTACGGAGGAGGTGGTTACAAAGACTCCGGGATTGGGGGCTACGGAGGAGGAGGAGGAGGAGGCGGCCATATGAAGCGGGGGCTGTCAGGGGGGTCGCTCCTCTCGTCTTCTGGCACACACGCAGATGCAGTCATTGCAAAGATTAACCAACGCCTGGACATGCTCACTCAGTTAGAAGGGGGGTTTAGGGGGCCTCGGAGTGACAGGTAATATTGTTTTCTTTTTCTGCTCCACACTCTCCTCATCATGCAGTTACGGCTGTCTCCACATCTGTCAGCAAATGCAAAAGGTTTCCCAGTAGTTTTATTTTTTTTTAGGTTCAATACCCATTGTGTATTTTGTAATTTACAGCATCTGAAAGGAAAGGTTGAAGGCACGAAAATCTACTTGCGAGTATGCTTAATAAACTACAATTTATTGAAAATGGTCATTTATATCCCTAATTCAGTTAGGCTAAGAAAATTTTTTGGGGGGGGGGGGGTTGATGATTATGGCTTACAGCTAATAAAAAAAATCAGTTTTTCAGAGGATTAGAAAATTACATGGGATCAGTGAAAGGATTTTAATACAGAAATGTTATGCCCTTTAGTAATGGGAAAGACTGCTTAATCAGTAATTATCCAGCTGATAGTTACTGATATCTTCCACAAAGAGAATAAGCTGTAAAATGCTACTTCGTTGGTGTGCGGTATCAAAAATATTTATGAAAAGTTAAGTGGAAGAACAAAGTGTGGTAGAAAAAGGGGCAGAAACAACATTGCCTTAAAATTCGAATGATTAGAGTAATGCGATTAATCTATATAACAGTGTTTCATTTTATTATATTCCTGAAATTAATTGTTCACTTATATTTCCAATATATCAAGCTGGAAGTTTCGCTTTGTCTGGTAATATTATAATATTTGACCAGTTCGGATATACAAAACACCCCGTTGTTTTTAATTTGAAAATTAAATATTAAAATGCTTATGTTAAAAAGATTGAAAGTAGCTCTGTGGCTCATTTAGATGAAGGAAAAATGACTATTGTCTACACATTCTCAGACATTTAGTTTGTTTCAGAATGGTTGAATCGCTCCGTATTGTCTTGCTGGGGATCAGGAGGTTTTGTGACAATATGTAGGTTATATTACTTTTAAGGTGTCCACGCTTCACTTTCTCAGGATGCATTTGAACTTCTTACTTGAGGAAACTGTTTGCTTCCTGTGTTTTTTGAAAGACGTTATAAAACTGTTGTCTAAAGGCCTGGCCTTTGGTTGAAGTGGAAATTTAATGACCATCTTTAAATTTGTAAAAAAAAAAAAACAAACATCCATCCTTTCATCTGAAGCCAGGCATTCTCCCGCATTCTCTCCCCAAACTTTATTTTTCCTGTTTGTGTTTTGCAAGCTTAGTTTCCCTTGTCCTCCACGTGACCTAACCTGTGTTCTGGCTTTAGGTCACCAAGAGTGATGAGCTTACGGGTGGTGGGTTGTAACTGCTTTAAGAAGCTGCAGTGATTATTTATGAATAAGACAAACACCACTACTGGAGCAATTGTCATTTTGATATCATCCCATTTCTTCGGTGTTCTGTATAATCAGGTCACATCTCCAGATGTTTCACCTCTACCTCAACACGTTGCTGGTTTAGCTGGGCTTTGTTCTCATCCGATTAAGGTGTCCCAGCCTATCCTGTAACGAGCAAAACAATCAAATCAAAATTGCATTTCTTTAATCTGCAAGACTCTCTGTTTAGAAATAGAGAAAATTGTATAAAGGATGACCACAAGTTGAGTATGATTTGTTTTGGATCATCACTTTTTGATCTAATACTGTTTTTGCATAAATCTGGATGTGACAGGACATTTTGAGAAAGCAAGATGATGGAGCAGAAGAAAAAGCAGGTGGAGAAATCCAAACCTGGCTCCCTTCCCTGCCTCTCTTGCTCTCTGCTCTTCTATCAACCCTCTTCCTCCCTCCTTCCTGCAGGTTTGACGAGTACGAGTCATTCGACTCACGCTCCTCCGGGCTCTCCTCCTCCCGAGATCTCTACAGATCTGGCGGCGGTAGCTATGGTTTTGGGGATGGCCGCGGGGACAGCATGCTGATGAATCAGCGAGGAGGCTCTGGCTTCGGAGGGGGAATTGGGCTTGGGGGTGGAGGAGGCTTTGACAGCCCCTCCTCTTCCTATGGAGTCGCAAAAATGCGACAGAATATGAGAGATTCCTTCGCCAGTGGACAGGGAGGTTCTGGAGGTGGTGGATGGGTTGGAGCTGGCCGACGTTCCCCCAGAAGGGGTGGAGGCGCTGGGGCCCGAGGACCTGGAGGAGGGTTTGGAGGCCGCAGGTCTGACCCCACTCCACTAGGTGGAGGTTTGCGGGGTGGCGGTGGCCAGTCCCACCGTGGCCATTCTCCAGGAGGTGGTAGAGGCAAGCTCCCATCCCTCCTGTCCAACCGCATGTACCCTGAGAGTGGTGGTTTCCAGGGTTCTGGTCCAGGGCCTCAAGACTTTCCTGGGAGGCATTTTGGAGGGGGGCCACGAGGTGGTCGCCAGCGAGGCCGCAAGAGACCCCTCATCAAAGTAAGTACCTCCAGCCAACCTCAGAGCCTGGGCAAAATGTTGCGCCCTTTCTGATTCCCTCCTTCTTTTATTCTTAACTGGAAAGTTAGCCCAAAGTGCTAAGACATGGTGCTTCCTAACTACCACAGTTTGTGAAGTAAAACACAAATTTGACAAATTTTGTGCACTTCTAATTTCATCTCCTTTTGATTGAAAGTGGTCTGAAAAGTCCAGCGAAGTGCTCTGTTTGCGGTGATAACCAATTAGCCTTAAGTGCCTAATGCTTTACAATTAGCTACAGGCTGATTGTTTTTCCACTGCAATTTTACCGTATTAAGTATATTTTCAAGAGACCTTTACAAATTTGTTGTTAAATTGTGGATTTTAATGTTTAGAATCAACTAAATGAAAACCAGTGAAATATTTGTTTTTATTGTCTAGTTTAAATGGATGAATTGCTCTAAAATCACACTGAACTGATGGTTTTGAATTTGGGTCAAGCAGCACTGATTTATTTAGCAAAAGCTAAAGAAAAGAGGCATCTTTGGACCGTCTGGGGGAAAATAGAGCGTTATGGCAAAATAAAACTCCAGCTCTTGAGTAGGCATGGGCCGGTTTGAGATGTTACAGCAAAGTTCGTAAAAAGTATCAAATTAGATTTTTATTTTCTGGGTCAGGATAATTTAGAAAAGTTATTTTTTTTCTTCTGAATTTTCTTTTTTATTCCATTATCTAAATGTTGCATTCATCTGTTCGTCCATCATATGGTTCCTCACATCTATCCGTACATTCATTTATTCATCAATTATTTTTGAACGGTTTGTCCGTCCGTCTTCTGTAAAATCTTCCATCAGTCTTTCTGTGTATCTGTATGGTCCTTTTCTTTAAGTCATTCTTTTCCTTTGTATTTACACCTTTAGGATTGGTTTAAACAGAGCAAGAACTTTGGCGTTTTGTGTCCACAAAATTCTAGAGCTCTGACACAAATAGCTGTATGAGATTTTCTTATCTAGAGTAAAAAATAACAATTGTATGCAACATTCCTTTTATGTATAGCTTTCGCCCGTATGGAGAGTGAGAAAGCACTTTTAAGGACATCATTTCATGTACTTAACATCGGTGATTTACCAGATTATGTTTTAGCTTAACATATCTTGACAAATGAGTATTAAGTTCGTGGTGAAATAAATTACAAGTCTGTTAATATTTTTAAAAATAAATGTACAGATGTGAACAGTAGTGGAAGACTTCAGCGTATATGGAATAAACTACCACTTATTTCAGCGGTACTTTTCAATTGAGCAAGTCTATTGTACAGAATATTATACTAATGTGCAGCTGTGCTCAGTAAACATAAGGCCGGTGGTACTCTTACTGCTTCATACATGTAAAGAATGCTCATTCTGTAACATTCTCTGGGACTAAAGGGAGTTTAAACTGTAGGAACTGCACATTTATTCATTTATTTATGTTTTTTTACCATGTTATACGTTGAGACCCAGAAACCGGCCCATGCCTAAAGAAATTTGGGATTCAGAAAGGCCAATCTGAAAGTCAAATGAGTTCAAAACGCAAATGATTCTGCAAGAAATTTGCATGCCTTGGCCGTATTTCTCTAAGTAACTTTGTGATGGCGGAAACAGATGTGCTGTGCAGGTTCAAGTCTAAAAACGGGTATTGATTTATTTTACCTGTTTTTTTTTTTTAATGTGGCTTCACAGCAACAAGTGAAGCCGCAGCGTGACGGTCAAAAGAAGCGGAAGCAAACTCCAACCGGGGCCGACGAGCCGGAATCAAAGATGAACAAGACTGAGAGCGAAGGGACCGATGAGGCAGCAACGCAAGGTACACTCCTCAGATATCTGGGAAGAGGATGTATGAGTTGATGGTGTCAAGTTGTAGAAAGCTAAATTTTACCCTCCTGGATTGATGTTTCAATTTATTTATTTTTATTAATTTTAAACAGAAGAACCAAAAACAGAGGGCGACGACGATGAAAATCCAGAGGCTGCCACTGAGGTGAGTAGGGAAGGCTTTCCCAACATGAGTCTTTGTCATTGGTTAAGCTCAAGTGTTTGGTTTGTTGATATATTGCATCATTTTGACACATTTTAAATGTTTGAGTCGGTCATTTGGCTGAAGAGCTGGGGTCCGTTCTTCGTACGTCGCTAACTCAGTTAGCAGGATTTGATTGTTGACGATTTGGCATGATCTTGGATCGTTTGGTTCTTCGAAAGACATCCTGCACTTGTTGTCATAGCAACATGTGCGCCAGCTTAAGCCTGCTCGAGAGCAGGCTTATTTCATGTAAACAAGATTAGATCACGGCTGTATAAGCGGAGGAGATAGGGAAGTCTGCCGTAGCCATGTCCATTTTTACGACTGCAACCTGTTGCGGAAGGTGCAAGAATAATTTGCAGAGTTTTTCGAATTAATCGCGTATTGCGCAATAGACAGGACCCTTAACGCAGCGCGACAGTAGAGAGATTTTCTTGGTGGCTGTTATAAACAGACAAACACATAATTTAACAGTGGCTTTTAAAGAGGAAAAAGTGGAGTTGGAGCCATAAATCTAAAATATTTAAGTTATTTCTATGATGGTTTGCTTTTTATTTTTATCCTATTCAGTAAGAAGATTTGTTCGGGCCATTTTATTGTGAAGTTTAGTTTACTTTGAAAGGCTTGCTTCCTATCGAGCCGTATATTGTATTAGAAAAAACTATGGATGGATTATCTAGCCACGGAGCAATACAGTTTTACCGTGTAAACTGTGGATGACTTGGAAAAGGAAAATGTTCATTTTTTATGGATAAAGATTTTTTTTTTGTTAAAATTCCCAGTTTGCACATGTCCTTTACTTCCCGTGTCTAAGGAATGACACTGAAATTTGGATCTCTTGACATAACAAGTGCCTTTTTAAAATAAAGTATAATAATTAAAGGCTACCATTTTGTAGAATATTCTTGTATTTCACTTTTACTTGTCCCCATGTTCTAGTGGGTCCTGTGGAGGCTCTGACATAAAAGAACAAAGTAAATATGAAATTATTAAAATGCAAAAATTCATACTGTAGAAAGTGATAGAAACATCTACCATGGACAGTATTTACGCATTAATTTGTCTGCTGCTTTTTGCCAGCCCTCTCTCCTGGCTTTAACAGATTTTGAGACGTTTTAATTAATGACTCAAATTCAGCATAACCTTCCATTAAAAGCTCTTGTTCTGCTTGGGAGAAAAACTGTGGGCGTTCTTTGGCCATGCTGAACAGCCAATAGCAGCGTTGCTGATCATTGTTTCTACTATCGATACATTTCCCCTTTTAAACAAACGCATGAACGCGCAGTTGTCTCAGATAACTCAATCCAGCGATACTAATCCTAAACAACAGGTGTGTTCGAAGAACCCAATTAGCCGGATCATGATTAGCCGGATGAAATCATCTTGGATGTGTCATTTGATCTTGGATGTTTTAAGCAACGTACGAAGAACGGACCCCAGATCTCTGAAGAGAACATCAGTTTGCCTCGCAAACCAAACTTGTGTTTATTTTTTTGTGAATGCAGGAGATGGATCCGTCTGAAGAAGGGAAAACTGGTAATGTCTAACGACGGCGGCCTTTAAGATTTTTGTCACAGTCTGCATTTTGGACGTGTAGCTGAGCCGAATCTGTTTTGAGTCCCGTTATTTCTGTTTCTGCGTTAATCAGATGCACCCAAACAGGACGACAAGAAGAAGTCTCCACTGAAACAGGCTTCAACCCCAGCACAGGAGAAGCAGCAGAAAGCGAGAAAGAGAAGGGGTTTTATGGACAGGTGAGAGGGGGTTAAACATCTTGTTTCTTTGGGCATCCCTTGGTTTTTATTTTCTTAAATCATTCCTGTTAGTGAAATGTTATGCTTCAGCTGTGTGGGGGAAGGATCCTTTAAAGTACACAATTTAATGCAAATGTTATCTTCTATGTGTAAGTTTACATGATGGTTGACTTATTCTTTGCCACACTCCGAAATCCCTGGTTCTCTTTCCAGTTAGTTGAAGATGTTTTAATCTTTCTCTCTGTCCATTTCTCCCTTTCTGTTGTGGTCTCAGGTTGATGTTTGCATGTTCTGTTTGCAAGTTTCGTTCATTCTACAAGGAAGAAATGGACGCTCATCTGGAGAGTCGCTTTCATAAGGACCACTTTAAGTTCCTTTCCAGCCAGCTGTCCAAGCCCACCACAGACTTCTTACAGGTGACCCTCCGTTGTCATTAAGTTGGTTTGCAGTTTACAAATCGACTGGGTTCCTATAGCCCTCTTCATCTTTAAGATTGGAATAATTATGGAAAAACCATAATATGGAAAGTAGAGTTTGCAGATTTATTAACGCCTGTTTTCACGGTTTTGGACTTCCTAAAAGAATGTGGGGACTTAAAGGCCAGTCTATAAGTGTATTTTGCTGCTTCTATTAGCCTTTGGACCATTGTAGGTCAGGCCGTTAACCTGTGATGTTTTTACTGGCTCTGTTTAGAGCTCCAGAAAAGCATTGATCTGATTTTATATTTATTTAAATGTCTACCTTTTTAAAAATGTGTAGGAAATCTGTGTGCAGTTTCACGTAAATCTGTCTAATCTTTCATATCCCTATTCCTGAATTGTACTTTAGACGTTTTCATGCAATGGGATCTCATTGGTCATTCATGATCACAAAGTTACAAAAATGTTTTCTTTCCCCCTCATACAGGAGTACATGCAAAACAAATTCAAGAAAACTGCCGAGCGGGTCGGCCAGTTGGAAAACCACAGCGCCACCGTCTGTCAGATATACAGAGAGCAGGACCTCACCCGGGGTAACGTCCTGCTTCAGCTGTTTGAGCTCCTGAACCAAGAAACATCCAGCGTTTGTGTGCTGATGTTTTCTCTGTCATGCAGAACTGGGGATGGAGCACTTCATGAGGAAGGTGGAGGCAGCTCACTGTGGAGCCTGTGACCTTTTCATTCCAATGCAGCCCCACCTGATTCAGAAGCACATCAAGTCTCCGGACCATAACTACAACCGCAAGGTGAGCCACGATGGCCGCAGCGTTGAGCTAAATTTCTTAGCTTGTGTAAAAGAATAAAACCTGCAAGCGTAACGCATTGTCAGATGAATCTGATCCACACTCTGCAGCATTCTTTTAGTATTGGAACGGCTTTCTTGTAATTGTTCAGCCCTGTGATCAGTCGATGAGCTATTACTCTTAGGAATAATTCTTTTGTACGTTGTAGCAGGATAATAAAAATTGGAGGATTTATTAAGAATTGTGGTAACTATTCTCAAGAGTAATATTTCCACCTACTGCTGACAAACCCTATTTATTTATTTATTATTTTTGCTTACTTTCAACTTTCGTAAAGACTAGTTAGTTTTTTTTTTTTTTATTTATTATTCAATCTTTTAACTCTAATGTTGTTCTCTGTAAAACCTGGAACTTTTCCTTTATTTTCAAGGGTATGATGGAGCAATCAAAGCGTGGCAGCTTGTCAGTTGCACGTAGCATCCTTAATCACAAACTTATTGGCAAGAAGCTGGAGAGCTACCTGAAGGTATGAGCATTCTTTTTCTTTTCTTTTTTAAGTGGATCGTTGGTAAAAATTAATCTAAATCATTAGAACTTATTGGAAAAGTTGCTTTATTTTGGTATTGAAAGTGAAGCTCGTTGCTCACTATTGACCGCAGACTAATATATATTTCAAGCATTTATTTCTATTAGTTTTAATCACTGGTTTATAGCTATTGAGACCAAAAAATTAAGTTCCTCCAGAAAACGATAAAAGATGATTATATTAAAAAACAAACGGGGGTGTCTGCTGACCTGAACAATGCCGGGCCAACATTCATTGGTGTCCTCCACAAGCAGAGCAGCCTTAGCATTTTGGATTCTTGATAAATGTACATTCAAATATTCTTTGGCAGGGTGAAAACCCATTCACTGGGAACCAAGATGACCACGACCCAGAGGACTCCATGGCAATGGACGTCTCAGAGTTGGAGATGACCGGGGAGGCGGCAGAAAACCAGCCAGAAAATACAGAAGCTAAAGACGAGTCTGCCGCTGAAGGAGGGGCCGCTGAAGGAGGGGCCACTGAAGGAGGGGCTGACGGGGAGGAAGGAGCAGCTCCTGCAGTTACAGAGGAAGGAGAGGAAAAGATGGAGGAGCAGCAGGAGAACCAGGAGGATGGAGAGCAGGAGAACCGGGAGGATGGAGAGCAGGAGAACCGGGAGGATGGAGAGCAGGAGAACCGGGAGGATGGAGAGCAGGAGAACCGGGAGGATGGAGAGCAGGAGAACCGGGAGGATGGAGAGCAGGAGAACCGGGAGGATGGAGAGCAGGAGAACCAGGAATACGGAGAACAGGAGAACCATGGAGAAGAGGAAGGTTTTGCTGTTGGAGAGGATGAGGAAGATGAGGGATACGTAGTGCATGATGAAGGAGAAGAGGAATTCCATGGTGACCAAGAAGGAGAGGAGGAATGTCAAGAATGAGTTTTACATCTTTTCTCTGAGCTCAATGTGAATATGTTTCTGGACCAGTTTGTTACTGTTCCCACTGTTGAATCAGTCCAGTTAGCTGTACATACCTCAGCTGTTTTTTGTTTGTTTTTTGCCTTTGCAATGGAATAGGTTTTACACTTTGTCTATTATTCATTATTGTCAAGATTGGGGGGGTGGGGGTGGTGTTCCTGTAAGTAGCTAATATGCATGATTGCCAACCAGTATGTTTAAGAGGCGATTGTTAAATTGCTTTTTTTGGGGACAAACCGGTGGCTTTACTGTTTTGAGTCTTAATTCTAATAATTGCTTCATTGTCAGTGAGACAAGAGTAAGGAATTCTTTTTATTTAAACGTCAAAAAAAAGCAAATCATTCTTCTGAAAATGTCCCAACTTTCATCCATTTTGTGAAACGTTAAAGTTGTTGATAATTTCCCTTAGAAACCTCAGTATTGTAATGTTAAAACTTGTTTTTGATTTTATTTTTTCCAGTTTACACAGTGACCCAGAATTTTGCCTAATTGACAAGGATTTACAAACAAGTGAAATGTGAGTTTTTAATCTTGCAGTGAAGATATGACCGTTGACATAAAGAAACGCAAAAGGTGACTGTTTCACTCGAGAAATAAACTTGTTCAAAATAAAGCACCGTTTCCTTGTCATCTTTGAGACATGTTTAGATTATGTTTTAGCTGCAAGCATGTGGACATTTCAGCTGGTATTTTAAAAAGAAACACCTTTTTTAACTAAATATGTCCTCAGAACTTGCTTTTAAAATCTTTCCGCTTATTTATACATATATGTTTTGTTTTGTTTTTTATTTAATCCAGAAGGTCTACAACAGTCTAGTCCTCTTCACCTTTTTGTCTGACAGTTGTCCACTGATGCCTTTTCCAACCACATATTTTAAAGTATTTCACTTGGATTTATGGGGTTGACCAATTCGAAGTGGCACAAAGTGCAAGCAAAGGAGAAAGAATTTTTTTTATTTTTTATAAAGGTGCTGTGTAAATGTGTATTAAGGCCCTTTTAATCTGACACTTTAAATAAGTGCAACAATTTATCTCTGGATATCGCCTATTTAGTAAAAGGATTCCATCTGTTTTTAATTTAACGAACATTGGTGAACAAATGAAGAGCAAAGAACACAGCAGACAGGTGAGGAATAAGGTTGTGGAGTTTAAAGCAGGCTTAGATTTAAACAAACTAAAAATGTCTAAGTGCTGTACGGTCGAGCATATCAAATACTTTTTAGAATGGACCAGTCAAAAGTCCAGATCTACATGCAACTGAGAATCTCTGGCAAGGCTTGACTATGAATAGGAAGAAAGTCAAGTGCAAAGTAAAAGGGGCCGAACCCCCAAAAGACTAGCAGCTGTAGAAAGGTGGCTCAGTATAGAGCTGACTTGAAACAAATGAGCACTTTTTGAGTTTTTATTTATTTTTTTTGTTCAATCTGAAAATCTTGTACCTCTTTTCTTCCACTTAACTACTATGAACTAGTTTGATTTGATCTGTCACGCAAATTCCTGACGAAACACCTTCACATTACAAAGCCTGGGTTGGCTAAAAGACAAAATGTTGAAGAGCTCAGAGGATGTAAACACTTTCGCAAGGAACTGTAGAGTGGGGTGTCATTCACCTTAAGCCAAACCATGTTAATAAATTGTTTCAAATATGAAATCCACCACTCTAAACGGAAAGATCTAATGACAGCAAAAGCCATTGATTTCATATTTCTGTGTAAGACCCTGTATATATAGTAAAAGCAAAAGAAAAGAGTAAATTTTACAGTCAATGACTTATATTGTTTCCACAGTAGGGGTAAATGCTTTTCTTTTGAAATAATAGCTATTGGATATTTGTCTAAATTGTTAAAAAAATTTGAAGACATGTCATTAGGCAATAATAAAAAAAAATCTAGTACTTTAGCCTTGAAATGTCTTTTTTTTCCAGGTTTTTCGTTGAATTTATTGAATAAGGCTTGAAAACAGCTTATTTTTTCCAGCTCAAAACGTCGAAGTATTAATTTGCATTATTACAAATGTCATTACTAATCATAAATTGTGCTGAGTTAAAGAAAGTATAGCGTTAAAATATGTCATACTAGCATATCCTTTTCCTTGTGTTTTTTTGTTGTTGTTGCAGTTTTTACGTTTTTTTCCCCGTAAGAATTTCTGTTTTTGTCGTCGGCAATTTATTGCTGAGGCTTTTTTCCCCCGTTTTTCTGCTCAGCTTGTCTGCACAGCACCGGCCTGTTTTCTGGAGCAAATTATTACGAGGTGTTGCGTGATCTCACCCGTGGGAGGAGCGGCCTTGTAGGTGACATTTCGTCTGACACACTTTCGACCCGCCCCCTTTTGCGTCTGACGTCACCGACGTCGAACGGGACTGTTTGTTCTGGATTTGGGGCGAGGAAGGTCTACGAGCGCCGACAAGCCGCTGAACAAGGTAAAAATAGACTTTATTGGCTCCGTGCGGAGGACAGCGGCACACCAAACCAAAGCGTACAACCGCGGGGATCTGCTAAAGTGTTCAAAATAGTCTCCGTTGTCGTATTTACCGCGCTGTCAGTGAGCGCTTCAGCGAGCGGAGCATGAGCTGTCCCCGCAGGCCTTGCACCGGTTCGGCTACACGAGAGAAACGTTGTTCTAGCCCTTGTTTGTGTGCGGTTGCGTGTTCCCGCACACGTTCCGGGTTGTACCTTCCTCGTCCAGATACTTTTGTCGGGGTGACTTGTGCGGCGGTTGTCACTCGGTGCTGTCCGCGTACATGTTAGCGGCAGGTCGCTGGGACGCTAGCAGGTTAGCTGCTAGGCTGTTTGTTTGTAGCCCCGCAGGCCGTATTCGTGACATAAGTTACGTTCTAACGGCTGCGTAGATTATGCACTATGGCGCAGGAAGTCATGTGAAGCGCGACGTACGGCGCTTCGAGAATACTACCAGTGTTGTCGGGGGAGTCGTATTCTGAAACGCTGTTTACGTGCTCAGCTGTCACTTGATCACACAGTGAACATGGCGATCCGCCGACATGGAAGGTTGGTGAGAAAAATGTTTGCAGCACGCTGGCTTTTTGAGTGTTAGTTTACTTCTGGCAACGCTGCGCTTCCGTACACAAGTGCAATGGTGGCAGACTGAAATATTTAAGTAATTTTAACCTCTGATTGTGTGGGGAGGTTATGGCCTTCTTCATAATCGATATGTACTCTCGGTACAACGAATCACTTTTTGCATGTAGCGTTAGGAAGCGGACCACATTTTAATATAGTAAACCTTTTTTGATCTTTAAGATTAAATCACAGTTTGTCGTTTTTTGAAAAGCGCTACGAAAGGTGCTTGGGCTGAATAGATCAAGATAACGTTGTTGTCTCTCATTGACAAAGTCAGCCCGTTTTTGAGTAGATCGTTTTACAGACAATTGAAGCTTCGGTAGGTATGCTGAGGGGAGAAGAGGAATAATAATAAAAAAAAAAAACGTCCAAATGTTACCAAGATCAGGTGTATATTGAAGATTTCAAATTAAACTGTTTTTAAAAGCTGAAATTCTGAAGTAATTGATGCCTTGCAATTTACAATGAAATCTGTAAAAATATGTGAACCCAAATCACAATAAATTTCTTAGATGTGATTATGTGATTTTCCACAAACCTTCAGCAGTATATATATATATATATACCTTCAAACTAGGCATGTGCGTGCATGGGGTGTGTAAACATTGCTTTTAAAAAATCTAGTATAGCTAATATAACGTTTCTTTGTATAGAAATAATACTATCTACGGCGTATATTGTTGTTGAGAACACATGCTCGCGATAAAGCATTACGGTATGTTTTTCTGAGCTAAACATTTTTCTTTTTTTTTGAAAATAAAGATTTCAACTCCACTTCAGTCACAAGTTGTTGAATGAAAGTCTCAGCCAAAACAGTTGGCCATTTTTTTATTTATTTTTTTACAGATGTGCAATATGTAATAAACAGATGTTGATGTCGTAGAAGCATTCTAATCCGCTAGCTTCCTGTGCTGCCATGCTGGTTTTCTCTTTCTAGAGTAACACTGAAAGTAGTGAGAATATTTGGACTTTTGAACGGGCTCTAACTGTCCTCAATTTCCACACCTGATGCACATTTTTAGTGGGTGAGGTTTTAATGCCTGGGGACATTGTGTAACGGTAAAGAAAGCTAAGTGGGGGGCTAAGCATTTTACTGGGGGTGCTATGAAGGGTCATTTGTCCCCCCATTTCTCACCACACAGACACAAGCAGATGTGCACTCAGAAGTCCGGCATCTGCAACAGTCAGCAATAAAGTGGGTGACGAACGTGTGGCATTTTGCTATTCGATAAAAGCATATAAAAACAAAACATGTGACCGAATAGTGTAGTATGTAAACTGTTACAATGAGTTCACTGCGTTCTGTTCCCCCAGACGTGTCTGTATATGTGGATCATTTTGATCAAGCCGGCCTTTGTTCAAACATCGCTGTTGCCACTTCAAACAGGCGAGATGGATATTTTCGCAGAAGTGCTTGTCTTGGTCCATCTTGACTTTTGCTTAGATCTTCTAGCTGTCCAGAGCTAATAGAGTTAGCGTTCTCATGTTACTGTCTTCAAAAAGAAGCAGAGAACATGAGCCAGATCGGGAGAACATTTCGCTCCATCAGGAATTTATAAGTGGCAGTTTTGGTACTTTGAATAATTGAAATCAGCAGCTTTTGCACACACAGTATAATGTAAAAATGTTGAATATTAATAATTACTTGGAATAGTGGTCTTCATCTAAAACATCAGATAATAGTGATGACCTACATTAGAATTAAGATAATCAGCTTGGCTCCTAAAAAAAAAAAAAAGGCTCCAGCAAGTCTTGGGTTCATCTTTGCTGGACCGGTCCGGTGCTTCCAGCCCTCTCATCAGCATCTTCCTGATCCTCTGCTCATCTCATCCGACTCATTGTTGACTTCTCTTTCTGCGGCTAAATCGACAGCAACAGGCGTCTGTGCAGCATCAGGATCCCGGTCAGATGCGCTAATGCTAGCTTGCGGAGTCCAACCTCCATTTTTTTGTGTAGTGGGCTGTTCAGAGTTGCTGCTGTTAGCATCCAGCTCAGATCCTTTTCAGCCCTTTGGAGCCAGGGCAACATCACAGCTGTGATCTTTGTCCTCCGCTTTTCCTCTCACCCAAAACACCTAAAGCCACTTGAATGTACGGCAAGCGTTGTGTGCCAAAACAAGGGCTTCTTTTAAGGTGATATTTTTTAATCAACGCATGCAAAGCTCTATTCCTGTTGTGTGAGATTTTTAAATCGACATATAATAATTGATTGTATATTTCAATTTAATGTTTATTGTGAGTAAAATATCACAACAATCAAATTTTAAATAACTTAGATTAAAAAGAAGATGACATAGTTTCTTGGCGGTGCTACGGGGGTGCTACGGGGTGCTATGACGTTTCGTCCCCCTGGCATTGCCACTCAAACTCTACAGTTTGAGCTTGTAAACGTTAATGTTAAAAAGTGTTTGCCGTTAACTACTTTGTGTTAACCAATTTATGATATTTTAGTATTTCTACTCAATACTGTTGGACAAATTTCAAAACTACAACTTGCAAGAGCCAATAAAACAACTTTCTGAGGGAAAGGGCATCCAGTAACTCAACAAGAAATTGGGAGATTGGAGCTCGCCTGTTTTAGCTGGTTAGTTAAATTACTGCTGTGGTTTGCAACATATTTGTATTATTGACACGCTGATTAAATTAAACCTTTTTTAACACTATTAATTCGAGGTTTCAGTTTCAGATGATTACTTTATCACTTGCTTTATTATGCTGTTATTCTCTTTTCATATTCACCCTTAAGGTTTGATGAAGCAGTTTTATTATTTATTATTTAAATGGTCATTGTAGGTCTCTCGTCTCAGACCTCTTGAACTTACTCACGTCTTTTTCTCTTGTAGGTGTGACGCTCGGCTCTCTATGTGTTGTGGTTTCTTTGCCCTCGCAGCGTCTCGCTGACACGCATCCCGTGTTACCTCAGGAAACTGCCGCCTCAACGCCGGGGTTATGATTACGCTTGTGGATTAGACCACAGCGGCGCAGCATCAACCATGTGAGTTTCTACATGATAATCTGTCATCTTAGATCAGGGTTGGCATCATAAAAGTGTAAGGCTTTTTTTTTTTTATATATATACAAATCAGCAGCAACATTTTATTCAGGTCTGAAAAATGAGGGGAGCGCATTACTTTTCAAGAGGTTTTAACCTATTTCATTGAAATAGAAGTCTTGAGCTGCAGAAAGTTAACGCTGCTATTATTTCTAACATTATGCCAAACATAAACGACTAAAGTGTTGGAGAAAACTAAGTTATACGTCTGAGTTTTGCTTAGATGGTTTTGTCAGACCGCCTTAAAGACTACGGTTCAGCTGCATCAGAATGACCCCTGACTGCTCTAGTGAGTAACAATGTACTGCTTGTTACAGTGTGTCTTCTCCTGAGAAACCTGCATGAAATTGATGTTTAAACACAATCCAAGATCAAGCATTGCTGTTTTTGTGTGTGTTGTTTGCTTTAAGCTCTGTGAAACAATAGCATAGAGATTTACATCCTCTTTTCTTGCTAGTCAGCAGAAACTCTAAGCTTAACATTTTTCAATTTACTGAATTTTAGGTGCTAAAAACTCTTATTTTTAAAATTATAGTGAGTCGGTTTGAGCAGACCTTGTTTATCAGGATTTCTGACATTACCTTATCATCTAAGTTTTAAAATATTGCCAAAGTCAATTGAGGACGGATTTGGAATAATGTC
This sequence comes from Fundulus diaphanus, assembly GCA_037039145.1. NCBI lineage: Eukaryota > Metazoa > Chordata > Actinopteri > Cyprinodontiformes > Fundulidae > Fundulus > Fundulus diaphanus. Next base: position 15,037,465 of record CM073123.1, on the reverse strand, counting down.
CTTTTAGATTTGTAGCTCTGCTTCTTGTAGAACACTTGCATCTGGATTCAGTTTTATGCCCATTTTTATTGCTGGACTCTGTCAATGCAGTCACTATTAATGCATGTTTTTGTAGATTCATTAGAATACATAAAAAGCCTGATTCCTCACAACGGGACCCTGTCTTATAGCCAGCACGATAACATTTCCACTAGCATACCTTTGGCTTTTCATAAATCGGCAATGGAGAGAGTCATGTACACGAGAATTTATATATATATATATATATATTTATATATATATATATATATATTTATATATATTTATATATATATATATATTTATATATATTCATCCATCCATTTTCCAAACCGCTTAATCCCTCATGGGGTCGCGGGGGTTGCTGGTGCCTATCTCCAGCGTTCACCGGGCGAGAGGCAGGGTACACCCTGGACAGGTCGCCAGTCTGTCGCAGGGCAACACAGAGAGACAAACAGGACAAACAACCATTCACACCTAAGGACAATTTGGAGAAGCCAATTAACCTAACAGTCATGTTTTTGGACTGTGGGAGGAAGCCGGAGTACCCGGAGAGAACCCACGCATGCACAGGGAGAACATGCAAACTCCATGCAGAAAGACCCAGGGGTGTACTCGAACCCAGGACCTTCTTGCTGCAAGGCAACAGCGCTACCCACTGCGCTACTTTTGAACGGTAGTGTATAAATATAAATATATATATATATATTTATATATATATATATTTATATATATATATATTTATATATATATATATTTATATATATATATATTTATATATATATATATATATATTTTTATATATATATATATTTTTATATATATATATATATATATATATATATATTTATATTTATACACTACCGTTCAAAAGTTTGGGGTCACCCAAACAATTTTGTGTTTTCCATGAAAAGTCTCACCTATTCACCACCATACGTTGTGAAATGAATAGAAAATAGAGTCAAGACATTGACAAGGTTAGAAATAATGATTTGTATTTGAAAAAATATTTTTTTTACATCAAACTTTGCTTTCGTCAAAGAATCCTCCATTTGCAGCAATTACAGCATTGTAGACCTTTGGCATTCTAGCTGTTAATTTGTTGAGGTAATCTGGAGAAATTGCACCCCACGCTTCCAGAAGCAGCTCCCACAAGTTGGATTGGTTGGATGGGCACTTCTTGCGTACCATACAGTCAAGCTGCACCCACAACAGCTCAATGGGGTTCAGATCTGGTGACTGCGCTGGCCACTCCATTACCGATAGAATACCAGCTGCCTGCTTTTGCTCTAAATAGTTCTTGCACAATTTGGAGGTGTGTTTAGGGTCATTGTCCTGTTGTAGGATGAAATTGGCTCCAATCAAGCGCTGTCCACTGGGTATGGCATGGCGTTGCAAAATGGAATGATAGACTTCCTTATTCAGAATCCCTTTTACCCTGTACAAATCTCCCACCTTACCAGCACCAAAGCAACACCAGACCATCACATTACCTCCACCATGCTTAACAGATGGCATCAGGCTTTCTTCCAGCATCTTTTCATTTGTTCTGCATCTCACAAGCGTTCTTCTTTGTGATCCAAACACCTCAAACTTGGATTCATCCGTCCACAACACTTTTTTCCAGTCTTCCTCTGTCCAATGTCTGTGTTCTTTTGCCCATCTTAATCTTTTTCTTTTATTGGCCAGTCTCAGATATGCTTTTTCTTTGCCACTCTGCCGTGAAGCCCAGAATCCCGCAGCCGCCTCTTCACTGTAGATGTTGACACTGGTGTTTTGCAGGTACTATTTAATGAAGATGCCAGTTGGGGACCTGTGAGGCGTCTGTTTCTCAAACTAATGTAACTCTAATGTACTTATCTTCTTGCTCAGTTGTGCAACGCGGCCTCCCACTTCATTTTGTACTCTGGTTAGAGCCTGTTTGTGCTGTCCTCTGAAGGGAGTAGTACACACCGTTGTAGGAAATCTTCAATTTCTTAGCAATTTCTCGCATGCAATAGCCTTCATTTCTAAGAACAAGAATAGACTGTCGAGTTTCAGATGAAAGTTCTCTTTTTCTGGCCATTTTGAGCGTTTAATTGACCCCACAAATGTGATGCTCCAGACACTCAATCTGCTCAAAGGAAGGTCAGTTTTGTAGCTTCTGTAACGAGCTAAACTGTTTTCAGATGTGTGAACATGATTGCACAAGGGTTTTCTAATCATCAATTAGCCTTCTGAGCCAATGAGCAAACACATTGTACCATTAGAACACTGGAGTGATAGTTGCTGGAAATGGGCCTCTATACACCTATGTAGATATTGCACCAAAAACCAGACATTTGCAGCTAGAATAGTCATTTACCACATTAGCAATGTATAGAGTGTATTTCTTTAAAGTTAAGACTAGTTTAAAGTTATCTTCATTGAAAAGTACAGTGCTTTTCCTTAAAAAATAAGGACATTTCAATGTGACCCCGAACTTTTGAACGGTAGTGTATATATATATATATATATATATATATATATATATATATATATATATATATACACTCACCGGCCACTTTATTAGGTACACCTGTCCAACTGCTCGTTAACACTTAATTTCTAAGCAGCCAATCACATGGCGGCAACTCAGTGCATTTTGCCATGTAGACATGCTCAAGAGAATCTCCTGCAGTTCAAATCGAGCATCAGTATGGGGAAGAAAGGTGATTTGAGTGACTTTGAACGTGGCATGATTGTTGGTGCCAGAAGGGCTGGTCTGAGTATTTCAGAAACTGCTAATCTACTGGGATTTTCACGCACAACCATCTCTAGGGTTTACAGAGAATGGTCCGAAAAAGAAAAAACATCCAGTGAGCGGCAGTTCTGTGGGCGGAAATGCCTTGTTGATGCCAGAGGTCAGAGGAGAATGGCCAGACTGGTTCGAGCTGATAGAAGGGCAACAGTGACTCAAATAACCACCCGTTACAACCAAGGTGGGCAGAAGAGCATCTCTGAACGCACAGTACGTCGAACTTTGAGGCAGATGGGCTACAGCAGCAGAAGACCACATCGGGTGCCACTCCTTTCAGCTAAGAACAGGAAACTGAGGCTACAATTTGCACAAGCTCATCGAAATTGGACAATAGAAGATTGGAAAAACGTTGCCTGGTCTGATGAGTCTCGATTTCTGCTGCGACAGTCGGATGGTAGGGTCAGAATTTGGCGTCTACAACATGAAAGCATGGATCCATCCTGCCTTGTATCAACGGTTCAGGCTGGTGGTGGTGGTGTCATGGTGTGGGGAATATTTTCTTGGCACTCTTTGGGCCCCTTGGTACCAATTGAGCATCGTTGCAACGCCACAGCCTTCCTGAGTATTGTTGCTGACCATGTCCATCCCTTTATGACCACAATGTACCCAACCCATGATGGCTACTTTCAGCAGTATAATGCGCCATGTCATAAAGCTGGAATCATCTCAGACTGGTTTCTTGAACATGACAATGAGTTCGCTGTACTCAGGTGGCCTCCACAGTCACCAGATCTCAATCCAATAGAGCATCTTTGGGATGTGGTGGAACGGGAGATTCGCATCATGGATGTGCAGCCGACAAATCTGCGGCAACTGTGTGATGCCATCATGTCAATATGGACCAAACTCCCTGAGGAATGCTTCCAGCACCTTGTTGAATCTATGCCACGAAGAATTGAGGCAGTTCTGAAGGCAAAAGGGGGTCCAACCCGTTACTAGCATGGGGTACCTAATAAAGTGGCCGGTGAGTGTATATATATATATATATATATATATATATATATATATATATATATATCTCACAGGATCGATTTAGAGCGCCACATTCACAATTTGTATCTGAGCTCTTTCATTTGAAAAGGTTAAAGCCATCGGTGGCGTGTGACACCTTCTCGATTTTGTTCCATTTCCAGGCGTCGCCTTTGCTGAAGAAACTACCGTTGGTTGAAGTCCAGTGATCTGTTCTGTCGGTGCACGTCACCTCAACCCGTCAAGTGTATCTTAATGGCAAGAAATGATGTGCATGGCGCACAACACTGCACTAGTCCCGGTGTGTTATGTCTTAAATCCACCGATCAGCTGGTCACGCAGACTGTCGTGACATCACTGCATCACACCTTCAAGCCACCAAACCAGCTTACCCGCCACGTGCAGTTGAAACAAGATATTTACTTGCACTGTACAAAAGTACACAAAGATGCTCTTTACTATATATTAAATCAGACTAAACACGTCTTGTTTCAGACAATTTTGAAAAAGTAAGCTTATTTCTGATGTTAATATCTGGTTTCAACTGTAAGTGGACCTCCACAGGGTTCCCAGTAGCTCGCTTGGCCGCTGAGAGGTTCAACAGCGGCAAGTTAACTTTAAGCCCTCTTGGCACCTTGGTGCTTTTAGTAAACACACAGAGACGACCAGAAGATGTCTAACTGAAGGGTTTTGGTAACGCGACAAGCGTTTTTGGGAGGATATTTACTACTTTTTAAAAATGATCAAAACATTCTGTGAGTATGTGCCACGCTTTATACACGATTATTCTTTTTCCCCAAAATTGGAAATAACAGGGCCATGAGACCCGTTCCCTGAATGATTGGTCTGGTGTATGCCTTTCAGCTGCATTCGAAGCTGTATTTACTGCTGGTCATTTGTGTCCAAATCAGCAACGAAGCGCATTATCAACAGCTTTCAACCATGTCATTCATGCGGCATATGTTTGTTTTCTTTTGCTTTGTGAACTGATGAAACGCAGAGTGCATAAAGACAGTTACCTGCAGATACTAGCTCTCAGTTGTCATAACAAAGATTAAATGTTTGTTTTTCTCAGAAAGCTGAAGCCTTTGCTCCTGTCTCGCACAGAAGCCTTTAAGATTTGAGCAGAAAACAGGCTACAGATTATTTAAATAGACGCTTGACCGTTGGGTAGGGCTGCACAATATATCGCAAATTTATTTATCGTCATCGTGATGTCATCGATCACAACGTGCATATCACAAAGAATCACCTGGAGGTCAAGCTAATTATTTCAAGCACGCTGCATTCAGTTTCCCTAATGTTTGGTGACATTTGTTGTTTGATGCAACATAAAAACTTTGAGAAGATAAAGAGGTGGTAAAGTTGATTAGAAACTACAGCTAAGTTGTTTGATTGCCAAATAACCACAAGTCGGACAGAGGCGACGTTTTCATTAAAACCTCGTGTTTGAGATGGAAATTATGAATGTTTTGTTTTGTAGTAGCGGAATAGATCACTCATTAGCTGTGGTCTACAGGCCTGTCGCGATAATCAAATAATCGCACGATACATTTTAATCACGTGATTAATTAAAATAAGAGTGATAATTTCCGTTGGCATGATTGCTTATTTCCCCGTGTTTCCATATCTTCCCACTGAGACGGAATATATAGATTTCAGTACGCTGCATCGCTGTCTGCTCGCCACTCCCTTCTCGTTAGTAGGAGGGGTTAAATCTTGCCGGCCAGGCTTATAATACGGTGGAGGGAACCCTCCTTGTGTGAGGTAGGCACATGCTCCGAGGGAACACGAGAGCCTCATGAGGGAGAGCCAGAGAAACGCTAGTTTGAAAAGACATGAAATTGGTGTCAAAGCCAAACACGACCTCTGCAGGGTGGGAGTTTTTTGGATTTAAACCAAATGCGGTCTCCCACTTGATGTCTGAACTGGTAGGTCGAGAGGATATACTTGCGTTATTATGCCGTTAGTTGAAGAAGGCCTCCAAATGACAATAATACGATTTATCGCAATAAGTTTTAGAAAAAAATATCGTCCAGCAATATCTGTTGTCGTGACAGACCTAGTGGTCTATCTTTTCTATGATCTTAAGGCATAAAGACATTACACATATTTCTTTTCTGTATTTATCGCAAGCTATATTGTCATGACATCATTTATCGCATGTTGCAACTGTTGCCAATATCGTGCAGCCCTACCGCTGGGTGTGTCTTAGTTTTGTGTGTGTTTGAGATCAGTCTGAGAACGTTCACAGTGGAGTTCACGCTTTCCATGATCGTCCTTGCAGAGGGTCCAAGGAGAAGTGTAATGGCCTGAGGGGGTTCCCCCCACTACAGCCTGCCCCTGCCAGGTCCAACCCACCTAACCTGTCTGCGCAGTCACTGCATCCCACTGCTGTGATGGGAGACGGACTGCAGGCGGGCAGCAGCCAGAACCCTCCCTCTGCCACACCACCTCTCCCCTTCAACCCCCCTCCACCAGAAACATGGAACCCTTCCAGACCCAAACGACAGACCAACCAGCTTCAGGTAGCTTCATTTCAGCCTCTCCTCGTACATGTCGGCTTTGGCCAATGGCTCGTCTGTGACCCATTACTTATTTTGTCTGTCTGTGCTCTTTTCAGTACCTGCTTAAAGTGGTGTTGAAGACATTATGGAAACACCAGTTTGCATGGCCCTTCCAAGCACCTGTAGACGCAGTCAAACTTAATTTGCCTGTGAGTCATATTTTTCTTTTTACATACCTGGAATCACACCCAATAGATGTTAACACTGGAGCTGCTGCCAAACTCCTTTTACATGCAGACATCTAGTTGTAAATAAATCAGAATGAAATACAAATTTCCACATCAAACATTTTACTACTGATGGCAGTTAATTAGCTGAAAACAGATTAGCTTGTTGGTCGCGGTATGATTCATTTTCATTTGTTTTGCTTTGTGCCAGAGATGTTTATTTTAAAAGTGAAAAATTCTAAAGTGGAAGCCTTTGTTTTAATTGTATGATTTGTTCAACAGTTTATGTAAGGAACATCAAAGGTTTCTTGTGATGCGAGACAAAAATGATACTTGAATCCCTTTCAGTGCTGTAAAATGGTGGAGATTAAACTCAGGGATCTCAGTGTGTGAGAAGACACCTGTCAGATCTATGGCTTTAGGTATCTGAACATCATAAAATTAACCTGGTCTTCATCAGGATCAACAAGTTATTTAAATCCAACGTCAAGTGTACAGAAACACACAGCAGAGTTCCTTATTTGTTAAACTAAAGTGAAACTAAAATGGAATCACCTCGTTTGAAAAACTAAGGGCACAATTGTTTCTACCATCTGAGAATGGCTGGAAGGCCTTAAAGTCTGTCATTCAGTACTCAGAGAAATGAAAACAAAACAAAAACAAAGCTACACGTAGTATATTAAATGTTTAAGTTCATGATTGTACAGGTAAAGAAAAAGATGGAACACGTATGGCTCGTCTGACAGGGTCGCTCGAGGAAAAGTTTCTTTGACATGACGGCACGACGCAAAGTCGACAAAGTTCCATCTGAATGACTCATGCGACTTTTTGATCACAGTTTAGCCTTAATGGACAGCTCAATGTTTGGAGAAACCCAAATATTATGTCCTCTAAAGCACCTCCATAGGCTTGCTTTGCAGCCACATGACATGGCCACTTTACAGCCATTAGGCTCGCCACGAGCCACTTTGTATACGAAAGTCTTCTGGAATCAAATGTCAGGCCGTTTGAGTTAAAGCTTGCCGGAAATTATCTCATGAAAGTAATAAAGAAAATTTTATAAAAAGAAGAAATGACTGACAAATTATGCAGAAAATGACTTCTTCAAGTTATTACTGATAAATTCAGCTCTATCTATTGAATCGTCCCGTGTTCTTAGTTATTCATTCATAGCCTTTCTGTTTTGGAACCTGTTGTATGTTTTTTTGAGGTTCGATGCTTAGACTTGAAGGTAAATGCATTTTTAAAGAGGAATGTACTGGTTTTTTTACATGGCTATAAATTAATTTATTTTTCATCTGCAGAACAATTTTCTAATTCAATTTCTTTAGGACATTTTTTTTCTCTTCAATCCAATTTACACATATTCTTTCTTTACTTTCCCCAATGTTTCTGAACCAAGGACTACTACAAGATAATAAGGACTCCTATGGACATGGGCACGATAAGAAAACGTCTGGAGAACAACTACTACTGGAACGCCCAGGAGTGTATCCAAGACTTCAACACGATGTTCACAAACTGCTACATCTACAACAAGGTTAGCTGCAATCACGACTAACCTTCACGAGCGAGACATTGTCCTGTCGTCGTACACGACTGCAGGAAAACAAGGCTCTGTTTTATCTGTTAGGATCAAAGTTTAGAGAATAGGTTGATGCGAGTAAGTGCCTGGGCAGATTGCCTTTGAAGGACACACAATATCTTTTAACATTTTTTTGTTTCAATGTTATAAGACAGACCGACAGAAAGCCGTACATAACAGTGAAGTGGAAGGACGTTTTTTTTTTACATTTGGTCCCTTTTACCCGTGGTAGCTCTAAACAAGATCCAGTGAAACCACTTCCTTTCAGGAGTGGCCTAATTAGTAAATATAGTAAGTAGTGGATTAATCTTTGTAGTTGTTTTCTCGGAGGACTTTGTTTTTTATCAAAAGAATGTGCCTTAATGTTGTTTGTTTTTAATTAGCATTCTTCATTTTTGGACTGGTAGTTGAATCAGAGTTTATCTAAGCCACTGATAACATTAAGTTTAGCTTCTAGGGGCAAAATGTAGATCCTTTTATTGTGCAGACTATGTGTAGAAATTAAAGTGGCTTCAGGTTTTATGAAGCATAGCTTTTCGTTTCAACCCTGTGACGTTGATTGACGCTCTTTGACTTTATGACCTTTAGTTGTTCATTTCTTTCAGAGTTTTACATGTTTAGTAGACGCTAGATTTCATTGCAAAGAATTTTTAATGCAGACTTTTTTATATCGACAAATAGAGTTCTGTGTTTATTATCTGCTCAGTCTAAAATGTTTTTGAGCTGTAGGCATAATGTCTTCATCTTCTCACTTCTTCAGCCTGGCGATGATATTGTCCTCATGGCCGAGGCTTTGGAAAAGCTCTTCCTGCAGAAGATCACAGAGATGCCGCAGGAAGAGGTAGAGATCACTGTGGTCACTAAGGGACGTCGTGTGGGGAGGCGGGAACCCTGTAAGTATATTTATCATAAAATACGCTTTTAATCACGAGCAACTGATTTTTGTTTGGTTTATGAACAGTTGCTTCCTACTTTACATTTAAAAATCCATTTTATTAAGGGATGGGTACCTTTCACATTGGAACCAATTCTCAACAGTACCAATTTTCAGTACTTTTGTGTGTGTTAATGTGACAATAAATGTTAATTAGATTAATAATATAATCTAAATGTCAATTTAACAGATTTATTTCTTGATATATACAGTTTAACAAATATAAACATATGTTTGGAACTACAAATGAACTTTCTGAAGTAATTTATGAATTTTAATACGTTGCTTGGATCCAAACCACATAAACTAAATTTTACCAATGAGACAGTTATCAGAGGCGCACACAGTGAACGAGGCGAGTAAGTGACTGAAGCTGCGTGTGATTCAAATTCAGCGGTTAGTGTTGGCTTCCTCAAATTTCCTTATTAGTCTTCGGTTTAATGTGGGGCTGGACGATATAGGAGGAAAAAAAAGTATATTGATAAAATAGGAATCAGATTGATCAATATCGACAATTATCAAAAAATTAACAAATATATATTTTAAGCGCAAACCGTGACCACTTTTTTATTGGCTCTTTTTTTCCTATTGAACCACCTGATCGATATATATCATTATTGAATTATTGTCCAGCCCTAGTTTAATGGCTGCAAAGCTAATATTTTTGTGTGCAGAATATGAGTTTGCCCACCACTGGCGTTTAGGTGCTGAAACAAAGAACCGTTTGATTTTATGTGAGTAGGTACTCGGTAGTACTGGCAGAAACCGGTCGGTACTTATTTGGGATCCATCCCTGGTTTTCTCTTTGTTTTAGGAAACTATTAATGTGTTTCTTGGCGACATCATTTTTAATGTGGGAAGTAGTTGACAAGACTTGATTTCATTGACATGTAAATGATACTAATCTAACTCGCCAAGCCTGTTAGCACACAGACGAGCTTGAACTTGTAGCACAACGTTATGACGGTAGAATCAGGTTTTGCTTTCTTCAAGCACGTTGGGTTGGTCATTTGTTATTTAAAATTATGTAATTTGTCCGACACATGTAAAACAGAACTCATATTATTGCTTTGGTCGTTTTTCCCGCCCTTGCGCTCATGCCTCTATCCTCTGTTTCAGCTCTGATGACGATGTCGGATTCAGGCCAAGAGTCATCGTCTCCTTCTACTACCCCTCATACCAGAGGTTTTTCGTCCCCCTCAACCACTCCACACGCCCGTGGCACACCCACCCTGCCATTAGCCCAGCCCTTAGTCCACCCCTTAGCTCAACCTTTGCCCCAAATCTTAGCCCAGCCCTCGTCTCAACCTTTGCCCCAAATCTTAGCCCAGCCGTTATCTCAACCTTTACCCCAAACCTTACCTCAGGCTTTAGCCCTTCCTCAAGTCCAGACACAACCTCCACGGGTTCCTCCCACACCCACAAACCATACTTTACATCTTGGGCCCCCATTCTCCCCAGATGTCCTAGCCCAAGGTATGACGTCTGTCCCTCCGCCAGCCATGACACACCCAGGCCTTCATCCTGCTCCCGTGCTGCAGAGCTCCCCGGCCCTCATCAAGGTATGAATGAGTCCGTATTTCATCTGATTACATTTAGCTAAATATTCAGTTTCTGACAGAAAATCAACCCGTTTTCAACAGCCAAGGAAAAGCCAGAAGAGGAAAGCTGATACCACCACACCTACAGCCAACGACCAGCTAAGCGAATCGCCTCCTGTGTCTGACGTGACTCGGGCTCGTCGGGACAGCACTCGCCCGTTGAAGCAACCCAAAAGAGATTCGCCGCAGCCGGACTCTCAGCATCATGTGGGCGTAGGCTTGGAGACGGGAGGGACGGTGACATCGAAGCGCCAGGATCAGTTGCGTTTCTGCGCTCGCCTCGTCAGAGAGATGATGTCTAAGAAACACGCGACTTACGCCTGGCCTTTTCACAAACCCGTCGATGCAAAAGCTCTCAGCCTACACGACTACCATGACATCATAAAGCATCCAATGGATCTCAGCACCATCAAGGTGAATTATTAGAATGCGGACCTCCTTTAAAAACATCTCTCTAGAGTAAAGCTGCTTAAACGCCAAGCTTGCTCATACAATAACTTTTTAGGTAGTGTGATTCAGCTTTGTTCTGTTTACACCAGATATTTACACGCCATAAAAAGACTGTCTGACATTAAAGCAGGTTAATTGTTTTTCATTTCAGGTCAGTTAGAATAAACCAAATGTTTTTAGACTTTTTTCTTTTTTTTCTAATTTAGAAAACAATGTACCGTGCCTTTAAATAATTCGGGAAAGCCCATAAACGATGTCAAGGCTTTGTTAGATTCTGATTGGTTGATTCACAACATATGAATTAGATTGAAGCACATCTCTAGATGTATTTCAGGGCAACATTTTAAAGGTTGTAGATCATGCTTTTTTTTTTTTTTTAAGCCTTCCAAAGTCATCTATGGGCGTAAATATGATGACATATTGCCTTTAGCACTACGGAGAATTCATTTCTTATGAAATATTGTTTTCTGGCACTATTTTTCTCAACCTGGAAGAAAGATGCTTGCCTTCAGTGCGCCACTGCCTCTCCCCATGTGGGGCTGTCCTAGAGCCACTGCTGCATGGTATCAAAAATGAACCCTTGCTACTGGGCAGGGTAGATTCTTCCTAGAGTAATCAACGCTCTCTAGACCACCACTGGTTTTCCAGGTCAGGGAGGGGCTGCTGCTCAGAGGAGAATTCATGAGGATTACTCAGACATGCATGAATCAAGCAAAATACCACTATGGGCATGATTCTGATAAAATACCATCATAAAATAGTTAGAAGCTTAACAAAGTAGATTTTGGACGATATAGGCCCTTTAATGTCACCACTTCCAGGTTCGACATCATGGAAATTTCAAAACAAGTCAGCCAAAAATATCAGAGAGAGGTAGAGTTCCCCCTTGGGAAGCATGGGTGGTTCTAGACAGGGGCCAACAGGAACCAACAGGGGCCAGTGGCCCTGTAGAACTGGTACTGGCCCCTGTGCTGAAGACATAATACTGAATCAGTTTCTTATGATGATATGCTCTGGCACAGAAACCGTTACTGATTGGTCCCTTGGACTTATACAGTTTTACTTTAACAATGACTTTAAAAAAATTAAGCAGTTGTACTTTTGGTTTCAGCCATATTAAGATAGGGTCACAGTTTTTATCTGCTAGACCAGAGGTTTGCAACCTGTAGTTCCAACGTCACAACTGGGTTTTTGGTTTGTGGCTCACTTAATATATTAAACAATGAAATGTTGCCTGTGTTTTTTGTTTTCTTTTTCTTCGTTCTTTTGTTTTCGGCCCCAATGGAAAAACACTGGACCCACCTTGGCCCGCTCTGATAAATTTGGTCTAGAACCGCAAGGTGTCATGTTCATCCATTTAACCGGTTATATGCGAACACTCAGATTACATCAATTTGTTGTGCTCTGATTAAAGTAGAATTAAAGTTTTGTCTATAATGATAAGTTTTATATTTAGAGGGGAAAAAGAAGGAAACATGTGAGTCTGAGAATATGTTCCAACTGAAGCAACATCTTTCAAATAATGAGCCAGGAAGTTAAAGCTTGGGAGCAATTGTATCTTCCAAACATACTGACCCTAAGCATGATGCCAAACAGCAGCTCCGTCTGGAGGAATCGGCCAACGTTTCTGCCAATTACTACGAGAAACTAGTGAAAAGATGCCCAAATCATTTGGCCCAAGTCTTCTACTAAACATAATGGAAATGTAAACTTGTGACAAAAAAAAAAAAAAAATCTTTGCCATCATTTTGGCATTTTGCAAGTAGAAATATTTGCGCAATACTAAGTGACCTTAAACAGTGTGAAAACATTTTAATGTTTATTTATAGTTTATGTAGATATGTTTTCAACAGGTACTCACCTTTTGGCTCATAATCATTAAATTTTGAGTGTTATAAATTTATCAATCAAAGTGTATTTTAAAAGGTTTTATCAGGACACTTTTAATAATTATAACTGATTTTTGTCACCTTCAGAAAAAGCTGGATAACAGACAGTACAGAGACGCCCAGGAGTTTGCTGCAGACGTCCGGTTGATGTTTTCCAACTGTTACAAGTACAATCCTCCAGACCATGATGTTGTGTCCATGGCGCACAAATTACAGGTAAACAAGCCAAACACACAGATGAGCAACAACCATCAGACATTATGAACTTATTAATCTGATCAAAAGCCTGCAGACACGCTGATATCCTCAAACATGGCTTTTCCTAAACACAACTGATGTCATGATGCTATTTGGTTTTATGAAAAACTTTCTTTTTGTGTTGTTTCAGTTGGAGCTACTAATATATATATATATATATATATATATATATATATATATATATATATATATATAGTATTTTTTGTTGTTGCAAAAACAGGTTTCATTTTGCATCCTGCAAAATAAAATGTGAACAAAGTTTTGCTCTTTAAAGTATGAGTTGAATATAAGGAGTCCCATCTCCATGACGAAAATTAATACAATTATTGTTGGTCTTTAGCAATAAAACTCCCTGCGTATGCATATGAAATAAACAAATAAGCCGTGAGTGTAACGCCAAAGAAAAACATATTTATTATGTATTATTTTAGATTTATTTTGTTAAAGTTGAACGACATTCTTATTATCTACACAAAAAAGTGTGATTAAAACAGAATGTAGAAAGGTTATTTTGGGCACGCGGCTATACTTTCAAACTTTGGGCAAAAACAGTAAAATGTAGCAGACAGTGGGTCTAACTTCAGAGAGGATTCAACAACTTGAAAGACAAGTGACCTAAATGATGTTTTTTTTCCCCCTAGAGCATCCAGACCACTGTTTACAACCTCTTAAATTTAAACTCATAGTTCAGACCACTTGGAACCATTAAATGTTGAAACGTAGATTTGCCGGTCGTCAGTGTGATCAGGCTCAGAATCCTCTTTTTTTTTTTTTTCATTTACCAACTGATTTCTCGGTGCATCCCCACTGATTATATACTCACTTTTTTTTCTTTCATTTTTGCACTGATCTCAATTTAAACATTTTAAAGGTCTTCTGCACAGAAGACCTTGAAAGCTCAATGCAGGTTTTCTTCACGAGCAGCACAAGCTTTTAGCTGCTTCATGCCAGTTGGCAAACAATCTGATGCATTAGCGCCACTTTGTGGGAATAGCCCATTACAACAAGATGGCTGCAGGAGAAAACAAGTAATTTATTACAACATATAAAGTTCCGTCCATTTCAGTTTAGCTTTAATTTCTTAATTGATCTAACATCTAGAAATCTTATTACCTTTTTTTTCAAAATTTTGAATTCATATATAAAAATGACCTAAACTTAAACTAGTGGTTGATGGAAAACATTTAAAATAAATGTGTTGTTTCCATTGAGCTCAGAGTTTCTGCTGCTGTCCTTGATCAACAGGATGTGTTTGAGATGCGTTTCGCTAAAATGCCAGACGATTCAGAAGAGCCCACCCCTGTTTCAACACCATCATCGGCCCTTCAAACCGTACCGTCCACTCGACAAGTCCCTCCTCCGTCTGTTGTATCAGAAGACGACAGCTCCAGTTCTTCCGAGTCCGAGACCTCCAGAGGAGGCTCGGAACAAGAACGACAGCAGCGACTGGCTGAGCTACAGGAGCAGGTTAGAGCACAAGTGTCCAAGCTTTATGCCATGGGGCACACGCATGTCAAGTTAAAAGTACTTGTGCAGGGGGGTATTATTTTGTGGTTTTAAGGAAAACTGCAAAAACTTTTATTTCTTTAATTTTTTGGTCTACTTATCAATAAACTAAACACACAGCATTTTATTGGAACTTGCAAAGTAGTCTGATTTCTGTAGAAAATGGATGTATAAATCATTGTAGGGCGGAGACAAATAGGTTCTCGCAGTTTTGCCCGCTTAATTAAAAGAAAAAAAGGGTTAAAAAAAAAAACGCATACAATGTCCCAAATTTTTCAGGTTGGTTATCTTTGTCTAGATTTTTTTTGTGTATGTATTTTCAGCATCAAGAACAGGATTTGGCTCACTCTTGCTTTATTTCAGTAAGTTTCTGGATGTTTGTGGTCCTATTTACTGTCACATTTAATTAAAAGCAAAAACATGGTTGATAAAAGATGAATACCTTCTCCATTTTAACATTTTAATCTGCTATTTTCTGAAAGTCCTTTCATCAGTGAAAATTGCACCCTAACATTTCATGTATATGCATCTATCTGCATCAACCGCCTGAGCTGGCAAACCAAATTCATGCTGCTCTCGCATTCAATTCGGTTCATCTTATGCAGCACTAATTCCCAACAAATGTTGTCTCAAGGCGCTTTACATTAAAAAGTCAATTAAAGTCAAACATCCAAAGTCAAATACATATATTCCAATTTGATCCTAGTTGTCAAACAATGCAGTAGAGTTAAGTTTATTATTTAGATCGGTAAAAACTTTCCTATCTAAGGGCTTTTCAAAGTGTGGGCCACACCTCCTCTAGGGGGCACCAGAGCTCTTTGGGGAAGGTACACAACAGGAGGAGAAAAAAACAAAGTAGCTGACTTAAATTAGCCTGTGGCTGTCTATGGAGGCACCACAGGTAGCCATCCCACCCACATCTACATGTGTGAATGTGTGTTTTTTCCCATGTTAACATTGGTCAAAAACAAGCACCTGCAGGTGGAGGATGGTATACGTTTATCCCTGCCAACAATGTATCACCTGTGCATATCAAAGTAGCAGACTCCCACCAAGATGATTCAAGAAAAGGGGCTGTTGTGATGCGAGGTGCAGTACATCTATTTTTTTAAGTGTGAATGAAACAAATAAGTATAGCAACAACAATTGTAACCAAAATAATAGCAATAATGCAGTTTTTCTTGGGGGTGGGGGAGGCAATTGTCTATTTGCTCTCTAAGGGAGCTGACTCTCCCACACTTTGAAAACCCCCGATCTAAGGAATAGCGGGCGGGAGTCGCACAAAATCATTCCGAGGGCTGCAGATGGCCCCCGGGCCGCGTTTTGAACACCCCTGGGTTAGAGGATGGAGATTCAAGAGGGAGACAGCCTTTACCAAACTCGGCTGGATACTGAAGCACAGAGTGGATTAATTCAGAAATATGTAGCTCTTGTCATGTTTTGACCTTAATTGTTTGTTCTTTAACCTCCTAGCTTAAAGCTGTGCATGAGCAACTGGCAGCCCTTTCCCAGCCACAGACCAGCAAGCCCAAGAAGAAAGAGAGAGACAAAAAGGAGAAGAAGAAGGAAAAGCATAAAAAGAAGTTGGAAGCAGAGGAACCTGCAGAAACGTCTCCTCTTGCAATGCTTCAGACCTCTAAGAAAAGCAAGAGCAAAGATCTCGTCATGATAAAGAAGGAGAAGAAAAGGTCCAGGTATGGTTTCCTTCAGCCTAAAGACTTCAGTCATAATGTCGCTGCTTGAAGTTGGACTAAATTGATCATTTGTCGACCACAGTAAAAAAGATGAAATCAAAAACAGCCGCCCAGCTGCGCCCCCACCATCGGGCCCTATCGCTCTTCTGCCTTCCGCTTCTCTTGAAGCAGAGGATGATATAGGTACGTCCAGGCTGTCATGTCAGCTTCCTTCCTCCACGCAGAGCTGCTACAGAGTCTGGAAAGATCTGGAATTAAATTTCAGTCTTTCTCTAGGTTGTGATAACTATGGAAAAATAAAGAGCTTAGAAAAATATGTGTATTTCCAAACTAATTCCTATCCCATTGTCTAAAGGTTGTGTCCTTCCCTCCGGCTTTCCTTGTATATGACCTTCCTTTATGTTCATCCATCCATTTTTGCTTCTTTTTCTGTCTCTCTCCACCTCTTCTGGTTCAGATATTCTGCAGGCTTTCATATCTGGTATAGATTTATAGCAAGCTTAAGGATTTTATATTTTAAAATGAACATAACGTTTGTGATTTTCTACATGGGGGAACGGTTGAGAAAACCTGTACATGTGTACAAGATGAAGTGCAATTGTTCTTAATCAAACGGCCTTCGTAAACGTCTGCAATGTTTTGGCCTCCAGATCTCGGCGTGTTCAAACCGATGTCGTATGAGGAGAAGCGCCAGCTGAGCTTGGACATAAACAAATTGCCTGGTGACAAACTAGGCCGAGTCGTGCACATAATCCAGACGCGTGAGCCATCACTGAAAAACTCTAACCCAGACGAAATAGAGATCGACTTTGAGACTCTGAAGCCCTCCACCCTGAGAGAGCTGGAAAAATATGTCTCTAGCTGCCTCAAAAAGAAGAAAAAACCATCAGGTAGGTAAAAAAAAAAAAAAAGTCTGCGTCTCAAAATGCAATAATAAGTTTGATCTTGCACAATTCATTTCAAGTCTGTACAGCAGTGACCCGTCTGTACACACCCCAGTTTACTTGTAACAGTTATGGAGCAGATTTACTAAACATGTTTTGTTTGAATTGATTGAATTACGAAACAAACTACTTGGGTTTAATTGATGGTTTAGCTGTTAGCTGTGAGGGTTTGCTTTGCAGCCAAAGTGTGAAGTCCGAAACTTTATTTAACACTGAGGGACCTTTAAATATCTGCAGAAACGATAAAGATCCAGTGAACTGAGACACCTTTTAGAACAAATGTGGTTTGGTTTTCTTACATATGTGTCTATGGAAGGGTTCAAGTAAAGTGTGAAGCCTTTTTTTTTAGCATTTCTTATTTCTGCTTTCAGTCATTTCAGACGTGTTGAGATGTAACAGATGATAAATGCAGATTTTGCCTCTTAAATAGCTTTCACAAGAACAAAATGCTTATTGATAGGCTAGTAGAAAGTAAATCAAGTGGCTGCTGCTCATTTTCTAACTATCTTTAGTAGTAGTACATAAGGGTGTAAAAGAATTAAATTAAAATACTGCAATATTTCTTAACAAAATGAGGAAATGAAAGAAGAATGTAAGTTATTATATTGAGCTGTGGGTAGGAAGGTGTGTGCTTTAACCTTGACATCTCGTATCTATGTTGAAAACCTAAAAGTTAAGTAAAGTAGTTCTAGAGTTTCTCTGTAGTTTTTATGGACTATTAAAGTCTCCTCAGGCTGGCTGACAACAGTTAACCAGCGTGGTTCTCAAAGTTGGCGTCTTTTGAATATTACGGTAAATGTTTGGGTTTCAGATTCACAAAAAGCTGAAATAGTAAAATCATATTTAGGCTGGGAATTTAAAAATGGACAGAAAACGGCATTTACAAGTAGAAGAAAAACACTGTTGTTGATACTGTTTGTGTCGCCTTGTTTAATGGATTAAACAGTAATGCTTGTAAAGCCGGGTGATAGTTAGGGGTCATGCAACAATTATTTTGTTGGTTGGAAGTTGAAAAATTAACAAACCAATGGATTATAAAAGCATTTAAGGAGCCACCAATGCTGTTTTAAAATTGTTAATCTGGCAGCATTTTGGGGGAAAAAAGAGATGTTGTCAAAGACTGAAACGAAAAGAAAGCACATAGAGAATACAGCAATAATAGTTAGCCACCAGCTACACTAAAGGTAGCCTCTGCTTTGTTGTTTCCTGTTGTCGGCAAACTGAAGGTAGAGCTGTGTGTTAAGTACCAAACAAATTCTCGGTTTTTTTTCTGTATAGAACAGAATCAATAATTATCACCATCCAGTTTCAAATTAATCCAGCTTCTGTGATAGCATCTCTTTCGATAAAAACTAAAAAAACCCCAATTAAAATAGATGTTATTAATAACTAATTACATTTATTTTCAAAAAAGCGATAAACTAAACACACAGATCCGTTAAACCTTGTGGGACATGATGGGTTTGGAGGTAAAGTGGAAAAAAGTCGGACACTTTCTCAGCGAGCCATACATTTATGTACAAAACCTGTTTAAAAATAATGCAAATCATGTTTGTCTTATTAAAATTTAAAACCTACTTTTATCAACGTTGTCATTTTGTATTTATTTGATTGTGTGGCACTACTTAAGAGCTATTTTTATTTCTTAATTAAAACTGAACTGTATTTGATCATTTCCAGTTTAAAATCTGAAATACGTAGACTACTAAAAGCTGAATTATATTGCCATACAAAGATTACTTGAAACACAGTTTGGTGCTTTGTTGTGTTTGTGCCAATCCTAAATAAATACTATATATTTTTATTTTTGTGGTTGAATTTCTAAAGATCTGCTGGCTTTTGTTGCAGTAGAGAAGTCTCTGGAAATGCCCAAGATAAAGACGGGATCTTCATCTTCAGGCAGCAGTGACTCCTCTGACAGTGAAGACTCTGAGAATGGTAGCGTCTTCACTTTAACCTCTGTGTTCTTGCGTGTACGGTTTTGCTTATTGGCGCCTTCGGGTTATTCAGCGTGTAATTTCGTCTTTTGCCTCTGTCTGCAGGGCTGGTTCCCAAGCAACAGAAAAAGACTTCAGCCAACAAGGACTCCAAGAGAGGGCACAACCAGCCTCCTAACAGTGGGATGGTCCCAGTCCCTCCCGCGGTTCAAATGCAGCCCCAGCCGGTCCAGTCGAAGCCCGCGTTTGTAGCCGCTCCTCCTGTCCCGTCTTTGGATTCGTCTCAGCTTATGTCTTCGGGATTTGATCCTCTCGCCC
Organism: Fundulus diaphanus; assembly: GCA_037039145.1. Classification (NCBI taxonomy): domain Eukaryota; kingdom Metazoa; phylum Chordata; class Actinopteri; order Cyprinodontiformes; family Fundulidae; genus Fundulus; species Fundulus diaphanus. Next base: position 15,017,849 of record CM073123.1, on the reverse strand, counting down.
ACTTCATGAATTCACACCTGACTGATTCAAACACAGAGTCTAATACAGCGGTTACCGCTGCTCCGGCTCCTTTACCCGCCTGCCTGCTTAATGCAAACGCACACACCAACCAGACACCAACTGACACACATCCTTTCCTAAACCAGCATTCAGTCGTACCTTCCCCAGGTTTGTATTTTGAAGCAACACCCCACTATCTCTGCAGTTAACTGCAAGCATGTCCATGTAGCAGCCAAAATTATTTTGGTTAAAAATATTTTTATTAGTAGTTTTGTTATATTATGGTGTGGTCCCTTATTAGAAAAAATGTTTGTCAGAAGACATTTCCAAACATCGTCATATTGTAATTTGCATATGCATTGAAAGGTTGTGCTTAATGCCAAGAGAGCAACCAAATTTTTAAGGAGCTCCACCAATCTTGCCAAGAAAGGTTTCCAGTATCCAGCCAGAATTCTGCCAGGACCTCATCGTTTGGCTAAAAACATGTGCAGTTTCTTTGAAACTTCTTAAAAACCTGTTTGTCATATTTTAGTGGTGGTTTGTGACTATGCCTGAGCCCCACGTCATATAAGTTTGATGTTGTGTGGATTAGAGGATATCTTTGTTATTGAGGTGGTTAGTTGGGAAATCCATCTTTAAAAAGCAACAATTCAAATACATCTCTAAAGGAGCAATAAGTGAAATTTCATTATTTTTGACAGAACTAAAATAGTTTTGTGAAGAACTAAAGGTATCTTTTTAGATTGACAATGGTTAAACGTCACACACTATCTCTCTGTTGTTTTCCAACCTCTTGTCTACAAAGCCCGGGCTGGCCGTGCGTACGTGCACGTGAACAGCTGGCCTCTCCCTGTCCATAAAATCCCACCGCCAGGCACAAAATGGCGGAGAGCATGCCCGTTGGATCAAAACGTTCTCTTACTAACAGCATTATAAAGTTATAGGTTACGTCTTCACTTGACATGTTCCTCTGAAAGGTGATGCTGTTCTGCTGTGTTTTTATCCTTTGCAAATTGGCGCATTTCCTCTTCTCATGGGTGAAAAGGGGAAATGGGTGTGCTAGAGAGGAGGTAGAGGGAGGCGTGGCTTGATACACATCTTCTTTTGGTCTACAGACACTGCTCCCCTAGTGGTGAAAAATCACGTATTACTCCTTTAAGAGGCCAAAGTTACTAAGAAATCTGTGCCCTTGATGATTGTAGACTTCTGACTGGCATTGTATGATCGTTTTAACAACATTTTTTAATACTTAAAAATATTGATGTGATTTTATTTAGTTTGTAAGCATCTTGTCATCATTTTTCTTCCTTGTTTGCAGCAATCCACAACGCTCTTCCCCAGCAACCACCCAGACCAAGCAACCGTGCTGCACCTCTTCCTACCAAACCCCCCACAGCCGCCTCCTCGCTCCCTTCCCTGCCTCCATCCGCCTCGACGCAACTTCAACCCACACTTCCCCTAACCCTCCCCCAGCCTGTTCCCCGCCCACGCATCCCATCGCCGCCATCGCACGGCATTCTGGGTACGCTCTCGGCTCAGCCGCCCCAAGCCCTGCTGGAGGACGACGAAGAGCCCACACCAAACAGCTGCTCTGAAATGCCGCAACTCAGCCAGGTTCACAACCTCCTGCAGTCGCTCCAAGCGAGGCCCATCATGCAGCCGCTGCACACGCACTCGCCAGGCCAGGCCGCTCCCCAGCTCATGCCATCCATGCACACACAGGGCATGACACCAGCCCCCGCCATGCACACACAGAGACACATCCCGGCTCACGTACCGCAGCCGTTCCCAAATGCCCACACACTGGCGCCTCAGCAGCAGAAGGGGGCGGCCCTGCAGCAGAAGGTACAACAGTTACATCAGCAACAGCCATCCCCACAAAACACAGCAGAGGCCTTTTCAGCTAAAGGTACGTGACCTCGAGTGACCCGATACCCACTCAGATATGTCCTCATCAGCTGTGCGTTGCTCTTTTTTTCTTCTGACAATTATTAAGCAGATTGTTCTACACTAAGGCTTGTTTAAATGTTTTGGGAAAACCATAGTACGTCTAAATTTAAAGCCAGGGTTTCTGCCACATGTAATTGATCGTGGCGCGCCGCCATGACAAAATAAAAGCCGCCACACCTTCAGAATAATGTTTGCAAACATATATGTTAAAACAATGTAAAGCATATTAGACATATTTACCCTATTAGGTATGTCTATATTTGCACACTTATATTAACCATAATCAGTTTGAAATGAATTTAAATATCACAAAACGTTAAAATGTACTATTTTGTACTATTTTGAAAAACCAAAACCTTATTTTTCCTGTCTGGCTGCAAAGCTGGCTACTAGTGGCTACTGTGCTGCGCTGCTCCTAGGAGGGAAGGAGACAACAGTCTAATGGTGCATATTTAGAGTCTTTGTTGCTATATTTTGCGGCTTTTGAGAGCCCTCCAGAAATTTTCTTTCAAAAATAGACTGGCAACAAGTCTAGCAAGTATTTCTGTGTTAATGGCAACTTTATGTGAAAGCTTTAATCGTTCTGGAGTCGCTGTATTGAGGCAGCAGTTAGAGCTGCTATGAGCTAGTTCCTACTTCCCTCAGCGCTGTTTCACCGGCACACCACAGCTGCTGCTGCCTCTTCCTGAAAGCCCCGCAGTGGTCAGAGCAGAGGAGGTTTTAAAGTAGTCTTTTTTTGTCTCCGAAACTGTTGTACTAAAATAAGTCTCATGCTTACTTCACCTCATTCACTTTGTGTGCCTTTGTTTGTTTAATGCAGTGTGAATTCAGGCAATGTAATAAAATTCACAAATATATTCACATAAAGGTCATTTGTAGTTCCAAACACATTTAATCACCCTTTTTTTTTTTTTTGCCTGGGTCACAAATGTATGAACAAATAGGCAAATTATAAGACGACATCACACCCACCACCACGGTTTGAGAAAAATCCTAGAGGAACTCTTGAAAGCTATGCACAAAGAAAAGGACCAATCAAAAGTCTTGCAGACTGTGCATAAGGCAGAGGAAGGATTGGGTAACTGCTTGCTAGTTCTGTGACTCCCAACATTGTGTTTTGGGGCTTAGGTGTGTTTTACACTAACCCGACTCTCCAGATGGATGTAGTTCCTCCAAGCTCCACACATCCATCTTGAAGCGCTCCGTTGGAGATGTATTTCAGGAGGAGGGGCCTTATCAAAAATGCTTGCATAGGATTGGATTAACCACTTGTCGGTCATCTTTACTGACGTGTTACTTGAACCACTCACATGGAAACCGACCCGTGACGCTGGCGAGAGCGATGCAGGGAAAACCAAAAAAAGAACAGCCGTCATCATGGGTGTAGCGCAATATCCCAGATCACTCCACCTCTCCGCGGACACACGCTACCTGAGGCGGAGAGCTATACGTCTCTGTCGGGAGGACGGTTTTTAAGTACAGTATCACAGACTTTTGATCACAGCAAAATTATTTTTATGTAGGTTAGAGCCAGGCTATAAGCGCTGAGCAGTTCTCTTCTCTTGCTCTGCCACGGAAAGCGAGCCTGCTCCACGCACAGACAGGGAGAGAGGGTGGTGAAACAGTTTTAAATGAACTCAAAATGCTGAAAACATCCTGCCAAGATTTTAACTTTTCATATCTGCAGCCCGTCAGCTGGTCTCTTCTCTGCTCCCGACAAGTCCGAGCAGAATTAAAATTGGCTCTTAATCCTGATGAACTGACTGCACAGATGTAGTTTAGGAGGTGTACTTTCTAACCTAAAATCATCTTAAAACAACTTTTTGTGATAAAATAAGGTTATAAAATTGATAGGTTTGCAGTGTTGTATAAAGTACTGAAATCTCGGAGTCAAGTAAAAGTATAAGTACCTCTCCAAAATATGACTTTGGTAAAAGTCCAAGTCACTGACTGAAATGTTACTTGAGTAAAAGTCTTAAAGTATCTGAAATGTCTTGTACTTAAGTATAAAAATGACTGTAAAAATAGATGTACTCAAATAATGTAATGAAAAGTATAAGTAAAAAGTAAAACAAAGCACATGCAGTTTGAATGACATTTTTTTAGATTTTGGTAAACTTTGAAAGTCAAATTCACTTAAAATAATATAAACAACCAAGTGCAGGAGAAATTTAGACCAAGTTTAGACAGAAAATACAACCTTTTTGTAAGCTTTCAGTTTTCCTTCCTCAAGCAAGGTCAGTGCTAAGCAACCAACACACAACCAAGTGCAGGCAAAGGGGGTGTATACTAAGAACATGGTGAAGTGATAAACCAGGCTTAGTTAACCTACAGGAAGTGGTAAACCTGCTAATAGATACACCTGCAGGCCGGCCAGCTGACAGCTTTGCTAGGGCCCGGGACAACACAGTATTTTTGGGCCCCCCCTCTACACCTGCCGCCAACACACCACACACACACATCTCTGTATTTTATACTGGATATTTTCAACCCAGCTATTGAATTTAGTGCACTAGATGATCTTTTCTTCATAAGAGAACAGCAAGCACTGCAGCCAAAATATGGCCTTTTTTGACCTGCATATCAGCCAGCCCATAACAATTTTTCCCTTCCATTGTAGGAGGTAGAATATGTTAGATACTTTGGGAATTCTCTGCCCTCTGAATCTGCTAGCTCCGGCCCTGGTTTATACTAATTTAAGAATGGACAGTGTGGAAATCTATGTACAATAAAACCAATGTAAATTGTGTTCCTCTGTTTTATTTGTCTTTATCCTAATTCTAGAAGTAGAAATAGTCAAATGAATAACACTATTATTTTGTGGCACCCTAATCATACTATTATAACTACGCAAAGGTCTAACCAAGAGTAGCAGTTGTTTAGGCAGCATCTAATGTTCTTATGCAAAAGAAATTACACCTGCTATTTATGCCTGAACTGCCTCAAATGGTCGAAAATAAATGAAAGCAACAATAACAACGAAATAATGGTAAAAGTGACACTCTCACTTTTTTCAGACGGCTGTGGCTAAGAATCTGAATTTTTATTACCTACAGTCTTTCCTTTTCCATCTTTCCAGCAGTCTTCAGAACTCCTGCCTGGCACAGAATATTTAGTTATATAGAGGAGATTAGGTTTTTGTTGATAAAATGTGTTATACTTCAGAATTAAATGCTATTTTGAGATATTAACGTTGGTTACTTACATTTCTCAAGTTCAACAATTCAAAACTCTCTCTGCTGCTTCTGATCAGAACTGCACTCAGTAGCTTTCACCTATTTTAGTGCTGATAATATTTAGTTTCTTAACTGGGACTAGTTTCGTAGTCTAGTATCCCAGAAATCTTGCGCTCCAAGCACGTATGCACATGCACGCACACACGTAATAGAAAACAGCCAATTAGGAAGAGGAAAGGCGGAGTTTAAGGCAGCACAACCAATGAGAGCGGAGTTAAAGGGGGGTCTCTACCTTGCCAATCAAACGCCAGACGCGTTAGTGATTGGCTGCGTGGAGCGCCAGGCCCCGCCCCCCCTGGCGCACAGCAACTTTGAAGTGACACGCCGAGCGCAAACAGAGGCGCTCCGGTGCATGTATGCACGTCTGGCAGAGCCAAACCGACAATTTTTTTTAACGAGTAACTAAACCAAACATTGAAAATGTATCGGCGTAAAAGTATGCAATTAAGTTCAGAAATATAGTGAAGTAAAAGTAATCAATAAAAATTATACTTGAGAAAAGTATAAAGTACTCCAAAATATACTTAAGTACAGTAGTGAAGTATTTTTACTTCGTTACTATACAACTCTGTAGGTTTGTGAACTCGGCTCCTTATTCCACCCTTGAGGTGAACAGTTTTTCTTACTGCATGCAACGGCGTCCCTTCAACAGGCCCCGAGAAAGCAGAGAAGCAGTGGGTCGGTTGGGGGACCAAAGCCCCGGGAAAGTAAAGCGTGGGTAAATGAAATTAGTCTGGTGAGTCTGTATGGAAACACTACTCGTGATTTGCACAGCCCCAGGCTTTTGAGTGGCAAAATGGGCTATTGTTGCCGCTTGCTTCCTCACTGCAAGCCGCCATTGTTGTTTGAATCAAAAGTGTCGCTGCTCTGATACGTCACATCTATGAAAATCCCGCCCGACGATCCTGATTGGCCCATCCATTTTGTGGGGTATTGAAATCCCTCCCAATGGCAGCAAGTCCAGATGGATGTGTGGAGCTCAGTGGAACTACATCCATCTGGCGGGAGTCAGGTTGGTTTTACACCACCTCAGACTTCCAATACAAGACAGACTTCTGCCATCTACAGAAACACTCGGATGACTCTGCAGTTGTTAGATGCATCAGAGATGAACAGGAAGCTGAGTACAGGGAGATGGTGGACTGCTTTGTAGCATGGTGTGGAAACAATCAGCTCAATCTGAAAGTGGGTAAGACAGGAAATTATTGTAGATTTTAGGAGAAACAGGAATAATACCAACTCTATTATCATACTGGGAGAAGTAGTGGAAGTTGTGGAGTATAAATACCTCCGTATTTACCTGGACAACAAATTAGGCCGGAGACAACTGAAGCTGTCTACAAGAAGGGACAGAGCAGACTGGACTTCCTGAGGAAGCTTCAGATCTTCTCTGTTGTGGAGAGTATGATCTCCTCTGCCATCGTCTGCAAGGAAGGATTCTTCATAAAATGAAGAACTTAATGGACCTTCCTAAGCATCATCTTCATCAGACTGTTATACAACAGCAGAGCATCTTCAGTCAGAAGCTTCTCCAGACCAGCTAAAGACAGGCTGGTTCAGGAGATGCTTCCTGCCTGCAGCCATCAGCATCTACAACTCATTGAAGAAATCCCCACGAGTTACACCAGCATTTAATTTGCCTTTGGGATTAATAAAGTATTTTTAATGGAATTGAATTGAAGGTAAAAAATTATCCAATGTCTCCGAATAAAAAATAAAAGCAGATTAAATTAGTGGATAAAAAAAATTCTTCCACAGTGATGAAAAAGAGTCCTTGCTTAGTTGTTACACCTGCTTTGTTGCAGGTTTTGTCGCCATAGTTGACGCAAACAATTAGATTTGGGGGCAGTTACTTTTTCACGTAGGGTCACATTGGTTTGGATAGCTTGTTTTCCTTAATAGTTAAAGTGTGTTCATTTAAAAACTGATGTATGTTATACCCGTTTTGTTTTTGTCTGGTATTGTAATTTAATGTTCTGAAACATTTGTCTGACAAAAAAAGCAAATATATGATGTCCTTATAGATAGTAGATGTGATTCTTGGGTGATAATAAACATGATTTCCTTTCAATTTAAGGTTATTTATAGTCTTAAATGTTTATTTTGCTTTTTGATACCTTATTAATATCAATCCTGACTGAGCATATAGACATTTGTAGAAATCTCTTCCTTTAATCGCAATTGTAACTAAATAGAGGTATATAATTAATCCTTTAAAGGGTCCTCTATTATTAACAAATTTGATTATGAGGCAGATTAAATAATCTACTATGATGTAGTTTAAATTACTTTATCAACACTACAACTCAAACGAGATATTTACTGCAGATGAATGACAAATAAGATGTTTTATTCTTCATTTTAAACATTACTAAATATCCAAATTAGCTCAGAATGATGAAAAAGGTAAAAAAAAAGCTATATTTTCTATTTAAGATGAAGCAAAAGCCTTTTTTCATCATCTTTCCAAACTTGCATGTCTTCTGTGTCCGACAACAGGTTAATGGGGCAAAACAACACAATTAAATGAGTCAACAGTTTGTGGTTAGAACCATTAACAATGTGGCTGAGCCGGCCCAAATTGCAGACATTTCTGTCGAAAGCTTTTTTACAGCATTTTACTCACAAAAAAACACACCGACATCCTTCATTAACACACATTACGCTATTCCTAAAGTGAGGTTGGTAAATGGTCGTCTTGTTGGGGTAAAACCTGTTGCCCATCCAGCGTGCAGAGTAAAGAACTTAACCTTTAGCAGGTGTTTAACTCTCAGGATACAATACACAACATCAACATGTTGGAGCAAAGGTGAAAGAACTTGTTCCCTTTGTTTTAGGCTGCCTGCGGGAAAGCCCTTCTCCTCTGATGATGCATTCGCCTCAAATGCCTCAGTTTCATCCAATGGGACATCAATCACCTTTACAGACCAAGAAGCATGTAAGCAAATCAGAAAAGTTGTATCAGTGTGTGGCGACGTCATTTAGTCCTTGGAAAGTGATTCATTATATGAGCTGGTTTTCCTTCCTGTAGGAACAGAGGTCCAGCTTCATTGGAGTTAAAGAGGAGAGGCCTCCTCAGTCTCCAGATCTACCTTCTTCGCCTTTCAGCCCTGCAATCCGTCACGACATAACCAAACCCGACAACAAACACAGTGAGTGAAAGATTAACTCTCATAAGAAAGGGTAAAATAGCATTTAACTGGAATTAATAAAAATAAGGTCTCTTTTCCCACAATTTATTAATTATATATTTTCTCTTTGAGTTGCCACGTATCAACTTTGATTCTTACGAACAGAACAATGATATCAAAAGTCCCAAGCAGTGCTTGAAAAAAAAAAAAAAAATCCCCATTTAGGTGTAGAAAAATCCCGTTAAAATTGGACATGTTCAAGTTTAACAGATTTTTAAATGGAGCCGATCTGGTCCATATGCTTTAAAAGATTGTGTAATAGTCCTTTATTACTTTGCCCAATCTGAAGCCAAATCAAACGTTGTTTCAAGTTATGTGGAACATAAAGATAATAAACATTTACTAGTAAAAAGCTTTACGCTTAAGTATCCAGAGATGTATGAAAACCAACATAAAACTTAAATATCGCTCTCAAACATCGATGCATTTCAAATAAACAAACGACGCTTAGCCTGACGGGGGGGGGCAGGCTCATAATACGCTGGGGGAAATCCTGGATATTCTATTTATTTTTTATCTGTAAATAAATTGGCATCATTTTACAAACAGCATGGTTAGACATTCCTCTAATGATGGATGGAGTTCTTGAGAGCACACAAATTCACTTGAACTGTGTGTTTTAACTTTCTTCATAAAAAGAGAGTAAACTGAAAAACAACAAAAAATGTCTCAGATCTTTTTTTTTTTTTTTTAGAAATCGACACCCTCTCTGAAACTAGAATCATATTCTGCGCATTGTCTTAAAAAAAATCTCTGCTGTAATGAGTTAAACTTGCTCAGGATGCACATTAATAAATGTCTGTTTAGGTTTAGAGAGGAAGCCACTGGATGGTTCTCGTCCCATTCCTCGCCTCCCAAACTCCCCATCACCGGCCGCCTCCCAACAGGACCACAAAATCAAGCAAGAACCCAATACCCCCATTGCACCCAAGAAAACACAGGTCTGTTCAAGTTTCGTATGAAAAAGTAATGTGCCGTACCCAATAAAGGCCTCTTTATTTTCCACGTCTTTGACTCGTTTCCTATTTCTGAACTAACCCGATCCCCCCCCCCCCCTTTCATCCTTTGTTTCCTCCCAGGATGTGAAATTAAAGAACATGGGTTCATGGGCCAGCCTGGCTCAGAGGTCCCAGTCAGCACCGACTTCATCGCTGCGCTCATCAAGCGACAGCTTTGAGCGGTACAGACGAGTCGCCATGGAGAAAGAGGAGAGGGAGAGACAGCTGAAAGCCCAGGCAGAGCAAGCCAAGAGAGTTCAAGAAATGCGGTAAGAGACAGGGGCATGTAACGATAATGAGACAGAAGTCAGCTCACTGACGATAATAAACAACTCTCATTCAGCGGAGAAACATTTAAGAGACAACAATAGCCACCTTTCTTTACAATAAAAGTCTCAAACCTTCCCTTCATGGAGCCTATCTACTTTTTTGATGCCTCCCAGGTGCTGTTTACAGACTTCACCGTAAATCTCCTATTTTAGATGGACCCACAACAGTGTTTCCACTTAGCTTTGCTTTAATATCACAGAGTACAGCTTTATATGTGCAGCCATCTTCTGTCTCTCTCATTTATTAATCTTTCTGTCTCTCTTTTTAAGTTTCTGTCTCTATCGTGTAAATTTACACATGTTTATATTCTGAAGGCTTCCTGCGTTTCTTACTTCCTACTTCTTGATCTCTTTAAAATCTAGATCTGCCAGTTTATAATATTTTTGAGCGTAACTTCATTCAATTCTAATTTTATTACATTTGGGATCTGCTCCTGATCCGTTCTTGGGGTCTATCTACCGATTAAAAAAAGCATTTTCCAAGAACAAAGCAGCCATCTGTTTTCAGTGATGGACTCAGGAAGGTGGATTTTTGTTTCCAACAAGCAGACTTTTGGTGATTTGAGACAATCAAAGCAAATGGTATTTTTGTAGGATATCTGAAAATGACCATAGAGCTGTTTACTTGTTGAGAACAGGCTGCATTGAGTGTTTATGCTTATAATAATCCAGTTTAAACAGATGTGATCATCCTCATATTTGCATCTGGCAAACGTTCTCAGTATATTGAAGTAATCAAGGCACCACGTGAAATCAACAGATGCGTCCTTTTTCAGTTGTAACACAACAGAAAAAAAACTAACAATGGACGCATTTATCTCATTGGATCCTGCGCTCCCAACACAAGCGATACTAATTCTTAAGCGTTAACCGCCCCATGCTCCCCCATCAGAACAGACGCCGCCGACGTCTTCACGGCTAGTAGACGCTCAGCGCTCCCGACTCGGTGGGAGTTTTTAGTGCAGCCATCCTCATAAACTGGGTCCGTTTACATAACGCAGAAATATTTACCAAGGCAGGTCAAAATGATGTCGCAACTCTGAGCTCTCTCTCTCTCTCTGCTGGCGGGAGTGTGAGTCTACCTGCGTGTGAACCCAGGTGACCCTGAGCTGAAAGTAAAGAAACGACGACTTGGCTTAGGCGCAACATTAAAGGGGGCAGCACACTTTGTTGCACCGCGCTGACTCTTTGCCGACATTTTAAACTGCATGTCACTAACCTGCCAGTCCTTGGTGCAGAGAGGCTGTGACGCTGCAGGAACTTGCAAGTCGCAGCTGCCTTGGAGGCTTCTTCCTGTCGAGCAGCTGTGTGACGTCACGTATGCACTCGTAAAATTGAGCGCTGCACGTACCTGCCCGCGGACTCATGCTCGCCTTATTATTGTCTTATTATGTGGGAGCCCAGAGACAGAAATGGCTTAGGATGCGATCTGGTGCTATTTAGAAAGGGTTATTTTAGTAAAATGAACCGTGAACACACACAGACGTATAATGATTTACTACATGTCCTTACCTTCTTGGGGGGCTTTCCCACCTCATGTCTCTGTCCTCCCATTCTTCAATACTTATCCTAACTACAGTACCTCCATTCAGCCCTTCTTTTCTTCCTTCCTTTCAGTCTTTGTTTCTGCTTTCCTTTATTAATTCCTTGTTTCCTTTCTACTTTCCTTCCTTCTTTACCTTCTTGCCTTTCCTTTTTTCTTCCTTTCCTACATTGTGGTGTTCCTCCTTTCTTTCCTTGTCTTTCTGTTCTTCCTCCCAAGTGTCCTTTTTTTCTGCCATTTTTTACTTCCTTTTGATCTTCTTTACTTCCTTGTCCTTAGTTCCTCTCCTTGTCTTCTTCTTTTGTCCCTCCCTCCCTCGTGTCCTTTTTTTCATTCATGTCTGTTCTGCTTTCCTTCTTTGTGTCCTTCTTACATTCATTCTTCTTGCTTCTTTCCATCTTTTGTCTTGCCTTCCTGTCCCCACCTTTTCTCCCATGTGTCCTTCTTTTCTTTGTTTTCTTGATGTATTTCCTTGTTTCCTTAAAGTGAGAGTAAAGGATTGACAAGTGTGGAAACATCTGGGATTTTTTTTTTTTTACCTGAAGAAGGTTGATTTTAATCTTTGATGGTTATTTATTAAAACCGTTTCAGTGTCGGTGGAATAATTTACAAACGTCTGATAATAAGACTTTTCTGAAACCGTGACGTGGCTTACTGTTGTTTCCGTGCTGTAGCCGTGACGACGATGACCCATTGGAGCACAGTCGTCGGGGGCGACAGTCACCCCTGGCTCCAACACCTCCAGCTTCCTCTCCGCCCACTCACTCCCCTCAAGCTCCTCCCGCTCCCGCCAAACAAGCCGCACCTCCGCCGCCCCCGGCCGCACACAGCGCTCTCGACCAGCAGAGGGACAGGGAGCGCCTCCGTGAGCGGGAAAGGCGCCGGAGAGAGAGGGAGGCGGTAAGAACTGTGCTGTAATTACGCTTTTTTTTTTGTGTCATCTGTGGGATCGTGCTGTGACCCTTCACGCTCTTGTCTTTCCCGCAGATGGCCGACAACATTGACATTAATTTCCAGAGTGACCTGATGGCAATTTTTGAGGAGAGTCTTTTCTGAAAAAGAAACGCGACGGCGAAACAGAAGGACTTAGTTACAACATTTGCAAATGTACAAGAAAAAAAACAAAAAACACGCAACGAAGCTCTGAGATTACACGGCTGCCGCTGACACAAACCCACAGCACCGGACCTAACCGTAACTGACCCGTTCTCGCAGCTTGTTGCGATCGGGAACGTAGACAAATGGGTTTTCTCCTCTTCCGGCCTCAGATATGTTTCTCGCTTGACGTTATTGGTTACTTTCTGATCTCCGAGGACAATGGGATAAATACACACAGTCTGAAACATTGAGAAGGAGAGCATCAAGGTTTAATCCCCTGCATTATATTAAATTAAGGACCTGGGGCGATTTGTGGGGGAAGAGAACAAATCAACGGATCACTTTGTTTCTACTTTTATTCGTTCAGCAGATCTTCAGATGTTAGTGGGGAAGTCTGGGTTCTCGTGATTAAGTTTGTAAGGTTTGTCAGCGATCATTTAGAAGTTTATTGTTTTCTCAGGACACAGTGGGGGCAAAAAAAATATAAAAAAAAAATCACCCGAGCAGGACGAAAAAACCCAACACCTTCTTTATAAGACCTCCTTTCACCTTCTACTTCCCTCTGCAGCATTCAGAAGCAACAATGTTTTAAAAGTTTCAAAGTGTGTCCCTTGCCTTAGCGCTCTGGCCTGTAAACTAATCACACCCTACAAATTATACATATTATATATATGAATAGATACACGAATATATATATATATATATATATATATATATATTATATATGACAAAAAGTCAGTGAAAAAGAATATGAGAGGGATATTGTTTGTGGAGAGCAAAGCTCGTGTCTGTGTTCATCTCTGAGCTATGGTTTTGATTTTGTAGACTTTACTGTAAAGAAGAAAAACTTTTTTATGATTCTTGAGAGGATTGTTTGGTCTGTCTTATTCTCATATTTTCAGTTATTTTATTTTTTTCTTAACTCTATGCCAAAACCAATCCATTGAGTGCTGAAAGTTGTTTCACATTTTCTACATGTAAAATGCATTGTCTTTTCACTTTATATTAAAAGTTCTGTCATCATTGCTATTTAAATTGACCCCACTACCCCCCCCCCCCCCCCCCCCCCATTTAAATCGAAAGTTATGCAAGCGTTTTCACTTTATTAGTTGAAAAATCAGTTTCACAGGACTTTTGTGTGACTCTAGGTCCTATCATTTGGTAGTAATTCGATAAATCTGCACTGAAGTCTTTAATCAATTTACATCCTTTTTTCATTCATGTGAATATTTTTTGTCTGTCTTGCCCATCTCGTCTGCCATGATGATGTCCTCAACGGTCTCTTTGATAGATTTTCTCCTTACCGTTTTGTTTTTTTTCCCCCCGTCTTTTCTCAGCCTATCCTGCGTTCATTGTCCGTAGTGAGAGCTTTTTGGATTCTGTGTGCCATTGTGTTTATCTGGAAGTGGAAGCTATTTTCACTTTCTTTAGGCGGCTCAGAGATCCAAGGGTGTAATTTCTGTCATTTTCCTCTTTATTTTATTTAATTTTTTGTATTTTCTGCATTTTGCTTTCCTCTCTTCACAGCTTCAAGGTTTCCTTTTTCTCCTTTGCTCTTTTATTCTTTGATTTATTTTACCCAGAACAATGTGTTGCTATGTTGGTGAGTGAGGCATTGAGGTCAATAGATTCATCTTCATATAATGGAGTAAAGCATCTTTTTTTTTTTTTTTTAAGAAAAGTATTAAAATATTTAAAAACTTTACACTGGTGCTCGTCGCTTTTTCTCCCCCCAGTGTTAGAAACGGGATGTTCTGCAGATTCTTCACTCATTGAATGCGTCGCCGTGCAGCTCTGTGTAAAAGTGACACCCGCTGGTTTTATTATGTCTTTATGGTACTTCTTGGATATTTCAAATATCAAAGATCTGAAATGATTTTAATTATCGGTTGCATCACTGAAATTCGATCTTCTTTGGCAGAATTGTTTCCATTCAGCCACTTGAGAGCATCTCAATGGGATTTAAGTCTGGACTTTGACTAGACCACTCCAGAGCTGTATTTTGTGAGCCTCTCACACAGCCCAGCACCCGTTGACCTTCATAAGGGAATGCAGGGCTTCACGGGGCGACTGAGTGATGTCATGAAAAATGGTTTGTGTGACAGGCAAGCAGCAGAATTTTGAAGTTTACACGAATCAGGAAGTCGCAGCAAGACGACTGGATCTACAACTTTAACCTTAAGCCTTTTGGCTGCAGGATTGCTACACTGAGTAGCTACGTCCGCCTCTGTTGCTTTAAAAGGGACAGTGTGACATGCACCCACATATACATAGGGCGATTAATAATAATGCAATGGTTGGCTGCATTTGAACAATCTTCCTCATTGGTCGATAGTATTGCAGATGATTACTGGAAGTGTGGGTTGTTTTTATGGGTGTTATGGTTAGCAACCTGAACAATGGAATTTACCCCTCTGTGGTTAATAAAGTTTTATTGTTTTCTGAGGAGGCTTTCGACAGATGCTGCAGTCAGTGACTTACCGCATCTATCATCCCACACTGCTAGCTTCATTTTTCTTCGGTAGGCCGACCACTTATGGGAAAGTTCAGCGCTGTTACAGGTTTTCTCCATTTGTGGAAGAGGGCTCTCAGTGGGGTTCATTGGAGTCCCAACGTGTTAGAAATGATATCGTAACCCTTTCCAGAAAGAGGCCAGTTGCTGTCCCTCATCTGTTTTAAAATTTTTTTGATCGGGACATGATGTGTTGCTATTTGAGCACTTTTAGCCTCTTCGTGTTGTAACACAGGTTCTATTGAATAGACATCCCGTTTCTACGGGTCAGCCAAGTAATCAGGTATGGGTGTGGGTAGTAAAACAAACCTAAAAATAAATTAACATTCATTATTTAACTAAATTTACAGGTTGGATAACTTTTTTTTATTAGATAAGCTAAATCAATTGCAAACTGATTTTTGTTTTGACTGGATGTTTTTGTCTGATTAAAATTTGTTTTAGTGAACCATTTAAAGTTTGCCAATAAAGCAAAAACAAGAAATCTATAAGTGGGCAAATAGTTTTTCACAGCACTGCATGTCAATGCAGCAACATTTCTTCTTGTTCATTGATTATGAACAACTGCTCATTGCTAAGGGGCGGACCAGTTTCGGTTTAATTTGCATGTTATCTAAGTCATAACAATGTCTTTTTGGGTAATAATATAAAGCTTGGAACTCCACATTACTCCAGACATTTGAATTGAGAAAGCTTTCTGGATGGGAAGCGAAACGTATTCAAACTTTGGAAAAAAAGTCCAGTTGTCTTGTTTTTTTAACTTTTTTTTTTTTTTTAAATGATCATGACCTGGATGACTGAGAATCTTCACCAGCATAATAATTATGAAATAACACTGATGGTTGGAGAAGGAAAATGTACGGAACAGTTTTGGGATAACCTTTTGGGATTTAAAAAAGATATGCACATAAAATACAGGAATTCTAACACTCAGTTTGGCTTCATTTACTCATTCCATGGTACTTTTAAAGAACAATATAAACCATCTAATTAAAAACATTGAGCACACAACACATGTTGGGCAACCATGTTCTCTTATTTTTCCCATTTTGAACTGTAGCTAAGGAAAATTGCCCTCTGTCCTGTCACGTATTGTCCATCCATCCACTGACTACAACAGGTTGTGTTGGCTGGGGGACTGGTGCATAACTGCAGCGGTTCATGTGCATCACCCCTCAGGGATACAGGAGGTCAAGGGGTACTTGAATCTTTTTTTTTATGTTGAAACATTTATCATTTTAAAATATCTCCTTTATTTTTAGATGAATTATCCCCAACAATTTTGGGGGATCATATTAAATTATGATTGATTTTTGATGAATATTACATTACTCTGAATAAATAATCAAAGGTTCTTTTTTCTAAACTATTTTTTAGTGATGGGTCATTTGGCTGCAATAAAATGGGAATTTATTTGAAGACTTTTCATATATATTTACCGGGGGTTCCAATAATTGAAATGTTGAATGTTGATTACACATAGAAATAGATTCAAATATACTTTATTAATCCCAAAGGGAAATTAAATGCTGTTGTAATAGGGCTGGACGATAATTCAATAACAATATATCTCGATCGATAGACGAGTGGTTCAGTAGAAAAAAAAAAAAAACGTTCAATAGAACAGTTTTCCTCCCTTTTGCATTTTAGCCTATCATGTAGGTTAGTACTACAGTCATTACATCCTCCCAACCAATCACAATCGCAGACCCAGGAAAATTCCTTCACCAAGCTTCAGAGTTCAGAGAGCACGCGTTTAAGACTTAGAGTTTTGGTAAAAATTTGATTGAATAAAGAGTTGTGTTTGAATTCAGTGTTCTTTATTTTAAAAATAGGTCATTAAGCAACAGCATAAAATGACCAGGACTGCTCTTAAAATATATTTTTTTAATATAATAATTATTGATATTGATATGATTTCTATTTTATCTATATGCTTTTTTTTCCTATATAGTCCAGCCCTATGTTATGTTGTAACTCCTATTGATCCAAGAGTTATTGTAGGTTAAAAAAAAAAAGAACACAGACATAGACAACAAAATTGGTCATCCAGGTCATGATCTTGTTCCATTTTTTAACTGAAACAAAACGTTTTGACCTATATACTAAAAACTGCGTAAACGGTCAGAAAGCTACCAATAAAACGTTTAGATTAAAGCATGTTCAAGTGTTCAGAATACAGAAACAAATTCAAATGAGAATCTGTGGGAAGCCTTGAAACTTAGCGTTCCAGACCAAGTTTCATTTACTCATACTGAGGTTGTGGTAATTTCTGAAAAAAAGGGCAAACAATTCCATCTGTAGGTGAGAGAGGAGCGCAGAGGCATGCACCAACAAACTAGCAGCTGTTACTGCTGCAAAAAGTGGCTCTACAAAGTATAAGGGGCTGCACACCACACTTTTCAGGGTTATTTGTACCAAAAAAGTATAGGTGAGACACTAGTGGTTTTAGCAAACGCTGTGCCGTTAAAGTAGAGTAGAGGAAGATGTGGTTGAGACCAGTTCAAACCAGCTACATGTTGCAAGTAAGCAGCAGAGACACATGAAGGTCATTAATCACTGACTCTGAAATCAAAAATACTATATTATTTACTGCTGTGCCTCTTTTGTTGAAGACAACCCCCAATCATGTGCTATCACACATCTGATTGCTCAGCGTATAGAGAGAGATTAAAAAAACTGCTCCCTTGTGTAGCTCTGCTCGCTGATAGCGCCCACCGCAGCTTGTGAAGATGTGTTTTACTCAACGTTTTGCCGGCTTTTGGATTTCGAACGAGTAGTTCTGTGGTTTTGCACGGTGGAACAGAAACCCTCGCTTGTCAGACTAGTGAGCGAATGTGACGATGGGAAGACTGACAAGTTGGCCTCTGAATTCATCAGGTGAGAGGACGAGGGAAATTCAACATTAACAGAGGCGATTGAAATCTTTACTTTTCTGAAAATACTGTTATGAGAAAAACACCTTTGGAGGGTTTGCGGGGTAAAATACCTCCAAATAAGAGTTGCAGGTGGAAGGAATGGAAATGTTTCTGAGAGGTTACCGAGTGAAAAGGAAACATTGAGAGACATCAGCTTGTGCTGCATGAGGTCGCATGAGGCCGCATGAGGCCCTTGAAGTCTTGTTTGAGGAACCGAGCAGCTGTAGTCGTAGCAGGGTTACACGATCCTTTTGTAGAAGCAGCTCTGCACACTTGACTTGTGTCAAGTTGGTTATCCTGCAGACAAAAAAGGAAACACTGTTTTACCCTGCTTCTCTCTTTGCTTTGCTCCGCATTACCTTCATCTTAATGACTTGGATTTCATTCTTTCTGTCCAAATCAAGGCGCTCTGCACTTGGAACCCGACTTTCTTGTTCTCCTTGGAGTGCTGCAGCTTACAGTGCCTTGCAGAAGTAATCCCCCCCACCACCACCACCACCGTTGAACACCTGAAAACTGAAAATGTGGTCCATTCTTCTTGCAAAACAGCTCAATCTCAGAGTTAGATCGGATGAAGCATCTGTGAACGCACATGTTCAACTGTTGCTAAAAATTCAAGATTGGTTTAGCCTTTTTCTTGACTGGACCATTCTAACATAGTAATATGACTTGATCATTGCTTCCTTGTCTACCGGTTTAGTGTTGCACTGCTGGAAAGTGAACTTCTGCATCAGCCTCAAGTCTTTTGCAGCTTCTACAATTTTTATTTTTCAAGAATTGTTCTGTATTTCGCTCTGCCTTTCTGTCCCGGATTAAGAAAAAGCATTCCCACAGCATGATGCTGCCACCATCATGTCCACTGTTAGTTTTCTACCAGTACCATGAATATAAGACAGATTGTTTTATTTTTGTCTAAAATCTCATCCGAGCACATTCTTCTACATGTTCCCCACATCACATTTGGCAAACTGAAAATGGGACTTCTTATGGTTTTTCTCCAAAAATGGCTTCTTTTGTGACAATTCTGCATAAATGGCAACTGTGGCTCATGGGTAGTCGTCTTGTCATCAGAAAGTTGTGGGTTCAGTTACAGCTTCCTCCAGCCGTGTGTCAGTGTAGGGAAGAAAGCACTAAAATGATCTTTTAGGCCTTTATGCAAAATGCTGTGTCTAGTGGAAAACTATCTCTGTGTGTCACTTTGAATGCATCATACGCACAGTGACCCGTGGTGGCGGCAGCATTATGCTGTGGGGATGCTTTTCTTCAGCAGGGACAGGGCCAGAGTTAACGGGAAGATGGATGGAGTTAAATGCAGGGTCGTTCGGGTTAAAAACTGCTAGAGGTTTAACCAAGACTGGAGGCTGGTGGTCCACTTCCAGCAGGATAACAACCATCAAACAAAGCCAGAACAAAGTCCAGATCCAAATCCAATTATGAATTGAACTGAGGAAAAACGGGTTAAAAGCTCAGGGTCAAAGCTGGTGGGCAGAACCCCAAAAGACTTGCAGCTTTAACTGCAGCAAAAGGCGGTTCTACAAAGTGCCGACTCAGTTGGGCTGAAAATAAATGCACACCACACTTTTCAGATTTTTATTTGGAAGTTCTTTATATTGAAAAATAAGCCCAACCTTGTGTTTTCCAAAAATCCATTATGGTTAGCGCTCATTGTGTGACAAAACGTAGGAAAGTTGAAATGAAACTAAAGATGTCTGCTTTTTCATTGGATGGTTTTATTCTGAACTAAGAGGGAAAACAGCCTCATTAAAGTGAGCAAACAAGCTGAAAGCCTAACGTAAACACTTGAAAAGATTTAGAAAATCTGACTTTTCAGTATTAGCTTCAGCACATGCAGAGATTGATCCACACATGCAGCTGAACAAGTTTCAACTTAATGTACGTTTATTCACCTTCATAATCCTCCAAGGCAAACCGAGCGTTCTGCTCTGGTCAGGTTTACTTACTTCCTAAATGAAACAAGCAGGGTCACACTAAGTTCCTGATCTCATCTACACTATATTTCCCCTTCCTTCATCCTTAAGCAGGCAGGATGTGTCGATCTGGAGAAGAATGGGGGAGGAGGTACCTCCAGAGAAGCCCTACCGACGGCTAGTGATAAACATGTTTGGACCCGTCTCCATCCTCGGTTGGGGTCGGAACCGCCGCAGTCTTCCCGTCAGCAGCATTAAAAGAGGCGGTGGATGGAAATCAGTGATGGGAATAATCACAGGGACATCAAGGCTTTCCCAAATATTCACACCAGATGGCAATAAGCAACTCCACGTGTGATTTATGCACACCCAATCACGCAAAGTCACAATTCAAGCTTTTAACACGTTGCACAAGACCCCCGTATAATTCTGTGGAAAACACATACTTAGAGCTGCTGACACATTCTGCAGCTTACACGCAACGGGCCCCCATGCTGCGCTTTGGGCTGCACATGGTTGCCTGTGGGAAGTGATCTGGCTGCCATTTGGCTGTTGACCGGGCCTTCCCTTTCTGTCTCTGCTGTTTCACCACACACCGGCTGAGAGCATTTATGCCATAAATCACTCTGAAGAACGTCTGCTTTTTGCCTCGCTGTTCTACAGGAATCCTCAAGCCTTTCCTTCCCTCCCATCCTGCTCTATAACAGGACTTCCTTTTGTCTGTTTGACTCTTTTTTTAGTAACAGAAGACATTTAAAAAAACCTGCTGACCTTTTCTTATTGCAGAATTTACAAAAACTAGAAAATCTTGAATCAAACGTTTGTTCACGGGTACAGGGTTTCTCTAAGATTTTTAATAAATGTTTTAATAATTCAGTTAACAGTATTTCTTCAGCATTTCTGAAGATTTCCCTATTTATTTGAACTTTAGTTCAATTTTAAGTCATTACCAGTCCAGAATTATCATCATCAGCTGATTTTCTTGTTTTGTTAGACCACTTAACTTTGACCTATGATTCATTTAGCTACAAAAAAAACCTCAGAGATGTTGTTTGTACATATA
Organism: Fundulus diaphanus; assembly: GCA_037039145.1. Classification (NCBI taxonomy): domain Eukaryota; kingdom Metazoa; phylum Chordata; class Actinopteri; order Cyprinodontiformes; family Fundulidae; genus Fundulus; species Fundulus diaphanus. Next base: position 14,997,083 of record CM073123.1, on the reverse strand, counting down.
GGGAACATTTAACCTCAAAAGTATCCATATCCATTACCAACCAACCAAGTAGTTAGTTTCTGGTGGATATGAAACAGCTGTCTCTTAAAAGATGATCAAACAGTGTAAAAGTATAAATTTTTGAAATAAATAATTTACCTGTCTTTATTTACATTTTATTTTAAAATGGTCTTTCAAGAATCAGTAATATCCTTCTCAATGATCAGTAAAAAAAATCTTGCTGGCGTTTCAACTATACCTTCTTTTAGTTGCTGATCAGCTTTTTGCATGTTTCCACTGGTATTTTTTCCATCTTTGGTCAGGACTTTCTTCCCATCACCCTAATCTTTCGTTGCCTCCATAGATTCTCAATCAGAGTCAACAATTCAATTCAATTCAATTTTATTTATATAGCGCCAATTCATGAAACATGTCATCTCAAGGCACTTTACAAAGTTAAATTCAATCATATTATACAGATTGGGTCAGATTATACAGATTGGTCAAAAATGTTCCTATATAAGAAAATCAGTTGATTGCATCAAAGTCCCGACAAGCAGCATTCACTCCTGGAGAAGCGTAGAGCCACAGGGAGAGTCATCTGCATTGTCCATGGCTTTGCTGCAATCCCTCATACTGAGCAAGCATGAAGCGACAGTGGAAAGAAAAAACACCCGTTAGCGGGAAGGAAAAACCTCCAGCAGAACCGGGCTCAGTATGAACGGTCATCTGCCTCGACCGACTGGGGTTACAGAAGACAGAGCAGAGACACAACAAGAGAGACAAAAAGCACAGAAGCACACATTGATCCAGTAATCTGTTCTACATTAGATGGTAATAGCGGGTGATCTGTCTTCTCTGGATGATTTCACAGTCAACAGAACGTCAGACCAGGTGTACCTACTATGAAGAAAAAAAGAGAGAGAACAAAAAGTTAAAAGCTGAAATGACAACAGTCATTTCAATGTAATGCAATGCAAATCTGGAGAACAGTAAAAATCAGTAGAGTGAGAAAAATAGGCCCTGATGTCCTCCAGTAGCCTAAGCCTATAGCAGCATAACTATAGAGGTAGCTCAGGGTAACATGAGCCACTCTAACTATAAGCTTTGTCAAAAAGGAAGGTTTTAAGATTAGTCTTAAAAGTAGACAGGGTGTCTGCCTCACGGACCAAAACTGGGAGTTGGTTCCACAGGAGAGGAGCCTGATAGCTAAAGGATCTGCCTCCCATTCTACTTTTAGAGACTCTAGGAACCACCAGCAGACCTGCAGTCTGAGAACGAAGTGCTCTGTTAGGAACATACGGGGTAATCAGAGCTCTGATATATGATGGAGCTTGATTATTAAGGGCTTTATACGTTAGAAGAAGAATTTTAAATTCTATTCTTGATTTAACAGGAAGCCAATGAAGGGAAGCTAAAATTGGAGAAATATGATCCCGCTTGTTGATTTTCATCAGAACTCTTGCTGCAGCATTTTGGATCAGCTGAAGACTTTGAACTGCATTTTGTGGACTTCCTGATAGTAAAGAATTACAATAGTCCAGCCTTGAAGTAACAAATGCATGGACTAGTTTTTCAGCATCACTCCTGGACAGAATGTTTCTAATTTTGGCATATTCCGGAGGTCAAAAAAGGAAACCTGTTTAATATGGGATTTAAATAATATGTCTTGGTAAAAAATAACACCAAGATTGTTTCTTTATTACCAGAGGTAAATTTAATGCCACCCAGAATAGGTGATTGATTAAGAACTTTATTTTTTGAGTACTCTGGTCTAAAGATTACAACTTCTGACTTGTCAGAATTTAAAAACAGGAAATTTAAAGTCATCCTGGTCTTGATGTCATCAAGATATGCCTGTAGTCGAAGTAATTGTAGTTATTAATTGGCCTGGGACTAAATAATGAATCAGACCTCCTCCTCGTCCTGTAGTTCTGGGAATGTGGAAATTTAAATAGAGGGAGTTGACTCATTTATACTTACAGTAGTCCTCTTGCAGCCAGGTGAGACAAGTACGGTTTTGCAACAACAACAAAAAAACAACCCCCCCCCCCCAAAAAAGTAAAACTTTGACCAGGTATTCAACAAACTTTTGTTTGTTGAATACCTTTTCTGCTCGTTAACACTTAATTTCTAAGCAGCCAATCACATGGCGGCAACTCAGTGCATTTAAGCATGTAGACATGGTCAAGAGAATCTCCTGCAGTTCAAACCGAGCATCAGTATGGGGAAGAAAGGTGATTTGAGTGACTTTGAACGTGGCATGATTGTTGGTGCTAGAAGGGCTGGTCTGAGTATTTCAGAAACTGCTAATCTACTGGGATTTTCACGCACAACCATCTCTATGGTTTACAGAGAATGGTCCGAAAAAGAAAAAACATCCAGTGAGCGGCAGTTCTGTGGGCGGAAATGCCTTGTTGATGCCAGATGTCAGAGGAGAATGGCCAGACTGGTTCGAGCTGATAGAAGGGCAACAGTGACTCAAATAACCACCCGTTACAACCAAGGTGGGCAGAAGAGCATCTCTGAACGCACAGTACGTCGAACTTTGAGGCAGATGGGCTACAGCAGCAGAAGACCACATCGGGTGCCACTCCTTTCAGCTAAGAACAGGAAACTGAGGCTACAATTTGCACAAGCTCATCGAAATTGGACAATAGAAGATTGGAAAAACGTTGCCTGGTCTGATGAGTCTCGATTTCTGCTGCGACAGACGGATGGTAGGGTCAGAATTTGGCGTCTACAACATGAAAGCATGGATCCATCCTGCCTTGTATCAACGGTTCAGGCTGGTGGTGGTGGTGTCATGGTGTGGGGAATATTTTCTTGGCACTCTTTGTGCCCCTTGGTACCAATTGAGCATTGTTGCAACGCCACAGCCTACCTGAGTATTGTTGCTGACCATGTCCATCCCTTTATGACCACAATGTACCCAACCCATGATGGCTACTTTCAGCAGGATAATGCGCCATGTCATAAAGCTGGAATCATCTCAGATTGGTTTCTTGAACATGACAATGAGTTCGCTGTACTCAAATGGCCTCCACAGTCACCAGATCTCAATCCAATAGAGCATCTTTGGGATGTGGTGGAACGGGAGATTCGCATCATGGATGTGCAGCCGACAAATCTGCGGCAACTGTGTTATGCCATCATGTCAATATGGACCAAACTCCCTGAGGAATGCTTCCAGCACCTTGTTGAATCTATGCCACGAAGAATTGAGGCAGTTCTGAAGGCAAAAGGGGGTCCAACCCATTACTAGCATGGGGTACCTAATAAAGTGGCCGGTGAGTGTATATATATATATATATATATATATATATATATATATATATATATATATATATATATATATATATATATATATATATATATATATGTGTGTGTGTGTACAATAGAAAGATAAAATAAAAGGCAACACAGTTTTATTAGAAAATAACATTCTTTGCATCTACAAGGTAATTCCCATATAGCTACAGCAAATAGATTTGTTCATCAATCATCTAACGATTTATGCATTAGACTGTCAGTGTGTAAATTAAGGAACATTTACCTTCAGCACTGGCAAGCATGAGGTACATTTTTAAAACTTAAATAAAAATGCTGCAGATATTTACAGAGATACTGTCGGTGATTTGGACCCAAATTGTTTAATGATGTTTGATTTCTCAATTGGGTTCATTGCAGTTTCTAAAATTGTTTAACAAACTCAAAATCAGTGACACAGAACAAGGGCAGCTCTTGTAGTGAGTCATCAGTACGCAGGTGTCAGTGTCTATCGGAAATGGTTGGTAAAAGAATGTAAGTATGTACTTTTGCTCACAAACAACACTACCTTGATGATCTGGCTGTTGCCTCACAGCCCGAGCTATATGTCTTAGCTCATCAGGTTAGAGTTGCACATTCTAACCTGATAATTTAGGGTGTGCATGAATTGTGCTGTGTCGACTTCACTCAGGTTTGGGTTGTTGCTTCCCTCATTTCCAAAATCGAATTATTAATCCTAAAATGAAAAGTGCTTCCAACAGAGAGACTGTTTTAATGAGCGAATAGAAATCTGCCCTGCTTGCCTATGCTTACTACTATGCTCAACCTCATTTCCTGCATAGACGATCTTTTTGGCTAAATAACTTGCTATATTCTTTATCTGTGTTCCCAAAAAGGGGTCGTTTATTCCATCCACATATTCTCAATAAAGAGGCCTTTTTACAGACAGACCCTAGAAAACGGTTTGTTTACATCCACTGAGACACAAAATAGTCTTTAGGGTCTGGTAAGACTCATACTGAGTTCCGAAAGTCAGTCCTTTTTGAACAATATGAATTACTGTATTGTGTGAATTAATCACTCAAACACAAAACATATTTCACTAAAACACTTTAAGATGCAATAAAACAAAAACACTAAGGACTAAATGGCAATATCGCACAAATATTGACTCTGTTGGTACTCTAATTTCTGTCACCCTTCTTCTCCAGGACCCAACCACTCTATTAAAGTGCTGCATTGCCACTGGTCCTAAAACCAGGAAAAAGGAAAGGCAATCAATAAACTCTTATACAATCAACTGTGTGCAATTAATTCTGAACTCCCCAAATATGCTTTCTTAAAGTGCTGCATACTATCTAAAGTGCTAAATATGCAAGTTGAAGTCTTCAAGTGAAAAGTTAAAGGTGTTCATTTTTTAGATGTAACAAGCGGCTGTTTGTTACAGTGTAACAGACTCAGTCTTCTCAGCAGGGGGTGATAGCCCTCACAACTCTTGCGAAGAAGCTGTTTCTGTGTCTGTTAGTTTTGAATTTGATGTTCCTGAAATGTTTACCTGATGGAAGTGGCTCAAACAGTCCATTGCCCGGGTGGGTAGGGTCAGTGGGAATGCGTCTGGCCCTTCTCTGGACTCATCGTGCATATGCAGATAATGTACTGTTATCGTCTATATGCTGTATAGTAGTGCTTCTTGTTTTAGTGGGCAGGACTCAAAGAGCTCTTTTTGTTGCATAAAAAATTATCTGTTTTGTAAAAAAAATTAAAAAGCCCAGTGTTGATTACTTGCGTTTCGTTCTTTCAAGATTTTTAGTTTTAGCTCTAAAATACAATTATATATTCTTTGTAAAAATGTTAGTAGATCATCTCTGTAGCCATGATAGTGCGCTGTTTCCAGGGCATCAAATTCAAAGCCATAGATCCTGGTCAATGTATCCAAGTATTATGGCCACTTTTTCCGTGTCACAAATCAGCTCCTAATGTATTATGTCCTTCTATTTTTAAGACCACCCTCTGATCTTTTGACAGTGCTTGATGGTAATTAATTTGAAAAACACTTTTGAAAAAATACGATCCTTGCTGCAAAGAGATATAATTTTAAGCTTAAAATTCAATAGTAAACTGCCCCAGTCTACTCTTTGCTCTGGCTGTCATCCTTTGATTGCCCGGACATGGGAGATTTGTTTGGTCATGTATTGTGTCAAACAGGTGTGGGAGGCCCAGGAATAGGCTTTCTTTATCATCACAGCGGCCCCAACTGCTGCCCCGAGGCCGTTGTCAGCAAGCCTGGGAGGAAATAAGACAATGAAAAGACCCGACACAAGAAATTGCAAACTACAAATGTTCAGTTACTGACAAGATATAACCTTTCTAATCAGGAAAGATGGCTGCACATGTAGAACAAACACAGGCGACAGACTCCTGTCTGCAAAATGTATCATATGTGTAAACAGGAAGGGGATTTTATTACAACTTGTTTTATCACCACCATTTCTGTTTGCAGTGTGGATGTTGTTTCCTTATCTTTTACCTCTCATCTTACAGCTCATTCATTTGCAATGATGATCGGCCATTGACTTTCATTACGTTTATTGCTGTAGGGGTGCGGGATGTGCAATAAACAGGGAGATATCTCGAACAATTTTTGAGGGTTCACTGAAGGTATTGTGAAATGTACTGTTGGAAAACTAAATAATAGGTGATTAACTTGTTAGAAATGGCCAAATGTATTTAATAATCATATTAAAAGTAGCGTTAATTATTACAACAGCATCCATTATCTCTCCCGGATCTAATATATATAAAGGCTTTTAATATGTTCAGTTTGCAGAATCAGTAATGACTGGTGATAATGGCATGATTCTCAGCGCGACCCATATACGGAGGCCTTAGTCCTCGACGCGGTCGACCCGGGTTCGAATCCGACCCGCGGTCCTTTGCCGCATGTCCCTCCCCCTCTTCCACCCCCTTCCTGTCAGCCTACTTTCAGAAAAAGCAAGCCACTAGAGCCGCAAAAAATCCCCCCCCAAAAAAAGAAAATGGATTAAGACTGAGTTTGGCTTGCATTACGTGGTCGTTAAATACATTACACTGATCTAATTTCTGCTTCAACCCTTCTACAACAACATAAAGCTCCAAACTTTTATTTTGACTTTTATTTTTATATTGTTTTTTAAAAAGATGATTTTGGGGGGGGGGGGGGGGCAAACCTGCATTTTTCCAAAATTCTGGGAAAAAGACATGATTACAAGACTAAATGTGGCAAACATCTGAATTATAGATTAACCTGAAAGCCTTGTGTTCCTGGGAGCTAGAGAGATTATAAAGCGGTTGTGTCTCAAACACACTCACTGATGATGACCAGCTATGTTCCAGGTAGTACATAAATTGTGGTACATAAAACTCAGATGAGAAGTGGAGGGAACTTTTATCATGGCCCCACACTGTTTTTAAACCAAATGTAAGAAAAAAGGTATTAAAACCCTTTGATTTACTGCTGCTCTCAGACTGTATTTGTTATTAGTTTAAATGCATTAGCTTTTTTCCTTTTACTTCAACCTTTTGTTGTAATTACACTTTTTCTGATTATTTTTTTTTTCTGTATCGCACTTTAAAAACATAATTGTTAAAATAGTACTCATTATAGAAATTATGGCAAAGAGATTGAATTTCTATAGTGCTTTTCTAGTCATGCAGAACCACTCAAAGAGCCACATTCAGTCAGCCACACTCGTGGACTCATGGACACTTTCATGCACCAGTATACAAATTGACAAACTTGAGGTGAAGCGCCTTGCTCAAGGGCACATCTACATGTGATGAGGGATGAAGCTGCAATCAAAGACAACTTTCTGATTGCAAAATGAGTACTCTTTCCACGGTTCCAGAGTTGCCCCAAACATAACAACAGCAATAATAATACTGATGTAAACTTTCTTAAGCTTATTTCCTTCTCATCTTTATGACACGCAAAACAATAAAGAAAAGGTGTAAGTTTAAACAACAAACTTTTTCACGGATTTTCTTTTCTTTCACAGTTTGTTTTGCCCCTGATTTCCTTCCAGACTTTTTTAACATGAGCTTTTTGTAGATGTTAATAGATTAACATCATTTGATTGAAGATCAGAAAGTATGTGAAACAGGTCATAAAAAATGTGATGGGGAGGCATATGACGTATTCAGGGAGTGGGCATCCTGTGTGTGGAGGCTGATTTATTTTGTCTCCCAGAAACCTGGCTGCAAGAGGACTACGTTTTTATAAATCAGTCAACTCCCTCTAATTAATTAAATTTACACATTCCCAGAACTACAGGAAGAGGAGGAAGAGTAGCAGCCATCTTTCAGTCTGATTTATTAATTAGTCGCAGGCCAATTAATAACTACAATTCTTTTGAACATTTAACCCTCAGTTTCCCTCATCCAAACTGCAAAGCAATAAACCCTCTTCTATTTGTTTTTTTGTATCGTCCACCAGGCCCTTACTCTTAGCTTTTAGATAAGATCTCAGACTTTTTATCTGATTTAGAATTAAACACTGACAAGGTTATTATAGTGGGAGAGTTTAACATTCATGCTGACACTGAATGTGATAACCTAAGTGTAGCCTTTAAAACTATCATAGATTCAACTGGTTTTGCTCAAAATGTGCATAAACCGATGCACTCTTGCCTTCATACCTTGGACCTTGTGCTGACATATGGCATTGGATTGTGAAGAATTGACAGTAGCTGTCCAGGGGTTTGATTCATGATTCTTGTCTGGTTGCTTTGGATGAGGGCCAAATGTGCCACAAAAAAACTTTCAGAACAATCAAACTTACAGAAAATTGACAAAAAAACAAAACAACTTTTACTTTTTCTATCTGACTCTTTTGGAAGAAGCTCTAACGGAAAGCTTTCCTTTCTTTGTGGCATTTCCTAGCAGAGCTTCATTAGTGAAATGACTTGATTGCAGTAAGAAGGCACTTCAGTAAGAGGTGGTGGCAATCTGGAAGAGTTTAAGTATCCACGTCATGTTTTATGAAGACTAAAGTCCATTAGTGACCAGAGGGTCAGTTGTGATGAAGGGGGGGAAAGTATCCATTTCCCTGATTGAACATCACTGGTATCTGTTACTAAAATGTCGGGGGATCTAGAGAGGGCCATTCAGAAAGTGGTGATGATAATAACAGATCTGAATGTTTCTGTTCAGGTTTCTTCACTCTGCACAGCAGAATAAAATACCACAAAGAAAAACTGTGTTTAAAAAGAGTTGAACTCTTTTTAATAACGGAGGGACCCTCTCAGGATGGAACACTCGTGTTTTTTTATCGGTCTTATCCTAATTTTCTGGAAACCGAATTTTGGCTTTTTGTCATTTGCAAGTTCATAATCATCAAAAGTAACACAAATAAGCTCTTGGAGTATGCCAATGTGTGTACAATACGGCTATATAACATCTGAGTTTCACTTTTTGAACTGAATGTCTCAAATAAACTCACTTTTTTGATGATACTGTAATTTATTGAGATGCACCTGTATACTTCAATCATTTGAGATACTGTCTGTTCAAATGGATCACTGCTAACTTTGCCATAACATTCCTCTGCTTCCTTGGCTGACCTTTATCGCTAATGAACCACCTCCCACTTTTATCCTTAAATTCCTCGGTTTTTTCCCTCCTTATTTGTCACTCCTCAGTGCGCCTCTCATTGGCTCGTCCATCCCTTCGTCAGTCAACAGAGGGCAACAGGAGGCGGATACGGGGATCTCAGATTGGCAGAGGTAGCGTGGAGTTGCGGGTCCCGCTCCCTTTTGTGAAAACGAACCGGGCTGATTGGGAACAGCAGCCGCAGCGGCAGCTGGAAAGCAAGGAGTGTGCCGCGCCCTTTCAGCTCCTCCTCTCGGTGGATCGTTACGCGCAGGTAACGAGCGCTGAAACTACCGGAAGCAGCCGGAAAGTCCCAGTAGAGGCGACGGCGACTTTATTCCCCGCTTTAAACGTTGTCGGTACAAGAAGAAGCGGCGTAGAACTCAGTGACACAGCGCCGTTTCTTTAGGATTTCGCCCCACTTCTTCTTCTTCTTCTTCTTGTTTTTTTCTTCCAGCGCGCCGGACGCGTTCAGAGCGCGCAGGTGATCTCCGATGTAGATACAGCGATCAACAGCATTGTTTAACAACTGAATGTAATCTGAACTGGATATACCTGACGGACACGTTCACGGGCGCAGGTACAAGGTGAGTTAATATATATATATATATATATATATATATATATATATATATATATATATATATATATATATATATATATATATATTTTTGCTCCTCTAAAAAGAAAAGAAGAAATCTTAATGTGGGTTTGAATAATGCGCACACGGGGACGGGGCAACTTTATTGCGTTTGAAGGTCGAAGTGTTGAGCGAATTTCCCAGTGGCGTGGACCGAGCCTGGACTTCATTATGTCCTAACGGACCATGTCCCCTTCCCTTTGAGCGTGAAGCCACCGCGGGCAATTTCACCCCTGCTTTATGCAAAAAAAGCAGCCTTATCTCCCGAGATAAGACGTCTCATTTTTGTTTCTTCCTTTTCCCGGATGCCTAGGTTGCACATTCCTACAAAAGACAACACAGAGAGCATGCATTTCTGTTAAGCAGACCGGACTCTGTGCACTATAAAAACAGAGTTTCAGAAGATATAAAACTTTTACTCTTCACATGTTTCAGGCATATATTATATTACTGTCTGATGATTACATTCTAACAAGGTTAGCTGCTTTATTTTGGCAATACATCGCAACTAAACGCTTTGATTAGAAATAAACTGAAAGTGTTGGTTGAATCAACCCTTGGCCATTCTCTTTGGTCCGGCAGACAACAGTAAGGCTGATCTTTTTATATTGGCTGTGTTATGATTATCAGTTGAATTAAACTTAAAACATGTATGATTTGTGTTAGAGGAAGTGAAGTTTTTTTTAACCATCTTTGTACCTAGTTTAGCAGCTCTCTTTGTTAAAGGTTTTGTTGCATTGTGAAGATAAAAGATCAGGATGTTGATTAAATCACATCTAACCTCATTTAACAACTTAGAACATAGTTGTTTTACATTTGCTTTGTAGACTTTTCTGGTGATACATTTCGTGTAGCGATGCATCAATCAGTCAGCCAGAGGTTGGAAACAACCTTTTTTTTCCCTACCCTGTTGTTTTCTTACTAATCAGTCTATAAATGCGTCAATGTTTTTCGTTTTCTGTTTAATGCCAAACAGATCAAATTTAGGGACACGCACTTTGATTCATAAATTGTGGGATAGTCACAGGATCTCATTGAGTTTTCACAATATCGAAACGCCATCATGTTTCTCATCTGTTTGGCGAAGCACTATTCGGTGTCAGCGTGTCACTTTGCCTGGTAAAGTAAGTGGTTGAGTAGGTGTTCTGGAAATAAAGGATGGTGATTTAGTTTAAAACCTGGTTGGATTTCTATTTAGGACGCTGAATTTGAAGTTGGAAAGAGAGTATTAACTACTGTGTTTTGCTGCTCGTCAGTTTGGCCATAAACTCTCCTTACAAAAGCATGTAGATTGTTTGGCAGCAATTTTGGCTCTCTAATTATGTTAGCATCGGTATTGGCTTTGGACCGTATCATGTTCAGCTTTACGTTGATCTCAAAGTTTTTATTGAAATAAGACTGCATTTGATCCTGTCTAGCTTAGGCAGGACTCTAAAGCCTAATCGGTGCATCCCTGCCTGCCTCCTTTTCAGATTATTATAGAAATTTCTTTGAATAATTAGGTTTCAAAACTGATAGAAAAACATCCCAAGTGGGTAAATACTGAAATATGTGGCAGCTATGTGTTTTTTATTTATTTATTTTTACCTTTTTTTTAATGAGTCAAGTATGTGTATGCAAAAACTTGAAGTTTCAAATCTTTGCAAATCTTTTTCTCCCCCAGCAAAACAACTGCTTCTTATGCATAGCCAGAAATCATGTAGCCTAACCCATTTGTTTGTGGAATTAAACAGATGAAACCAAGAAGAGTTATGCTGTGAATTATCGGTTACATCAGTTTTATGTCACTGCGGAAGGGGATACCAGACTCCTGTATAGATAAGCAGAGTTCTGGTCTTACTAAGGAGTCAAACTGGGCTGGCTGTCTCCTGCAATGCATTGCTCGCAGTGGCTCTTCTGTTAGAGAAGGAAGGAGGGAGAGAAGACCTGGGTGTGGCTCCTCTCTTAATGACTGGTTTGCTCTCAAACTGGTGTTTACTGATCCGGCCCGTTTCATTCACATACAAATATGGGCACGTGACCTGTAGAAAAACGCATAGCAATGCAAATCCATGGAGCCACAGAAGTGCGGAGGAGGTGATGCCGTGAACTCTGTGTGGTCACGGACTTCAAGCTCAGGCACAAATAGTTAGAATTTGAGGTGCTGCTGTTCGATTTTTCGTTATTGGTTATGGTGTATATTTTTTGTAATCAGAATTTTTTTTTTTGTTTCTTTAGTTGTAGTATTCTGAGTACAAAAAAAAACTCTACAACAGGGCAAAGAGTAGGGGACAGGAAACAGTGTGGCTGTCGGGGGTTGTGAGGTATTTGCTTTGTGATCCTTGCTTATTTTCTTCTCCTCCTCAGCTACCCGCTCCTAATGAGTGGATTTTTGTGCAATTTTCTCTAGAGAATAAAGGTCGTCTTCATGTCCTGATAGATATTGAGTTAACGATGTCATTGCTTTGTTTGCACTCTGTTGTAAGGGTCCTGCCTGCTCTGGGCCTCTCCATTGTTTCTACACCAGCTAAATAAGAATAGGTGCAGTGGGATTTCCCTCTGGGTTTATAAAAGCTGGTGAGCCTGCTGAGGGACGGCACACCTTGAGGACACATCCCAAATTTTATTTGCACATCATATATCAATTTAATAGATGGCCAGCAGGAGTTATAATTCCTCTCCCATGCATGGGCTGAAGAAAGTATGTGCCTTATTTCTGCTCTGTTTTATTGATTTTTTTGTTTGTTTGTTTTGTTGGGGCAGAGTTAATTATATAGTTAAAAGATCATCATACAGTAATATCCCCCGACCTAACTGAATAATCAGTAGACTTGGTTGGAAAAAAATAGCAAAAGAGTTTTGATAGACGGGAATCCAATGTGACTTTCTCTATTGCAGACGCCGGTGATTATATTTGTAAATTAGATACTGTGATGATAAATCTATCAGAAGTTTGTGGAATATTTCTGATCTCTGATAATTGTGAAGCTTTGACCCCCCCCCCCCCTCCACCTCCATCTTTTTATTTTAGCCAGATATCAATAATAACAGGTTACGGTGAGTCTTTAGAAACTATAGTGGGTTGGATTTCTTTCTCTTTTGTTTTGTCTGGGAATGAACGGCTAACACAGAAGCTAACCGCTAAGCTAACTGGATATAAACACTAGAAGTGCACATGCGCAGCCAGCAAGCAGAAACTAACAAGGAACATGCACGCACACTAGCGTTACGCGAGCGCGGCAGAGTGATTGGCATTTGGCAACCAGAAAATAAGGTGATACCCCTGGAACTCGAGGGCCGGTGAGGGCAGAACCAAAACTCTAACCAATCCCTGCTCTTCGGTGTGAACAGCAGGGATTGGTTAGAGTTTTTACAGACCTGCAGCTCCCACAGAGAGTGATTTTTATTTATTTATTTATTTTTTATACCTCCTTTTCCTGAATAGATAATGTATTTACTACTTTCAAGATTGAAGGAGAATTATACCTAGTGTAACAAAGTGTTTCTTAACAGGATTACCAACTCTAGCTTTAATTCATCATTTGGTTCAGTTTCACTAACCACGTCCAGGCTTTATTACTGTCAGACTTGCTAAAGCAGGAAATTAACTATGCTGCTCAACAATACAAAACAGGCTGAAAGATCTGAGAAAGCAAAACATCACGATCTAAAAGAATAAATAGATAAAAACAGACGATGAACAAAGTCTCGAAAATCTAGTGGTCAGGAAAGGGATATAAAGTCAAGTCTTTTGGACTCTAGCCAAGCACAGTGATAGCTGCTGGACAACAACAAATTACTCTAAGAGCACAAAGTTATTAAAATATTTAATTTCAGGCCTTCCTGCTACAAGCTGTTGATACTTATTTATGCTGGAGAAGAGCCAGTGACACTCTCCATGTGTGGGAGAGCAGTTTCTATGTAACAGGGCTTTACTGTCACAAAAAACAAATGATACAATTAACATTGTGGCTGGCAGTATAGAAACAGATGTCTAAGTGTATGTTTTGGAGAATTTGGATCTTTTAAATCGCAGATGTCCAGAAAGCTCCCCACATTTCTAAATTCAACATGTTCGTGGACAGACAGAGGTTAGGAGTTCAAAAGGATAAAACAGAGCAACTTTTAGCCCTGATCAGCTTCCTAGTTTTCTGTTGGAAGTCTCTCTCTCTCACACAGCCTGTGGCAAACACTGTCAGAATATCAATTTTTCATCTTGAACACATTTTTATTCTATATTTCCTCTGAATTTAATTCAAAGCACTTAATTGATACTGAAGATAGCTGACTTTTGAGTCAGTGAGGGCTAATTTTCCTGTGTGTCCACCGTGCTACGCAGATTTTTATTTAGTTTGATCGAAATATAACTTTTTTAAAAAAAGATTTGTTAACTATATGGAAATATGTAATTTCCCCTCTTCTTTGCTTTTGAAACATCAGTGCTCTAATAGACTGAATTAAACTTTGTTTTACCTTCTGTGGCTCTGCAGATCCGGCACGGGAGACATTTCAGGTGTTTAGCCAGCTGACTACCCTGTACATGGCTATGTGTAATACTTCAATAAGAGGTTATGATAATACCGTACCTCTGTGGAATGTTGACTGATCTGCTGTGCTTTGCACACAGCTTTTGAAGCAGAAAGGTTTCCTAGAAGAGCAGATAACATCAGACCAACTTGCTCAGACAGCCATTTCTGTTGGAGGTCATTGCTTACTAAGCTTCAGCTGATTGCTGGCTCTCTATTAATGCAGAAGCACATGGAGCCTCTGGAGGTTTCTGTAGTGTTTTTGGCTTAAATGAGACTGTAGTTTTTCATTAACTACAGTTTCACTGTCTCCTCAGCAACACTTTGCATCTCACAGACACTCCTCCTTGGTGTGTGTGTTTGTTTTTGTTTTGTGTGTATATGCTCGCACGCTCATGCGTTGCTAATGGCCAGAAATGAAAAATGGCACTCATTGACCTAGTTAGTTGGTGGTTTTTGGCCTACCCCTTGTTTTTAGCAGGTTCCAAGTGGGCCAGTAGGAGGTACTCTTGGCATGAACGTGTTGAGTAAAACTGGTCAGTGAGCACAGCTCCAAACTAAAAAAAGGGGATGGATGCACTGTTGAGAAGAACATCAAAAAATGGGCGACAGCTCTCTATAGTCTTTCTCCTTCCCTCAATATATTGAATTGGTGGTGCAGTGGTGCAGTTGGTAGCATTGTTGACTTGCAGCAAGAAGGTCCTGGGTTCAAATCCAGACCTGGGATCTTTCTTCATGGAGTTTGCATGTTCTCCCAGTACATTTTAGCTTTATCTTCGCTTACACCATAACTGGTCGCTCCAAATTGCCCTTAGGTGTGTGTGTGTGAATGATTGTTTGTCCTGTATGTCTCTATGTTGTCCTGGGATGGATTGGCGACTTATCCAGAGCGGACCCCTGTCGCCCAATGCCCGCTGGTGATATCTATATGAATCGATCGATATGGCTTTTATCATCTGTGAATGTGCTGACGACAGCATTTTGCCAAAATGCTTCCACCTTGCCCACACTGAAGGAGGAACAAAGGATGCAGAGTGCTAGTTAACCAATTTCTGACAACAACCTTAGTAAGAAATTATCTTAGTATTGATGTCATGACACACAAGGTTTAAAACAGATGTTCTAATTATTTTTATTAATTGTTCCAATGCTGCTAAATGGAGCTCCACCACAAAATTCTTAGAAATAGGAGTTTTCCTTGACCGGCAATATCCAGGTCAAATGGAAAACTTTTTTAACATCTAGCAAAATAAACTTCACCTGTCTGCAATGTTTTATAAGTAGGATCAAATTAAAATATGTGTTTGAATATTAATCTGTCTTTATGATTGGATTGACACATTTCTCTCTAGAAAGTATATCTGTTTTTGTTGAAAGGTGCCTTGAGAAGGCATTTGTTGTAAATCTGCGCTACATAAATCAGCTGAATTGAACTGAACTTAACAGGAATGATCTTGTATATCCTCAATTTTATACTCAATACCAAACACTTCTATAGTGCAGGTATCTGTCATGTTCACAAGTGAAAGGCTGGAGATAGATAGATTGAGGCCTTCTCTGCAGTAATGCTGTCCGTCTGTCCTGGTGGAGAAAATAGGAGAAAAAAATACCCAGATTTAGCGTTCCGTCTATGTTCCGATCCTCAGCTACGGTCATGAGAACTGGATCGTAACTGAAAGAACGAAATCTAATTTAAATCTGAACATCTAAAACAAAAGTTGATACCAGCGCTATGTACAACACGGTAACCAGAAATTTGTTTTCTAAGTTGGAGAATCGTACACACTATTAATTATTTACTTAGATTTTGTATTGTTTTGCAGGCTTTATCTAATGGCCGTATTATCTTCCCAGTAATTTAGTAAACACGGATTAAAGAGGTGGGGAAAACAGAGACGGATGCTATGAAAAGCATTTACATGAACAACAGATTGCCTGGAGATGCATGAGAAATAATAAGTCTGCATTTAATGAGCACAATAAATGGGCAAAGCCATATTGGAGCTTCAGTGTTCATTGATCAGAAAGATAATCTTAAATTCTTTCAGGATTTTTATGCTGTTGCCCAACAAACCACAGATCGTGTGCAAGTCCAGCAAAGTCTCTCTACATAGAAGACATGGAATGGCCTTGTATAATTATTCACACCCCTGGAAGGTTTCCACCATTTGACACATTATAGGAAATATTTTTTTTTTAGTTTTTGAACTATATAGAATGATGTAACAAAATAGTCCCCCCCCCCCGCCCTCCGCCCTCCCTTTGTTTTGATGACACACTCCTAGCACGTTCTCAATGAGCTTCATGACATGAGTCACCTGAAATGGTTTTCCACCAGCCTTGAAGGAATTCCCAGATGTAGTAATAAAAATCATAAACCATTGAATGTGAAGGCGTGTCCCAAATGACAAATGTGAGGCCTCCAGTTGTTTTCAGGGCCCCAACTCTGAACAAATCCTAAATCAAATCAAGTACAATCACATTAGGAAGTCAGCTAATTGGTAAATGGAGACCAGTTCTGTTCTGTGAAGGGCTCAGGGGTCTGTTAGAGAACATTAATGAACAAACTGCTTCATGTAGATCAAGGAACACTGCAGACATGTCAGGGATAAAGTTGTTAATTTCCATGTTGGGGCTCATGCTCATGCATCGACCCGCAATGGTCAAGCGTCTTGAGTTTATTTTTTGACAACTTTTATATGTTTAAACCTTGATTTTAATTTTGTTTTTATTCTCTGCTTAAACAGGTAAAACACTGTTGTAATGTGTATCAAAGGCGCCAGTTCCATCAAAGACAAATATTCTCCTGTGTTTCGTCAGGCTGTTTCCTGGTGAACCAGTTGTGTCTCAGTGACGTTACCAGTGTTGCTTGAAGCCTGGATTCAGTGTTTGAGAGACACACCTCTACAGCTAAACTTTGCCACTTTAGCTCAAGTGTCAGACTTCAACCTTCCAGTACCGGATCTTCTTGAGAGATACTTTCACGGATCAAAGGGAAAGAAGTACATGTGGGAAATAAAGCGGGAAAGACGAGCAGGTCTCAGATTTCGGCTAAGGAGACAACGCATGGCTCAGATTCCACTTCCTTCCATCATCTTGGCAAATGTCCAGTCCCCCAGGAATAAACTTGACTAACTTCAGGGTAGAGTTTGCTCCAAAAAGTATTACCAAGACTGCAGGCTCTTAGCCCTCAGTGAAACGTGCCTCACTGATTGGGACTCCAGCTCGGACTTGTCTATTGACGGCTTCGGGGGTCCATTTCGCCTGGACCCCCGGGCAGCGGTAACGGTGGGGAAAACACCAGGAGGAGGGGTCTCTCTGTACACTAATAGATGCTGCTGCTCTTCTGTGACTGTGAGAGGGTGTATTCGTACACCACATATTGAACTAATTTGGTTCACTACAGCTTTTTTACATGCCCTGGGAGTTTCCACAACTATTTATTACAATTTATTTCAATACAACAAGCCTCCAGCACCATCTGTTATGTGGAGCAGAAACTGAAGTCCATCTCTCTAGATGCACCAAACTTTGTCTTATGGGACTTTTAGCATATGTCTTTAAAAAAAAGTATGATTTTTATGTATGTGCTGCCCAACAAGATGTGACTAGACACTAGATTTATGTTGGGATCAGTGAATGAGGCTTGTAAAACAGTCCCGCTCCCTCCTTTGGGCTCTACTGATTACAAATGCGTGCTTCTGCTGCCCACGCCTATGACTGTTCTGAAGAGAGAAAAGTCAAGGATATAAAAGACTGGTCAGAGGGATCGGTTCTCTCCCTGGATGAACATTTCAGGTGTACTGACTGGGACGTAGTCCTATATTGCCTTTTGCAAGGACATTATTATTCTATGTAAGTGTGTTAAAATCTATCCAAATAACAGACCAGGGGTTACCAAATAAGTCAAGTCTTGTCTACATAAGAAATAACTTTCTTTTAATGAGGAACACTCTCTGATCTCCATTTAGCCAGGATATAATAGTAACTGAAAACACAACAGTAAAACAAACTACAAATCTAAATTGGAGGACAAAATGTCCCCAAACAAACTTGTGTCAGCTTGGGCCAGTATGAACACTATTTCAGGCCTCAAGAATCCACACAGTTGCTCTCATGTCTCCTCAGATGGTTTTGATTGTGACCCTGAACTGACTAATGCTTTTAGCTCTTTTTATTGTTGTTTTGATATCTGTGATTTTTAGCGAGGACATCCAGGAACTTGTCCATGAACTTAAAGATACTCTGTATTTAACGTTAACTGTCAGGATGTCCAAAAGGCTTTTCACACAGCAGAAGTGAACCGAAGTTTTGTTACTGATAATGTGTGTGGTCGCTCAGTGACATTGTGCAGATGAGCTGAGTCCTGTGTTTCATTATATTTAAACTAAGTCCCTACAGACTAGGGTTGTCACCATAATAAAAGTTCAACCTCGATATCAATGCCCAGGAAAATATTTGATACTCAATACCGTTTTTGATACCATGGGGATAAAAAGAAGACAAATAAATAAAAGCATAAAAAACATTTTTTTTAATATGAAAAACTCACCTTTTTCAATCTCAACACGGAACATGCTTTCTCAACAGAATCATAGTTGCTAGTTAAATAAGTGTGCAAATAAATGCTAAATAACCCAAATGTAATACATGCCTAGTAGCATGCTAGCCACAGCTAATCACACAACATTAATGCGGACCACCGGTCGCGCTAACATCGGCAATACGTTTATTGCATTAAATCTTGAACGGAAACTTTAATTTACTAACCTGTCAGAAGTCATCATGCAGGCCAGGGCGTCGGTCCTTGAGATGTTTGGTCAAGTTTGTTGTGATGCTAGACTTTGTTGCCACCATTTTCAAACACTGTTTGCACACAGGCTTATCAAGATCTTTGGGTTTCCCTTCTTTGTTTGCCTCGTATGCATAATGTTCATTATCGATACCATGCCAAATAAGTACTGTGTTCAGATACAGCGTTTGTAGTAGGGCGGTTAAAATATTGACATTCTGGAAAGTATTGATACTCAGACACATATTTCTGGACGGATGTTATTATTGTGCCTGTCCCTAAGTCCAATTACTTAACACTGTGGGGGACTTCAAACCAGTAGCTTTAACTCTTATTGTGTCTCTGCTCTGTCTTCTCTAACCCCCAGTGGGTCGAGGCAGATGACTTTTTACACTGAGCCTGGTTCTGCTGGAGGTTTTCCTCCCTGTTAAAGGTTTTTTTTCCCCTCCACTGTCGCTTCTTGCTTGCTCAGTATGAGGGATTGCTGCAAAGCCACTAACAATGCAGACGACTCTCCATTGGTGCTCTACGCTCTTTCAGGAGGAGTGAATGCTGCTTGCAAAGACTTGATGCAATCTACTGGGTTTCCTTAGAGAGGAAACTTTTTGATCTTTTTGAATCTGTATAGTCTGATTGAATTTGACTTTGTAAAATGCCTTGAGGTGACATGTATCATGAATTGGTGCTATATAAATAAAATTGAATTGAATTGAACTTCAGTTTTAATGAAAAACTTTGAAAGCTTAATCTGATCTGACATGTTTAAAGCAGACTGAACATCTCTTAGATCCGATGCAGTTTGCTTACAGGCCTTGCTGAGGAGTGGAGAAAGCAATGCTCACTCTGCTAAACCTACTTTTTAAATACTAGAATTTTAATGGGACACGTGCCAGACTTTGTGAATTTTCCTTTGCTTTTAATACAATTTAACTGCATATCTCATACCAAAAGGCTCCTTGAACAGTTTGATCTAAGTAACAATCTGGTTGGTTGGATCCTGGATCCAAGGCCGCAGAGCAACTCTAAGATTGAAAATATACTTTCACTGAGTCACCTCAGGGCTCTGTGCTTTCACTTTATCTTTTTGTTCTGTGTCAGAGCAGACATGAAAACAGATTCATAATAAAGTATGCGGATGATTCTGTTGGTCTCCTCCAGAACGAAAGCAGCCACGGTCTAGTGACTGACCTGGTTTAACGGTGTGAGGAGTCTTGTTTCCAACTGATCAAAAACATGTTCATGGATTCCCAGAGGAAACCTCACAAGCATGAAATCTCTTTAATTAAAGGTCAGGCCATTGAGAGTGTGTATTATTACAAATATCTTGGGACGGTTGTAGATAATAAATTGAACTTTGAAGCTAACATTTGGCCAAAAAGGCTCATCAATGTCTAATCTGTTTAAGGAAACTGATATTTTAATATAGAAATAACCAAATTGACCCTCTTTTATCGTGCTTTTATCAAATCTCTTCCATCCTTTTCTTTGATGACATGGTTTGGTCATACAACTTTGAAAAAGGTAAAAGGAAGTGTGTGTCTTTAAACACACTCCAATTAGTGCAGTGGCCGGTAACTCCAGCTTTGACTCATCCTTTCACTTCCCAACTGTCCTAACCACCGGCTTGGGTGTTTTGGAGAAGTCTAAAGCAGGGTTAGGTTATAAAATAACAGCCCAAGCTTTGAATTTATCACAGACCACTGTTGAAAAGGATTAAAGGAGTATGGCACAACTGTAAACTGTAAACCTACCAAGACGTGGCTGCCAACCTAAACCAACAGGCTGGGTAAAGAGGGCATAAATGAGGAAAGCAACCAGAAGGCTAATGGTTACTCTGGAGGAGCTGCAGAGGTCCATAGTTCAGGTGGGAGAATCTGTTGACAAGACAACCATTAGTCATGTATTCTTCACGTTACGAAGTCCTGTTTAAAGTTTGCTAGAAGGCAGAGGATACAGCAGACATGTGGGAAAAAAAGATGAGACCAACGCTGAACTCTTCTCTGCATGCAAAACATTACACTGGGAGGAAAACTAATACTGGGTATTGAATGAACCATTGCAGTGGCAGTCTTGTGCTGAGGGGACTAGGGCTGGACAATAATTCAATAACGATATATATCGATCGATAGACTTATAGCGATAATAGAAAAAAACGTCAATAAAAAGTTCAATAGAAGAACAGTAGTGATGGGTCCGGCAACACCAATGCGTCGGCGCATGTGTCGGTCTCATAGAGCGAAACCCGTGTCGATGTGTGTATTGCTACGGAAAAGTCACGTGACCGATACAGGAACTGTTTCGGTCACGTGACCAATACAGCACCTGTTTCGAACTGACTGACGCGCCAAACTGTTTCTGTTCCCTCCAAGCTGCACGCGTGTGCATTCGCGCACAGCAGCGCGCACAGCAAAGCTATGCTGCGCAGTAAATAAAATCCAAGCTGAACTGTAAACAAAATAACGGTTAATAATGGTTAATTTTTAACCATTTTGCAACTCTGGTGTGATGGTGTACCACAGTCTCGCTCTGTGAGCGCAAGGTGCTGATCGGAGCGCACCACTGATTGATGGGTTGGGCAGACGCCTTTATGGTTGGGCGGGTTGCGCTGTGCGTCTTTGTTCTGAGCGTCGTTTCAGAAAAAACGGCTGATTTACACTGAGTAGAAAGCTGCTACTCTGAGTAGTTCTTCCTCCCTTTGTCATACTCAGCATGTCCGATTTCAGAACAGATGATATCAGTCAGGTAACTAAACACAGCGCCCGATCAACCATTTGTAAAAAATAAAAAAGCCAGTCCACAAGCATCCTCCTTCACATTATTTATTGACTGTATCTAAAAAAAATCAAATATATGTTTAATTCAAATGAAAATATAAAATAATACAATGCAACATACAATGATTTAAATTGTATTGTGTATACTTGGTCATCAAATCAGTGTCAGTTAACTCTGTCAACCGGGTTGCCTGTAGGGATTTTTAAGGTCCAGCAGGTGTCAGTATTCAGTGACACAGTATCGGCACAGTATCGGCACAGAGTGGCAATGTGTCGAAACGTTTCATGACGCCTCATCGACCCATCACTAAAGAACAGTTTTCCTTTTTGCCTTCTAGCCTATCATGTAGGTTAATACTAGTCTCTACATCCTCCCAACCAATCACAAATGCAGACCCAGGAATGCTTTGTCACCAAGCTCCGCCTCCTTACCAGTTTTGGTAAAAAAGTTGGTTGAATAAAGGATTGAGTTTGAATTCAGTGTTTTTGTGTTCTGTATCTAAAATTAGGTTGCTAAGCAACAGCAAAAATAGCCAGTACTGCACTTAAAATATATGTTTTGAATTTGATGATAATTATTGCTATTGATCAATATGATTTTTATTTTATCAATATACTTTTTTTTCTATATAGTCCAGCCCCAGTGGGGACTCCAGCAAGCAATACTAAAAAATTGTTTTATTTTTTTTTACTTTGTATTTAGTATTTTTTCAGACTTTTATACAGCTTAGAGACAATTTTTGTTGGGGTTTTCGAGTATGCATCCAAAAATAATTTTATCATTTCTATCCTTCCAGTGATAATTCTTTCTTAACCTCATTAGTATACTAGAACATTTATTTTAAGATAAGTTGTGAAACCTTCTTTTAACTTTACATTTGTGCACTACTAGGTATTGGTCTATGAGATAAAATGTTGCACTTGTGAATGCAATATGACAAAAGTTGGAAACAGTTCAAGAGGTGTAATTTTTTTTTCTTATTTTTAATGCAAGGGACAGAGCACTGTTTGTTGAACTTGACAATAATTGCTTGCAGCAGTTTCCATAGCCTTTTAAACATTTATACACTTTTATAAGTGCACAAGTAAGGTTAATAATATTACGTCCAATTAATCTGTCTTGACCTCCTGAAACATGTTCTTAGATTTCAAAGTATCTCATCATAATTGCCACACTAAAAGCTTTAACTGAAATGTAATACTTGAGCTATTGAGATGGCCACGAAGCTCCTCTTAGTGTATTCGTTTTCCAAAACACAACTCATTGCTTGGGCTTCAGTGGATACTTTAACATTTTATTTAAATATCTAAATTCCTACTTCCTCCTTTAGGTTCTTGTTCGTACGCATTGACAGTAAATAGCCTCTTTTATAATTTATGCCGTGATGTGTTTTGCATCACTTCTGCTGAATTAACATTAACAAAGAAGTATTAGATTGAGGTATAAACTGAAGTGGGGAATTGGTCAGTTTTAACTGACTTGTATACTCATGCATCTTTATTGTCACTGCCAGCCAAACCACTGTCTTTAATTTGAGCAAAACCACAAGACAGTGGTTTGATTGTTGGGGCTTCAGTCTGAGTAGCTGCTGCTGCTGCTTCTCACTTCTATATTCTGCAGCCGCTTCTATAATATGTTAGGCTTCAGTTGTTCTCTGACTTTGATTTATTTCTTTAAACAAACAGATGAGAAACAGGATGTTAAATCTTGCTAGTAGATCATGTTTTTGTTTTTTACCCA
This sequence comes from Fundulus diaphanus, assembly GCA_037039145.1. Classification (NCBI taxonomy): domain Eukaryota; kingdom Metazoa; phylum Chordata; class Actinopteri; order Cyprinodontiformes; family Fundulidae; genus Fundulus; species Fundulus diaphanus. Next base: position 14,973,757 of record CM073123.1, on the reverse strand, counting down.
GAGGTTTCCTGTTGTATGCACATTTGATAAATTAGGCTTCCTTGCAGATGCATCTGTATTTGCAGACGGTACAGAGCTAAATGCAGTCCAAATGCAACTGCCGTACCGCAGTCTTTCAAGTTATAGTGCGCACTTGCAGTAGATAAGCTATCCAGTGATAAAGTTGTCGACTGAGAAGTTAAACAGCCTTTTTGCATCTGTTAATGCACATTTTCATAACTCTTCCTCTGTTTTCTTATAAGGCGGGCAGATACAGAGAGGCAAAAAATCATTAAACCCTGTATTGCTTTTTAGCTGCCTGGTCAATGTTTTTTTCCCTGGTGGCTTATTTTATTCAGTGCAGTTTCTGAATGCATGCACTGTATGGGTAAATTCAGCATGCCACTTTCAGTGGCTTGTTGCAGAATGGCGACGCACTAAGAAATGTTGACTGGAATCTAGCAATTTTCAGCTCAACTGGCCCAGAAAGCTAAAAAGCACAATCTTTTTCCCATCACAGAGCCTCCCGTATGCAAACTGTTCCCATTGACGCTGACAGCAACACTCTTCAGTGTGGAAGCTGCTATGGCGAGAATAAGACTCAATGTTGGCTGTTTTTCGTATCAGGCATTTTTAAAATGAAGTCAAAGGAGGTGCAGAGCTCTATAAAGATGTTTTTAAAGGAAGCTGTATTTTCAATGTTTGCATGTCTGCAGTCCAGGCTGGGAGGGTTAGATAACAGGCTGAATGGAGTACGCCAAGGTAGCTCTGTTTTTAAAGCTTGAAAACAGAAGTTTTGAAAACTTGGAAATGTTTGCGGTGCTTTGGAAACCTCCAAATAAATTTTTTTTTGCTAAGATTACACATAGAGAATGGAGTGTGAATAATAATGACAACTTATAGTAGGAAAGCTAAAAAACATGTTGACTGGATCTTACATTTTATTTGTTAAAGAGAACTTGAAATTGGCCTAAAATGGCACTAGTAGGTCAGCACCTTACACAAGCTGAAGAGCCAAACCAGAAAAGGTCACACAGAGTGTAGGAAGCACAGCTGAGAAAGAGAGATGGAAATAATAGGCATGTATTGCAAATGATAGCAGATTTTTTTCGTGGGTTTGTGAGGATCACTAAATGTTGTAAAGTTTAAAAAATGTTATATTTAAGAGATGAATACAAATCTAGATGCACAGTTGCAGGTTAATGGGTCTGCAGGTAATTGCCCTTAGGTGTTGTCACAATTTGTCTACGGATGAACTCAGAACCACACACACAGGACTAAAATTGAGAGTCTTTATTGAAAGTTTGATGGATGGAGGTTTGATGAGGCCAGAGGAGCAGGTAGCACAGAACCGGAGTGAAGGTGATGGCAGGAGCTGACGGCCCAGAGTGAGAGAGAGTCACAACTATCCAGGAAGCCGGGAATGCTCAGTTCTGCTCGGCTAGCAGCCCCGTAGCCACAACAGGTTAGCAGTTCGTTTGCAGACACCAGGGCACAGAGCTGAGCCTCTCCAGGGCGGCTAGTCAGGTTAGCAGAACTTGGGAGACACCAGGGCACAGAGCAGAGCCTTTCCAGGATGGCTAGTCCAGTTAGCAGTTCTCTGGAGACACCAGGACACAGAGCAGAACTTCTCCAGGGACAAACAGCAAAGTATGAGTCAATAGAAACTGGCAGGACTAACCTTAAACAAGAAAAACAAATCTTCCAAGGCAAAAACAGGGACTGGCATGGAGAGGTGTGGAATTATGACGGACCGGCAAAGGAGTGACAGCAGAGTGAGGCTTAAGTAGGGAGGCTGGCAGGTAAAGTGAGTCTGGCTAATTAGTGGCTGGCAGGTGTGACTAACTGCAGAGGAGGTGAAGTGAAGATGACAGAAAATAACTGATGACAATGAAAACTAACAATAAATAAAGTCAAACCAAACCCACATGAGATGAAAAATGAAAATAACAGAAAAATGAAGTCAAACCAGAACTCAACCATGACAGGTGTGTGTGTGTGAGTGCGTGGGTATCTCTTCTGCGTCTTTGTTATCCTGTGATATCGGCGTACCCCGCTTCTCCCCCAGTGACCGCTGGAGATTGGTACCGCTTTCCCGCAACCCTGCACAGAAAAGCAGGTGTAATGGATGGTAAAATGCAATACAAGACCTGTGATGGAAAATCTGAACACATTAAAGACCTTGAGGCCTCAAAAAAAGATGGGCAACTTTCTGTGACTTTTAAAGACTCTGCAGAGAGCCTTCTTTAAACTCGCATCTTGGTGCTGCTGACAATGTTTTCATGTGGAGCAGTTGTCTGAAGTGGGTGGCTAGCATTAGCATGCTTATGCATTAGCATGCTCAGTTTTCATATGATACATTAAAAATCAGTCTTTTAAAATATTTTTATGTGCTCCCAGGTAATTGTGTGTGGATAAAACGTAAAAATTGAGGAGCATAATTTTGCCGTTTTGCTTTGAACATTGAAAAACTCGACTAACAGGATTCAGGACATAGAGTTACCATGACAAAGGCAGTCTAGGAGCTGCAGCAGCCTATACAGTCTCCTTCCCTATAACTGAACTGCTTCTTTGACAACTTCTAGTCTTTTGTGGTAGTTGGGGATATTTTCTCATAGTCTACAGCTGAAATCGATCTTGGCAAAAAGCCTCCAGTTGCTGTAAGATTTTCAGGTGGCATGAAATGTTTGTTTGAAATCCCCCCAAAGGGGCTCAGTGATACTGCGGTCAGAAAACTGTAGTTGGCCTCTCTAGAACTTTCCCTTTTCCCTACTATTTCAGTACCGGGTTCCCCAAAAACATCAGCGATCTACCTCCTTTTCATGTTGACTCTTTTCTGAATGCTGCTTTTATTATTGTGACCAAAAAGTAGATAACTCAAAATAACTGTTACACATTATGTGTGGCGTTTCCAGGATGTCTGCCATGTTTTCTGGCCAGTTGACCTGACGGACCCCTTTTTCATGAAGTTACCCCTTATCCTGTAGCTTGAAACAGCACTTTACTTCCAGAGTCCTCATGTTGAGTTTTCTTCCCCTTGCATTACAAATCTATTATTTTTTTGTACTAGCTCTACCTGACCGTGGTTTAATTTCAACAGAATACCTCATTTTCCATTTCTTAATTTGAACCTAAACACCGCTGTTTGCCGTTTTCTATTCCTTGGAGATCCTTTTCTTTTTTGCTATAACTTTCTGTTTTGCTGCCTTCTCTCCAGATCCTCTGATAATACTTTGGCCTTCCTAGGAGTCTAAATCTAACATCACCCCGTACATCACTGGGTAAAATATAGAAGGGCCTGTCAAGAGCACAAAAGTTTAGACCTTTTTACACGCATGTTACAAGCAAACATATCTTAGGCAAGGATGGTTACGTTTAGCCATTTTAACCCACTACCTGGCAAATCTTCAGGTTAAAGGAACTATAAGTAGTACTAACACCTTGTGGCTCAAATTGGTACAACAGCTTGCAGATCACAACGATCTTATATGCCGTTTTTAAACCCTGTGTTGCTGTTGGGAATTTGTACTTACTTGGAATGGGTATACAGTGTTGTATTTTATATTTCTGGTCTGCGTCTCTTACTGGCTTAGCAGACTGCTGCTCTTTAGCTGAGATAAAATACCAAAACGCTGCACTCTGTGCTGGGAATCCTGGCAAATCTGCACTGAAGTAGGTTTGAAAGGAGAAAATCATGACTCAGACATTGTTGACGGAGAGGACTGATTGTTTATAAGAAATCTTACTTCCGTCCCAGGTGACAAATGAGAATGATTTAGAATAATTTTACAGTAAATATCTTACTTATAGTTCCTTTAAGTAAAGTTTTGATCAGGGTTTTTATTTGAATTTCTTTTGTCATTATGATATTAAAAGGATCCAACACAACTGTTAATAACTAATAATTGGCTATATTACATTATCTTTATTTCTGTCTGGCAAATGGGCAAAAAAAATCTGAAACTGTGCCTGGATATCTTAATTTTTAGCATAGCTGTAGTCGTCAATGTCCATGATTTCCATTTACTCTTTCATTTCTTTAGATTGAGGCATGATGTTTTGGTGCCTGCAATCCCCCTAATATGTATCTTGGTCTATTGACAGCCACGATTGCTGCAAGCACATAAAGTGATGTATGGATTAGATTAACGAGAATCCGAAGGCTCTGACCAGATACGATCAAGGGTTTGCTTCTCACCAGTTAAAGCTTGCTCTGACGCATTAAGGAACGCGTTGATCTAATCTAGAAATCATTGTACATGCAGATGTCTTTGTTAGATTTGCTTTTAAGTTTGCTCATCTTTTATGCTGCAGTTTGTTAGAAGACTGAGTGTAGTGCATGTGGTCTTCTTCTCTGAAACCAACTACCAGACCTTACAGAAGTCTATAGAAACAATGTAGGTTTTTACTTCCTGTCTTCACATAACACAGAGAAAGGCACACTGAAATAACACAGGCTGGGTTAATATTGTATCATTTTATTTGGTTAGGTTGAGTTTTACAGCTTTCCTTTTCATGAAGTTATCTCTATATAATAAAAACCATTTTTCATTTCATATATTTCATAGAACATTTTATTCTTATCCCACCTTCTTTGTCTCCAAATTGTTTTCTGTTTCTGATTTGGCGTTTCTTTCCACACAGCCATCCACAAAGCGGTTCACTAAAGCTTCCTCCCTGTGATTGTGTGTGCGTGTGCATGCTGCGTCCTGCATGTTTGGATTGAGATGGAGTTACATAGTTGGATTGCGGAATTGCGAGGTGTGTCTCAGCGGCTAGGAGCTGCTCTGCTGTTTCCACTGCCGAGCTGGCTGAACTTGGATCTGATGGCGCTGCCGTGTTGTCGCGCTGCTCTGATTTCACGGGCGAGCGGAAAAGTATGTCAGCCAGTGTTGACTCTAAATGCATGTTTACCTTAAACAAAAGATTAGAGTGGGCTCCTGCTCTCTGAGATTTCAATCTGTGTCCTGCTGTGAAGGTGGGGTTCTGCTCTGAACTGAAGTTGGTTCCTTGAATCAAATCGGGGAAGTTTTTTTGTCGGGACTTTGTTTCTATTGGGCACATGCTTCTCTCACTGTGAAATCAGGGATATCATAGTTTCTCACGAGTAAATGAAAGTTGAAAAACCAAAATCTAAACTATGATCTAATTGCATTTCTTTAAATCAATAGCAACAAATTTCTAGAGTTGCTAATTTGGTTAAATTTGAGTATTGGTCTCTAAGTAAATATGCTGATTGTTTAGAATATTGCGGTGCTCTTTATAGACTAAAACTGAGAGTAGAACAAGCTGATAAGAGCTTTTTAATTAATCAAGTCATAATCCTGTGTTAACAGCCTGCAGTCTAGCTGCTCAGCAGAAATACCCCTCATAGGTGACTATAACGGTAGTTTTAGAAGAATGTTACTTTAACAGGAGTGATTAGTAACATTTCCTTAGCTTCCACACCGTGGCTATCCATGTTGTAGTTTTTTTCTTTTGCGACCTGAAAGATTTCTAATGACCAATATTGTCTTTTTATGTAAGCAAGGGTAACTGCAGAAACCTTCTTTAAGGCAGCTGACTGACAGTGTGCAGGAACAGAAAGGGAAGGGGAAGCACTGCGGTACTCCACACAGCCGTTTACTCCGGCACTTTTTCTGTCGTCCAACCTTTAAATAAGCTATACCTGAATCTATTTTTGTCTGGTTAAAGAAGGTATAAGTAAGATACTTACTGTAAAATCAACCTAAATCCTTCTCATTTGTCACCTGGGATGGAAGTAACATTCCCTATAATCAGTCCTGTCCATCAACAATGTCTTAGTCACATTTTTCTCCTTTTAAACCTGGAGGTACGGTCCAGAATCTTTCTAAATCAAGTAATTTATTTCTTTGCAGACGTCCTTAATGCTGTTGGGGACACCTAAGGGAGTAAAGGCTCGGGACTTCAAACTGGATCCCGCTAGTTATCCTTCCAGCTGATGGCGAGCCGACCTCCAGTCCACTGAGGAAGACAGCTTTGAACACCTCCCTAATCTTTGGTCTCTGCTGCCTCTCTACAAAGCGGCCATCTTTTTCAAGTCTTCTCTGACACCACATTCTCCAGTGATCTCATCATGGGTTCTGACTCTTCTGCTGGATGCTTCACAAATGAAACTGTCTCATTTTTTTATAACCTTAGCAACAAGAACATCAGTGACATCTGGCGCCCACGGGACTATGCTGTGGTCACATTGGGCATGCTCGTCTGCTTCATAGTTATTTTTTCAAACCTTTTGGTCATAGGAGCCATTATCAAAAACCGACGCTTTCACTTCCCCATCTACTACCTGCTGGGAAATCTGGCATTTTCAGACCTCTTCTCAGGTAAATATAATTTTAGTTGTTCTCTCGTAAGAATTTACTAATTTTCTAATTATTGTATACATGCACATGGAGCTCATTAAACTGAAGTAAATGTCTGCTTTACCTAAAACACCCCATCCTCAGGTAATTTATCGATCTATCAGCGTATTTGACTTTTTTTATATTCATACTTCATTAGGTGATTGAGGTAGGAGGTAACCCAAAATTTTGGGGTAAAAAGTTACTGAACTTCTTTTAGTCACTGTATCTCTCTGCAAGGAAAATATCACAAAATATATCAAATCTTTTAGTATTACCATTTTTCTTTTGACTAAAAGTAATGTTATGTTTTGGAGTGGCCTACCCAGACTCTCAGTATGAATCTGAATCTGAGAGAGTCTGTGGAAGCAGATAAAGATTAGGGTGATGGCAAGGAGGCCTTCCAACCTGAAAGAATGACTTCTTGCAATAAAAAGTGTGATTTTAAAAAAAGGACAAAGTTCTTGCAGCATTTAGGTAGACAGCATAATTTCTGCTTTAGTTCCAGCTCCAGTCTTATCATTCTGATGGGCACAGGCGTGATAGCTCAGCTTGTGACTCCCAACATGTGCCACCAGCAGTGCTTGTCCAAGTTGGCCTATTGCTTTCTTTACATAATTAACCCGTGTTTTACTCGTAAGGGTTGAACTACACTACAGTAGTGCTGTATGGAAGGGAAGTCAGAATACTGAAACAGTCAGACAGTCAGGCTGCAGTGAAACATTGTCGCTTATTTGGACCAGGCACAGAGAAAAAAAAAAAAACACAGCAGAAGCGAAGGTGGAGGGAGATGGAGTTTTGCTTACAGACAGAATTTCTGGAGACTAGCGACAATCAGAACAAATAGTGTTTTTGTCAGAAATCTGGAAACGACCACAGAGCCGTTTACTTGTTGAGAATATTGTATTAATGGTGTGAATTGAGTTTAAACAGACGTGATTCTCCTCATATTAGGCAGTCTCTGTATGTTGAGACGATCACGGGAGAACAATTTTGTGTAATTTTCTGTTTTAACCCACTAACTGAATGATAAAGTGTTGATACTCTTCTTTCACTTTTTAACAAGTAAAACATCTGTTCTTCCATGTCTAGTTGGTTAAAAATGAGACAGAGTTGACTGCATCCACTCTTCCTGCTGAATTTCGCGCTCCCAATGCAGGAGGTACAAATTCTATACCTGAGGGAACTCCTTTGTCACAACAGCGGAGCCCAGCCGAGCCGCCCCCAACCACCACTAATCCCCTGACCTCGCACGCACACGCTCCGAAAATTTAACATGATCTCATATTGAACTTTCCATAGAATTTAAGAGCTCTGGTTATTAATAATTTTAATCTATTCTGTGATGTGGTTCATTGTCTACTGCCTCAGTAGACATTGCACACATGAGAGCGTTCTTGTACAACTTGATATTAAGTCATAGTTTAGGAGGTCAGGAAAGTTTTTGACAAAATAAAACCTGTGGCCAGACATTAATTGACATTTTTATGTTCGCACTACTGGTGCAGCTTTTGGTGTAACATCTTCTTCTTTAGGCCGAATCATGCTATGAAAAAGCAACAGCGCCTCCCAGAGCCACACAAGAGTCACAAAATACGGCAGTCACAGAATATGGTGTAACACAGGTTCCACTACAAATTTGCAGAGACATATCTGTCCGTTTAGAGCAAGGATCTTTAATTCCAGTCCTCAAGGTCTGGTGTGCTGTAACTTTTTTATGTGTCCCCAGTCCAACACACTTTAGATAAATAAGCAGGACATTAGCAGGACTCTGGAAAACTTAAATGCATGATGAGGAGCTAATTTAGCCATTTGAGTCAGGTGTCTTGGACCCGAGACACCTCTAAAAGCTGCAGGACAATCGCGGGACCTCAGGGACCGCAATTAAAGACCCTTGGTTTAGAACAGGGGTTCCCAAACTTTTTTAGCCGCGCACCCCCTTCAGTGTCCCAACCGGCTCTAATAAAATTAGAACATAATTTGAATTAAACTGAAATAAAATTGCAACATCCACAACAGAATCCTGAGGATTTTGCAGGTGCATCAGTGGCTCAGCCTGGAGCGAGAGAAAGAAAGAGACGCTCAGATCGGCCACACCTCCACAACCTGAAACTTCTCTGAAGCAAGGGATTAAACTGATGATCTATCTGTGTGTGTTCTCATTTTGTTTTTTTTCGTGCACCAGCTTCTTAATCTGAGTCTGACTCACAATTTACGTCGCAAAATACAATCACAAAGAACTTTGATTTGTGTCCGATGGCACAAATGTTATTAATAATGTTTTGTTATTAATCAGAGAAATAAAAACTTTTACAGCGGTTACATTCAGCAGGTAAACACGCCCATGGCAACACACCTCAGCTCCCCTCAGCCCCACCGCCGGGTTGTCCCTGTCTGAATATGCGCTAAAACCGCATCTGTAAAATGAACTGCGCCTGTCTGAATCACAATGAAACGTATTGCAGCTCTGTGCGTGAGTGGGGTGCGGGCGAGTTATGCGCGTCAGTGCTGGCAGAGGTTCAGAGTCACCGCAACATGAGCAGCGCGGTTTGTAGGTGCTGCGTGATCGAAAGAGAGAGTGTCGCGCAGTTTAAGCTTGTAAAAACTTTCGGCCCGAATTCAATTGTCCCTCTACTGACGTACACGGCGCGAGGAAAGAGTTTGAGAGACATTTGTCAATGACATTGACATTTGTCATTGGTTTGCAATTCACTCGTCTGTTGCCTCCGATTCCCTGGTTTCAGCCAATTGAGCATATTTGCGAGAATGAATGAATTAGAGGGCACAAGCTGGGTGCGCATATGAAGCACAATGCCTAGAAGAAGATAAATTCATCTTAAAATGAAGTGTAGAACAAGACTTTTTCAAATAAACAGATTTTCATGTCAATACATTTTATTTATTTATTAAATTTGCTGTTTTGATTTTAATTTCCACAAAGGAAATGTTTATTTACACGTCTTTATGGTGTGGGGAAAAAACACTGTCAAACCGCCATTACAGATTTCAGCTCGCACACCTCCCTGGTTTAGAAGATAGTTTGGTTCTGTTCTAAGGAACAGGTAATATCTATTTTAGTGGGCATAACTTAACAACCTCTTTCAGTTTTAGAAAGGTTTTTTAACATTGTTTGTTTTTTCTTCATTTAAAAGTTATGGATAGGCCAGTTGCAATTTATTGGATTTCTGACTCTTAAAAGTAACCCTATATGCATTTATCATTTGTAAAGCCCCACTGTTAGACGTCTCAAAGGTTCATTTAAATGTTTTATTTCTATTTTACTAACCCTTTAGTTATATGGGTTTTCTCATTGAAATCCAAGATCTCAATTTCAAAAGACCTGTTTTGTTAAAACAAACACAATTTTTTTTAGACTTTTGGTTCAGTAACTGTTCTATTTTTTTTTTTTTTAACCAGGTCACTGGGTTACAAAACATACAGGCAATGCTGAAGCAGTGTGTAATTTGCTCTTTTGTGGCCGTTAGTGTGCACCATAGTAGGGACATGGAGGCATGTCTGGAAGTTGTCAGATCCGCACCGATAGATGTGGAAAAAACGAGTGCATGACAGAAGACTTATGGATTATTCCAGATGTTTAGCGAAAATGTGTACCTTCTTGTTTTTATTTCGGGCTGTAATCTGTTTAACATTCTCCCTTCAGGTGTCTCCTACCTCCACTTGATGTTTCACACTGGCCCCTGGACCATTAAGTTATCTACTTACCAGTGGTTTGTTCGTCAAGGGCTAATCGACACCAGCCTTACAGCCTCCGTCCTCAACCTTCTTGCTGTGGCCATGGAGCGACACCAGACCATCTTCAATATGCAGTTGCACAGCAAGATGAGCACTCGGCGGGTTTTTATCATCATATTGTCAATCTGGATGATTGCAATATTTATGGGTCTTTTTCCCACCATGGGATGGAACTGTATGTGTGCCCTGGACAAATGCTCCACGATGGCCCCCCTCTACAGCCGCAGCTTTCTGATTTTCTGGGCTCTTCTCAACCTGGTGACTTTCTCCATAATGGTGGGCGTTTACACCCGGATCTTTCTCTATGTGAGGCGCAAGAGCAAGCAGATGTCGGAGCACACAACCCAGACCAGACACAGAGAGACTGTACTCAGCTTGATGAAGACCGTTTCATTGATCTTAGGTAAGGTGGAAACACATGTTAAATGCCTTCATAAGCTAAACTCCTAAACTTCCAAAGTTTGTTACAATATCTCCATTTTAAGCTTGTAATTAAGTAATTTACCCATTTTTAGGATAGAATAATCTCAGTTTCAATTAGTTGGTTTCCTTGAATACAGAGACATTGTAAACATATTCCATACATTTATAACGTATACCTAGTAAGATTTCTAGCAAGCCATTCAAGGAGCTTAATGTTGGTCTGCTTCATCTGGTCTAAACCCATTTTTCATGTGTATTTGGGATCATTGTCCTGTTGGAAAACCCAATTTTTCTCCAAGTTTCAACCTTTCAGCATTCCAGTTTAGGTAACGTGGAAGAATTTATGTTTTGTGCGTTATTAATCTAACTACCGCAATGTACCAGTAGCTCTGACAGAAAAACGGCTCTGCACCATGATGCCAGCACCACTGCTGCGATTGGTAGTTACTACAAGTTTGAAAACCTCACCGCAACTCTTTCAAATGTTATCACAATTTTGGTAAAAATTGCCCAACTTCTGTCTCATTTGGGTCAAGTTGGGGTAGGCGTTATCACCAGGGGTGCTGGTGCCCATCTCCAGCATTCAGTGGGCGTGAGGCGGGGTACAGCCTGGACAGATCGCCAGTCTATTGCAGGGCAACAGAGACAAACAGGACAAACAACCATTCACGCACACACTCACACCTAAGGAGAATTTAGAAAGGCCAATTAACCTAACAGTCATGTTTTTGGACTGTGGGAGGAAGCCGGAGTACCTGGAGAGAACCCACGCATGCACAGGGAGAACATGCAAAGTCCATGCAGAAAGACCCAGGGTCGGACTCGAACCCAGGACCTTCTTGCTGCAAGGCAACAGTATGGTACCGGTACTTGTAGTGCTGCTGTCGGTGAGTGAGTGAATGAGGGAGAGAGAGCTTCTGGACTGAGATGTTGGAGCCACTTCTCCAGAGTGAGGGTTACTGTTCCGATTGCTCTGACGATCATGGGCACCACTGATGTCTTCACCTTCCAGACTCTTTCTAGTTCTTCCCTGAGCCCTTGGTATTTCCCCAGTTTCTCGTGCTCTTTTTTTCCTGATGTTTCCATCACTCAGGATGGCCGCATCGATCACAACGGCTGTCCTCTGCTACTTATCGATGATCACAATGTCCGGTTGGTTGGCCATTATCATTAAGTCTGTTTGTATCTGGAAGCCCCCAAGGATCTTAGCTCTCATTCTCCACCGCCTTGGGAGGGGACTCCTATTTTGACCTGGGGGTCTCCAGTTGGCATTCTGAGCAGATGTTTCTGTACACTATACCAGTCACTTGGCTATGGCGTTCCATTTATTCCTTCCCTGCTAGTATCATACACCCTGCTGTGAGATCCTGGATGGTTTTTGGGGCCTCTCTGCACCTGCAGTCTTCCCTGGTAAGGTAGATCTGAGCCTCTGGTGCTCAAGGCCTGCTTCTGTGCTGCCATGATCAGTGCTTCAGTGCTTCAGTGCTGACCTTCAGTCCAGCCATCTCTAGCCATTAGTAGGATTTGGTCATATCAGCCGCTTCAGCTATCTGTCGGTGGTACATCCCATGCAGGGGTTTTTCGTCCTACGATGGTTCCTTCACTTCCTTCTCCTCCAGCTTCCATTGTCTGAGACATTCACTGAGTATTTCATCCCTTGGGACCATCTTCCTGATATATTCTTGGAACTTGGATGTTTCATCTTCAATGGTGGCTCTGATGCTCACTAGGCCTTTTCCTTCTTCTTTGCGCTTAGTGTATAGCCTGTGGATACTGGATTTGGGGTGGAATCCACCATGCATGGTGAGTAGCTTCCGTGTCTTAACATCAGTGGTCTGGATTCCCTCCTTTGGCCAATTTTTTATCCCGGGGTTACTCTCCCCCTGCGGCACTGATGATGGCGAGGACAAAAAAAAAAGGAATTACAGGAAAGGTTTGCTGTAATGTCAATAGAGAGTTGTACACAGATTTCTGAGAATGGAGTAAATGACTTCCAACATGACATTTTTAAGGAAAAACCCCCAGTATAATTAAAAAAACTTAAAAAAAAATACAATATTTATTAACTCAACATTTACCATGGGTATGAATGTTTTTGGGCTTAACTGTATCTTTTACTGTTCTCCCCACTTTGAAATTCTTTTGGGTTGAATCATATCTCTATTGTTCCTGGATACTGAGTTGCCCAAAAATAAAGCTCTTTTTTGGTTTGACTCATTTACCAGAGTACCCACAGAAAGTGCTTTATCTCTACAATTTGCATGCAATACATTTTGTTTTTTGTTTTGAGGAAAGGGTTTTTTCTGAAGTTACTAGATTCATTAGGTGGAGTCTCTTTTTTTTTTTTTGCTGTAGTTTTCTTTTAGTTAATAGAAATCTTTTCCTCTTTCCTTTTGACAATTGAAAAACAGTCCAACTGCTTTATGGATGCCTTTACATGTCTACACTTGTCAGGGCAATCCTTGCTTTCCCTACATACCCTCATTCACTCCTTTCCTTTAACATAGCTCTTGTTTTTTTTTGTTCTTGCCTTATTTTTCTTAATTCTTCACTGCTTATCCTCCAGAGCTATGAAGTTCATTAAATTCCTTGAATTTTTAGAAAGTGTCCCGAGCCTTTGTCCTGTCACTCAGCATCCGAGCGGCCAGGATTCAGCTGTTAGACTTGTAACGAGGAAAAACTCCCAAGCATGCCTGGACATGGAGTTGCATAATTCCAGTGCTGTTAGGAAAGACGGCTTTGACAAGGTTGGGATGACAACCCTGGGTGAACAGGGAATTGTAATCCACCCCTACCATTTTTTTTTAATTCATTTAGATTTCAAACGTGTTAAAGTAGTTCCCTAAAACTGGAGTTGGAGAGGTAAAGTTTTAGGTTAAAATTAGAGGGTGAAGCCGGGTGGCTGTGACCGCTGGAGGTTTGTTTAGGTTTCTAAGGAATGCATGACATGTTTTAGGTCGTACTTCTTACTTCCACAATGTTTTACCATTTCTCTTCAGTTTATTTGTGTGCATATATTAGTGCTCATGTGTGTGCATTCCTGAGATGCCTAATCAAGTGTTATCATAATAAAACCCGATCCTACAGACTAAACCCATTCCACAAGCCTTCATATCTCTGTGTGTAGGTCTTCTTGGTGTCCATTAGGAAATCTGTAGATCACTCCCTCAGCCACTGTTGATTGCTAACTTCTCCATAAGATGTATGCATTGCTTTTAAGTTGGGGATCCTCTAACATCTCTAATTTCTCCCAACAGGCCTCTTTGTGCTCTGCTGGACACCCGGTCTTGTTCTACTGATGCTGGACGGTCTGGACTGCGAGAAGTGCAATGTGCTGTGGTATGAGAAGTACTTCCTGGTGCTGGCCGAGTGCAATTCTTTCGTCAACCCCATCGTCTACTGCTTCAGGGACAAAGATATGAGAAGGAGCTTCAAGGAGCTGCTGTGCTGTTTATGCCCCCGGAGGAATGGCAGAGCTGAGAGAAACTTTACCACCCTTGAGGTACTGTCTGAAACCAACGGAAATGACGACATCAAGCACAAACAGAACAACCATTCGCATTAAAGACTCCTTTTGATTTCAAGCCAGGCACCTTACTTGACTGCAGCTTGACAATTTTTCTGCGCAATTTGATTGCGTTTTTTGTCTTTACAGTTAGTTAAAACTAACAATAAAGCAGAAATGTCCAGGTACAGCTGGGGTAAAAACAACAATGCTACCATTTATTATGCTTGCGTCCGAGTTTTAAACAAACATAGTTCTGTAACATATGTGGGCTCAGCAAGAAACGGATATTTTTGGCATCTTCATTTAGTATAAATGGGCCATGACAAACGCCGACCTCTGCCGTATTCAAACAACTCCAGTCTCAAAAAACATCACAGCAGTTTAAGCGAACGCACGGTGGGCAACAATATGTGCAGCTCGCATTGCTCGCCAATGGGTTCACACGAACAACACAGAATGTTTGCTGTGTTTTTTGGGGTAAATTTTCCCCTTTTTATTTTTGCTAATTGAATACAGGTTTTACGAGTGTAGTATATTCTAGTCCAGATTTGACTAATCCAGGTACCATTCATGTGGTAATCAAACTTGTCTAATTCTTAAGGTGCTCCTAATGCCTCAAACCTGTATGGAATACAGGTCTCATAATTTTCCAGACTGGCTAAGCAAGAGTAATAAGGATAATTTTATCCTAAAAGGAGTCTAAAGTTTAGGTAATTTAGTCAAGTGGAGGATCGAATTGCAGAAAAAGCAACAAAAAACCCTGAGATAACCCTTTTGATTTAATAACAATAGGAAGCAGATGCTAACTTTAGTGTTAATGCTTGCAAATTGTTAGGATAGTATTTGTTTCATTTTAAGTGTTTCTACTCGGAGTAGCTGTCTGTTATAAAAAAGCAAGTATTACAAATATCTTATTTCAAGTGATATTTATACGGACTTAAAGCTGCAGTAGGGAGTTTTTAGAAACAGGTAGATTTAGCCTGAAAATTTAACAAACACACCTTACTGGTCCCTCCCCCTTGCTCTCTGCTGTGCTACAGCCCTCCCTCCACAGCTCTTCCCCACAGCGGAGCCTGCTGTGCTGCTCCAATGTTTACCCGTCTTCATCTGAGCAGGTGCCACTCAAGAAATTGGCAGTTTTCCTGTAAAGCAGGTTGTTTCTCCATAGCTGTTGCCCACGGGCAATCTTGAGTGTTAATGACGTTAGCGCTGTGCAAAAGTGATCGACACTGCTAGCAACCAATCAGAGCCAGACGTTTCCTCCTGGCTCTGATTGGTTGTTTCTGACCAGGGGAGGTATATTTCTGCAAATTCCAGTAGGACCACTGGGAGGAACCAGAGGAGCTTTATTTAATTTTATTTGATTTTAGTTTTTTCCACAGATTGTCTGTCTCATATTTTTCTGTCAGGCCATAGTGACAGTTTTAGCAAATATGTAAAAAAAAAAAAAATTAAAATCAAAAGTTACCCATTGTAGCTTTAATTTTTCTTTTGCCTAGTTTAACTGCTCTCAGGATGTGTCCCACACAAGTAGATCATTGGTGGCACACCACCTCCTACGTCCATTTCCCATGTAAACAATCATTGGTTCCTGTGTAGATATAAACCCACCTGCAAACATGCCAACAGTTTAAAGGTTCATCAAGTAGCGTTAGCTTAAACCACTATGGCGTGCAATGTGAACTAACCTTTGGATTATGACCTTTCACTTACAAAGACTCTTTGTTGTCCTGTCTACTTCAGCTGGCCAGCTGGACTGCAGGATGCGGTCAAAATGATCCCTGAGGGGGATTACGCAATCTGAGGGACACGGAGTGACTTGTCGGTGCATGTCACTTGGTGCCTTTAAAACACATTGGGTTCATCTTGCTGAGGCATGCTGGAACAGCAGATTACTAGACTTCAGCAATGGACAGGTTTTTCAAAAACACAGACACTTTTAATAAAACAGGTTTGTAAACTATAACCGGCTCCCTACCTTGGAGCATCTGTCACCAACCAGACTCTACTGTTATTGTATAGTAAAAAAATAAATAAATAAATAATAATAATAATAACAGGCATCTGATTTCTGATACTGTCGTTATGCTTTGCTTTTTACCCGTCAGAAAGCAGCTTTCTTATAATACCTTTCTGCTTGTACTGAGCAGGTTCTAGTGAGAATCCAGGCTGATTCTCTAGTTGTTTGCAATCTTGGATCTTTTATTTTGTTCTTCCCCTTGTTTGTTCTCCCACTTAGATTAAAATAAGGTGAAAACCCCTAATCATGCCTTTAGATAACTTGTTTTAGAAATCTCTAAATTGTCATCCCCCTCTTGTTCATAAGTAGTCTGTAGATTAGGTTCGCTTTATCTCCTCAAACCTTAGATCATCTGTACCAAACAGGCAGCTGAATTAATGTAGAGTCGATTGTCGGTGTTTGATTTGTCTTGGGTTTTATTTTATTTTTGTTCAACTTGTTTTTGTAGATTTAATTCTCAATTGATATTTTTCCCTTGAAATATTAATTCTAATAAATGTAAAACAAAAAAATCCTATTTTAAAGTACGTAAAATGATTTGTGTTTCAGATTGATGATATCTGTTATGAGATTGATTTGATTTTGAAAATCAGTAAGCGCACCAACATATTTTAAAACAGTGGATATATATTACGGATGGAGTTGTTTTAAGATGGTAAATCTTTGGTCTTGCACACCCCAGGTTAGCTGCTTGGTCCTCGTTTACTAAATGAAGATGCCAGTAGAGTTTTCCTCAGAAAAGCTAAATAACAGCTACAAGTACCCACATCTGAGTATTTTCCAATACGCTACTACTTAATGCCATAACATTACATGCAATTAATCTTAACACACATTCAATTAACTTTTAGTGTTATTTACATATATAATTGCAATTTCAATGCAATGAATAATTGAACTTCAACATTTCCTGCCTCTTTTCTTTCAAGACAGACAGCTTTGCCATATCTACCACTTGCATAAAGATCTTTAATCCACCTCACTGTGCATAGTTGGCTTCTCTGCAAACCTCCCCGCTGTGTTGCATGCAGGACGATGCTCAGTGCTCTAAAATAGGCCTTCATCCTCTGTGCAGTTAAGCTGACGAGGAACGACGCTTGTCCAAGTATCAGTGGGGAGGCTAGCGGCTGAAACGCCTAGCAGCAAGTGATGGATGTGCGTTTTCATAGTCGTGTGGTTTGGGCAACACTGTGACGTGGTGGCGGCTGGGGAGCTTGTGCACTGAGAAGACGTTGAATTCCCGTGTCATAAAGAAGGCACAACGGCTTTTAGGCCCCTCCGTTACTTCACCATTCACCGGTTGCCCTTGGGCATCTTCCTGCACTTCTCCAGAGGTTCAGCAGAAGTTAGCTGCTACGATTCCCTGAAATTGCTGGCAAACACTTTTTAAACTCCGTTCTTTAGTTATTGTTAGATGTTTTCTCAGAAAATGCTTGTGTAAAAGCGCTGGAATCTGATCCTCAACTTGACACCTATGCTGAGCATAATTTGTAGTCCGCTCTACATTTCTCACCTTTGTTCACTTGAACATACCTCCTAAGTTAGGGAATGGTGCATTTAAGTTTCTTCTTTGTTTTGCCTCGGTTGTGTTGCTGCTGCTTAGTGGACTCTGTGGAGCATGTGTGTGCTGACTGATGCCGTGTTATCAGAATGCTTTTATCTATGAGGACACGGACATATCGGACAGATGCTCGATGGTGTTATTGGTGCATCCCTACTTTTACCAGAACCTCACTTTAAAATCCCTAAATTATCTCTTTTAAGAGAAGAACATATTGAAAAGTGTTCTTTTCAAGCTAATGGATATCTGTCTAAAGGCGGAAGAAATGGTTATTGTCTGTGGATACGCTTTATAGAGGCATAAAATATCACAAAGATTCTGTATAAACTGCAAATTATTTGTTGAAATTTTATGAAAAGAACCAGACATATTAGAGAGAGCTGCATACTTCGCCGTGCACACCTGACTGCTGCTGTCCGACAGCGTGTTTAAGAACTGTGGTGATGGGAGAGAAGATTTTTTCAGATCCGTTTGGACTTCCAGGACATGATGTTGAGCTCTGTTCCACCTACAAACACAAGAATTTATATACTATAGGTATTTCTCCAAAGATGCACCAATTACATAAATGAGTGGCGACTTGTCAGTTTGAGTAATTATGGCTTGGCATAACTGTACATGTGTCACGTCATGCTGGAATTTGCTGTTGCAACCTGATTATCTGCTTTTTGCAAAATCTGTTCCCCTTCATGTTCGTGGTACAGACTGGTCAATTTGCATTAGGGCTATTTTTGTTTTGCCTTTCAGTTTCAGCTAAGTTTTCCTGCTAAGCCGTGTTTCTATGCCTGCAGGTGCAGCTTTTCCATGTGTATGCATGCAACCAATGCAAGTATATGCAGTGAGATTGGTATCTTTCAACTTTTTGTCACTGCTCCAATGAGAAGGACAGAGGATGTAGTTTATCAGAAAAACGATTGTTTTATTTCTCTTAGCATCAGACTTTTGACTAGGTATTATAATCGCTGGAGGTCTGTCATTAACTGTTTTTACAACTATGGATGATGTGATCCCCAGAATCTGGGGATTTCTGGCTAGATGGGTAACCATCTGTTAAAACACTCATTACTAATTAAGTAATGGATTAATCTAAAATGTTCCTGTCTTCAAAATAAGATGTAAACTGTAAAAATGCAGTGCATCATCTCTACTGCTTTATGGAACAGAATATAGTGCACAAGCTTTTTGCATCTGTCAAAAACTTAGAAGTGCACCATTTCACAAGATATTACATTTTTTTATGTACTTTTTTGAGTTTTTGTGGCACTAGTGGCCTTTTATATCAAATGTAGGTTGACAGCAAAGGGGGAGCAGCAAAGGACCGCAGGCTGGGGTAGAACAATCATTCTCATTTTCAGTCATCTAGAATGCATCACTGATCCTTTGAGCCGAACGTTAAACCCAGTTTTGTCAGGGTCTCAGCACACATGTTGTTGGAGGTGCGTTTGCCCTGTCCCGTGTTCAGCTTATCGTGTTACTACCCAGTGTGCTGTCACTCTCTGGGATCTTCTGTACATTCAGTACGTTGCAACACAAGTAATGACTGGCCCCAATAGTTCAGGCATTCGGCTGGAAATAGTTGTACCATTGGTAACATTTCCGTACACACTGTTCAAATCTTCATGCAGATCGAATTACATATAAATGTTGTATATCAACGTGTTTTCTTACAGCAGAACATTCAGGGCAGACTTTGATTAACGCCCTTTAATGATTTCATCGCCTTGTGCTTAAACCAAGCCTCCTTTTTAAAATAATTTTAGGTTCCCCAAATACCTGGAATTGTTCTGCTGCCTCATGCTAATGTTACGTAGTTTGTCGTCACCATAACATTTCTGCCTCATCAGTAGTTTGTGTGTGTGTGTGTGTGTGTGTGTGTGTGTGTGGGTGGGCTATGTTCTTTTGTTTGTACTGTCTTAAGTAAGTCCAGATGTTTGCGGGATTTTAAACCAGGTCACACTTCTTGCCACATTTCCTCTGACTTATTACTCTGGCATGTTCGCTTGTAAATATGCAGTCACACGCACAAGGCCAGGAAGTGTACTCACACGTATCTCGTCTGTGTCCACACTGACATGTTGATGTGACAGCAGAGATTCATGAGACCAATGTTTTCCGTGCGTTTTGTTTTTCGACATCTACATCAAAGGGAAGGCCCGAGCAGGAAGAGAGACGAGGACAAGTGTGTCTTGTCCCGGCTCTGCTTTTGGTAGCAAAATGTGCGGTCATGCATGCAATTCAAAGAAAGTTCAAGTTATTTTATTCCAGCTTATTAACCAGATGTTTGTGTATTCACACAGAATTATTGTCTTTATATTTCAGTGTTGCTACTTATATTGATATTTTACTGATGGTGTTGGGTTTTAATTTTATATTATTTGGGGTTCATTTTTGTTAAGACAAAATTACATTTGATGAAAATAAATGGACAACATGGCTAGATGTGTCTTTTTTATTTACATTACGTTACATTTGTGTCTGCCCGCTTTGCTTCTCTGCGATGTCCGGAGAAATTTGGACTTGCAAACCTACAGCACCTTGCAAAGGTTTTAACACCCGCTTTTTTGCATTTGGTCATAACTTGTTTGTTATCCAGTTTTCTGTGATAGACCAGCACAAAAGAGCACACAACGAATAAGTGATGCGTAATCAAAAGTTAACGCTTAACGCAGCAGTAGGTGTCTTCTGTGTAAATTTATTTTTTACAAATTTGTTAAAACTGTCACTATGTCCTCCCAGTAAAATATGGGACCTATAATTTGTGGCCCTACTGCCATTTGCAGAAATACACCGCTCCCGGTCAGAAACAACCAATCAAAGCCAGGAGGAACCCAAGAGTCTGGCTCTGATTGGTTATTAATTGTCTACCTGCTTTACAGAGAAACTGACGATTTCTTGAGGGGCACCTGCTCAGAAAACAAAGATGGGTAAAAATTGGAGCAGCTCTGCAGGCTACACTGTGGGGGAGGAGCTGTAGAAGGGGGGCTGCAGCACAGCAGAGAGCCAGGGGGAGGGACCTGTAAGGTGTGCTTGTTCAAATGTTCAGGCTAAGTCCACAGCTTTCTCAAAACTCCCTACTGCAGCTTTTAGTTAACCCTGAACAGTCTCCACTGAGATGCATGGTAGTGGCATCATAATGCTGAGGCTCCAAAAGAGTAGAAGTCTACCCTTCAGCAGGACAGTGATCCTAAACACACTGCCAGAGCTACAATAGACCCCTTCTGATCAGATCATGTCCATGTGTTAAAATGGCCCACTCAAAGTCCAAAGCTAAATCCCACCAAGAACTTGCTGCAAGACTTGAACTATGGTTCAGGAGCTTCACATTCCCCAAAAAGGAATAAACAAGATTTTCAGTCTCTAGATGTGCAAAATTGGTAGAAACCTACCCAAAATGCTTTTGCAGCAAAAGATAATTCAGCAGGATACTGCTGAATACTCTGCCTCATTCCTTCCACTTCAGTTTTCCTTTATGTTGGTCTTTTCACATAAGATCAAAATGAGACGCATTCAGATTTGTAGTTGTAACGTGAGGAAGTTTCAAGGGGTGTGAATACTTTTATCAAGCTGTTGTGCTTCTCATTCCTGTCTTAATCAACTTGAGTCCTGAATCCAGAAGTGGTTGGATTAGTTTTAAACAAACAGCATATTTTTGTTCATGGTTGTCATGTGGCGCCCCCTTGTGGCATGCTACCCTGGTTAGACTGTAACGGCTATCTGTGGGATTAACCTTTTTTTCTGACTCTGTCTTCTTGGCTTCTTGGGCTTGTTTTTTTTCTTGTTTGGACACGACTAACCCACTCCCCATTGTTTTCCTCGCTTTCTCTCCATTTCACTTTCACCCAACCCTCTGCATCAAACCCTTTTATTTCCTCTCCCCTCGTCCTTTACCTCACCTCAACTTCCCCCTCTACCCCTAATCTGCCTCTCCTACTATCTGCCTGTAGAATTCGAGGCTTCAGACCATCCGGAAGGTAGAGGAGCGCAACGGGTCGTCTCTCCTGGATCACGATTCGGAAGACGTCGCTGACAAACAATAGTATGACTCCAGCATGATCGAAGCACCCCCTGAAAATGTCTGCTGACGTTTCTATGCTTTAAAGCAGATGGCTCCAAAGGTCTTTGTCTCAGACCAACAGACTGGCATGAATCCGAAGCAACTTTATTCTTCTTTTTTTCCCCTAAGAGACCGAGCTTATACTATGCTATATTATCCTGTCTGTTTTTGTTGCCGTTCTCATTGTATATTTCACCAAAGAGATGAAGACAGACCCATTGGAGCAGCGAGAGCAGCGTGATGTTCGCTGAAGAAGTAAAAACTACAAGGACAGTTACAAAGATGGGCGTTTTGTCTCGGATCAACGCGAGCTAAGACCTGCCACTCTGTGTCTGCTTCGGCTGCTACATCAACTCGTCGTCCTCTCTTCCTGTAATTTAGAAGCACGTTATTGCTAATGTTAAAAAAAAAAAAAATCTGTTCAACACATTTAGTACTTAAGCTCTGCTCATTGATACAAATTTGGGATGTAAAGTCAGATATCACGTAAAACAAGAAATGTCGCCACAACGCAAAGCCTCCGGACATCATGAACCAATCCGCCTTCCTCTGGCTGGAGGGTTTGGTGGCAGAAGTCCTGCATTGTTTTCTGCTTCTTCTAATGCAAAAAAAAGGCAGCTGAATGTTTGCAATACAGCTAAGAAATCAAATGTTTGTTTGCACTTGAGATTATTTTGTAAGCCATAAACTGTAAATAGTAAAAGTCGTAACTTATCCATTTTTTTTGCACCAAAATCTGTCTTTTGAACCGTCTCATGCTGTGTTGAATTTGTGCAGGTATCTGTTAATCTAGCATTTTGATTGCCAAGCTTATGTTGCCTCTTTAAGGAGCACCAATGCGATAGAAGGGTAGAATTTGGTTTCTTCAGAACTGTAAATGTTTGTTTTAAGAATTATAACTGCTTTTTTTTTTTCAATTTTGAGGTTAAAATTATTTTTGATTGGAATCCCTGGCAAGGTTTTTATTCCAAGTGTAGCTGCAAAGCTTGTTCCAAGCTTAGCAAAATGTTTGTCCGTTTCTGCTCTCATTTTAACAATGAAATGAATTAGAATTGCAGATTCAAGTGTTTTTATACATATGTATTTGTCCGAAATAGATATTTTAGGAGCTATATTTTATTTTTAATTTTAACAAATGCCCTTCCCCCCCCATGCATGTTATTTGTTTCATGTCTTTTCATGGTGAAGCTGCAAAGTTGAATGTCTTTTATTGGGATTTTATGTGATAGATCAACAAAAGGTAGTTCAACATTGTGGTGTGGAATGCACCCGTTATGGTTTTAATTTCTTTTGTGATTTGCATTAGTATTCCACTCCCCTGAGTCAAAACTTTGGATAACTACAATTCATTGCTATTAATGCAGCAAGTCTTTTGGGATCATTTTCTTTCAGCTTTAGAAATCTTTACCCATTCTTTGCAAACAAACTTAAGCTCAGTTACATTGGCTGGAAAGCACCTTGAGAAATGAATTTTCCAAGTCTTGCCTGTCCTAAGTCTGGTCAGAGATTCTCGTAGGCGAACCTTCCCCTCAGGTTTTTGCAGCCTTTGTCAGATTTCCTTCCAGCATTGATCTCAATTTCATGGCAGCTGTGTTCCTATCAACTCTGTCCCACTTCCCTGCCCCTGCTGAAGGAAATCATGCCCACAGCATGCTGCTGCCACCACTATGTGTCATGGTGAAGACGATGTGGTTGGGACGTCGTGGCATTTTGGATCCAGAAAGTTAAATTTGGTTCCCAACTGACCAGAGCGCCTTCTTTTCCATCTTTGATGATAATTCTTATGTTTTCCTTGTTGCTGCCGTTCAAGAAAGCCCTGATTTTGGGGGGGTGAACGACTGATAGTTGGGTTGTCAACAGGTTAACTTACACCATGATTAGATGACTTTTGGAGGCAATTTGTTGCAGTTTATTTAATTTAGGGAAGCATGCCACACATTTTTTATATTTATTGGCAAAAATGTTGAAGACTGTGCGTCACATTCCTTCGGGTTGGTTCATCATAAAATCCCAATAAGATCTTTTAAAGCTGGGTAACTTGTGGAAATGTTCAGTGGGGTGTGAATACTTTTGCAGTCGACTGTGTGTTTGAGTTTCAATTTTTTAAAGTTTTCTTTTTATATATAAAAAGCTAATAAAGTGGCTTGATGACTCCATGTGCTTTTTAATAATTACAGGCCGCCTCGAGATTTTGTTGCCGAGTCTATCGCAATGTGTCTTTGTAAATATTTAGATTTAAAACTTCGTAAAGGGACGATTTAAGGTGATCCGTGCTCAGAGGCAGTCATACCAGAAGCAGCTTGGCTTTATGCAAAATCAAACAAATGTTGCTTTTATTTTTAATGCCATGCTGTGGCGCACCCAGGACTAGTAAGACAACAAATTAAGGTTGGTTGCATTTAATTTCAAGAGAAACTGACATTTACATGTGAATCACCCACAAAATGTATAGCTTTAACCGTCTCCTTTGTCTGTTTCATCAGTGATAATGTAATTAAAAACTTGAAATACATGTCCCTTTGACTCATCTTTTCTTTTGTCTTGCTGTCAGATTTCATCTTTCCTCTCAGTTTGCTTTGGGTTCTGATGAACGCCTGGGTTTCATGAAGTCCTTCAGCTTCTGTAAGGATGGTTTGCCTTCATTTGTTTCTTTCAGAGGAGCAATCTCCGGCTCTGCGCTAAGCTCCTTTTTGTTTTCCTGAGAAAATTTATTTTTTATCTTTTCTCCCACTCGAGCCAACGCTTCTTTATCCTTCTCCTTCCTTCCCTCCGCAGTGTTCGGATCAGACTGCTTCCTCTCTTTGCCGAGTGAGAGTACCTTCAGTGATTTGGGGGCCTTCTTGTCTCGTGTCAAGATGGATTTTTTCTTGGATTTCTTGTCCTTCCTCAGGTTGTCCAGGTTCAGTGTCTTCAGAATGCCTTTCTTTTTGCTTTTCTTCTTCTTGGGCAGCGCCCTCTTGAGGTCCTTGAAGGCGTTGCGCAAAGGTGACTTCTTTTTCTTTTTCCAGAAGAGGACTCTTTTCAGGGAGGAGCCGCCCATTTCTAAAGAGGCTGTGGGTGAAACCCAAACATTATTTAAATTTTATTTTTGGTATTTTAAAACCAAAGAGCATTCAAATAAATAAAAATTTTATCTGAATATAAGATACATTTGTAAAAACATTGAAACTGGCACAAAAAGGAACTCTCACCTTTTTTTTAATCTGATTTATACACAGATATTTGAAATGGGTAACATTTAAAACTTGCCACAGATGTTTAATAGACATCCTATTAATAACCTTTATGTTTCAATTTACCATCCAAATTCAAGCATAAATGAAATGTTATGTGAAAAAAACATTTTAGACAAAGCTGTTTCCACAGATATCGACTCACCTCCTGCCTGTTTTGCCGTCCAGTCGGCTGATTTTCCTCCTAAGTTCCCGCTAAGGTCTGCTTCAACCCCGGTCTGAGTCTGTCCCTGCAGTTACTTTCATGAAGAAGTCTTCAAGGAACCACTTTATCTGTATCTGACGGAAGGATCGATCACAAGACACTAAATTCATTTCCTTGAAGGCAGAGCTCAAAAGGAATCGACTGGAAGAACAAACTGGTTCTGCTGCATTCTCCTGGGCTGGTGCTGATTCTTTCCCCGCTGTTTTAAAGACATGGAAACAACTTTGCTTCCTCTAACTGGATGTGGATCTTATAACATACAAAAAGCACCGTGCTGTAATGCATGTTTGTCTATCAACATGAAAAGTGTGGCGTATATTTGTGTTCAGGTCCCTTTTACTCCGATATCAAAAAATAAAAATCACACCAGTTGCCTTTAAATGTACCCAATTAGTGACTAGAGTCCCTATGTTTGTAGTTTTTAATGTAAATCCAGCTGTTCTGCGAAGGCCTCAAAGTTTTGATGGAGAACATCAGTGAACCAACAGCATCAAGAAGACCGAGGAGCACAGCAGTGGGCCACGGATAAAGATAAGATAAGATAAGCTTTATTGATCTCACAGTGGAGAAATTCACTTGTCCCATCGGCTCAATAGTCAAAAGTCAGAAGAAGGTGTCAAAGTAGGTAAAGCCGTGGAGAAGTTTAAATCGGGGTTGGGTTATAAAGTATTAAAAGCTTTCAACACCTCCCAGAGAACTGTCCAATCCAACATCTGAAAAGTAAGAGTATGGATAAAGGGCAAACCTACCAAGAAATGCCCAGTCAACTAAACTGGGCAGGAGGGGAAAGGGGAACATGAACCAGTCAACATGGCTAAGGAAATTCACAGCTTAGGTGGACAAGTCTGTTCATGGAACAACTATTAGGTAAGCACTTTAGAAATAAGGCCTTTCTTTGGAACAGAAGCCATAGTTAAAAAAAAGAAGTAAGAAGTAGTATCTGCAGTTTGCCAAAGGCCACAAAGAAGACACAGCAAACGTGTGGAAGAAGGTGCTCTGGTGAGTTGATACTAACAAACTCACCTTTCTGGTCTTCATGCAAAGCACTACAAGTGGCAGAAACACCGCCGATCACTGGACGCATAAATCAGAGATGATTCATCATGTTGTCATGCTTTTTGTCAGCAGGGACAGCAAATGTCAGTGAATGGGAAGGTGGATGGAGGTGAACGCAGGAACATCTTGGAAGAAAAACTCTCTGAGACAGGGTCAGAGATTCTTCATCCAATGAGACGAGATTAAACGCTGCGCAGCCTGAGCTACTTAGAAGTCCCAACTTAAAGGCATACTATGCAACATTTTTCAGTTAATTAATGTGTTCCATACCGTTTTGGATGATTAAATGAGTCATTTCAGGTCGAACAAAGGTTTTCTCGGCCGCCCTGGGGGTCTGTGGGGGAAATACCGCACTTGCAATGCAAGAGCCCTCGGCCCGCACACACAGAAGTCTCGCTTTACGGCGAGAACTCCATGTGTTTTTGCCCTGCCATTCACTATATGCACGCGCGAAAGCAACAACAAAGAACCGCGTGTTAACGTCAAATAAACATGCAAGCATATCGAGTTTTATTATTATTATTATTATTATTTTTTTTTTTATGTTGGCGAGACGCTACCGCGGCCGCCGCCGCCTCGCCAAGATAGCGCTGCGGGAAGCGTGATGTTCATACCTTCACTGTGTTAGTCATTGTTTGTACTGCCGTTTTTTCCACTTTTCGTTGCGTTCGCCTGCCTGCTAAGCTCAAAACAACCGCGCCTCGCTTGACGGAGAAACCAGAACAGCTGAGCATCTTTACGACAGTGCACTTTTACTTTCGCCCTCTGGGGGGAGCCTCGCTGGAAAATCAACCCCGGTTGCATAGTATACCTTTAAGTCCAAAATTTAAAAGGTTGTTTTCACACACTGTCTCCATCTTATCTGAGTGAGTCTGGGCTATTTTACAAAGAAGAATGGGCAAACATTTGGGTCTCCATGTTTAAAACTGGCGAAAACAGTATTTTTTGCCCTTAAACACAAAGCTTTTCAAATTTATGTTAATTATAGATTAGATAGATAGATAGATAAAATAGATTTTTTTTCAACTCCTCTGCTGTCTGTACCAGATTGTTTATCAACAAATATTCTTAAAAGTGAATTAGGAGGATGTCAGATTGTGCTTGACAGAGGGCGCCCCCTTGTGGAGGGATTGCGTCACTGCTACGGGAATCTCCCCAAACGCAAATCTCCATAATCGTCATCGAGGGCGTCGATCTACCGTAAAACATTTGTGACAGTAAGGTTGCCGCTTCAAGGGCTGTATGTGACAGTGAATCAAAAATGAACGATCTGATGAGGATGTTTTCTGCAGCGTGCTTTCTGTTAGATGTGACGTTTGGGGGGCGTGAGCGCGTCATTGATGGCTCAATCAGTGTCTGGGCGACACAGACACCATCCAGTAATTATTGATTAATTTTAACAACAGGTTACATATAGTAACATTTTGCTTTAAAAGCTTTTTCATCCTGAAGTTTAATTTTTATGAGCACGTGCTTGCATCGCAGGGTCCTCCTCCTCCTCCTCCTCCTCCTCCTCACCATCATCACCATCACCATCCTCATCCTCCTCCTCCTGCTGCTGCTCCTTTTTCCTCCGAGCGGCACGTCGCAGCCATGGTGGACTCTCCCAGCGCCATGAAGAAAACCTTCACGGTGCCGGAGATCAAGCCGCTGGACAAGTACGACTTTAACCGGGCCAGGATCTGCGCCAGCGTCCGGTGGCTGCTGTCGAAATCGTACGGCTCTGCAGGTACAGGCTCCACGTCGCCCAGGCGCCTCTTTGGGTGGGGCGCTTAATAATTGATCCGGCTATATATTTTTGCTCTTGGGTTGTGCTGTTGTTATTCGGGATGGGGGGGGGGGAACCTCGGGCATCCTTTTGCTCAGCATCTCCCGATCTCCCGGTTGACGCTCCCACGGCCTACCGGCGTCTCTCGGGGCGCGCAGCTCAGTCTTAGGGGCGGCTAAACCGATACAGGGCCAATTATTTGACGTGAAAACGAGGCAGGGGGATTTCCTCAGTGGTCTGTGATGCATAACTGGAGGGGCTGCAATAGCTGCAATGCAACAATGCCTATTGTCAGAGTCGGGCATCATCAGGCCTGTGGAGGATTTTTTATTTTATTTTTTTACCAAGCAGCGTCAGCCTGGACAGAAAATGCTTGATGTCTTTTGTAATTCTGTCCGGAACCGGGTTTCTACCCGTGCATATGCTGCACACGCGTGGGTTGCATGTAAATGGGTCAGAGCTTCACAATATTTGTGTCAGTGTTACGCACGCACGCGGGGTTGCAGAGGCGCGTGCTGGTGTGTGAAGGTGACACTGTGCGACAATAAAGTCTTATTGTCAGTGTCTGCTGCGAAATACGTTACCTTCACGAAAGCGTAACACGTTAATGGGATAGCAGGTGCAAATTCAGCAGAGTGCGTTCATTGGTTTACGCAAAATGGGTTTGGATATGTTGCGCACAGATCAGTCTGATGCAGGTCCAATTTATTCTGCTGTAGGAAATTGACAATATCCTTTAGAGGCTCTTTTTTGATGCTTGGATCACAATTTTCCTTCAAATCGACCAATAGAGTGAAAGTAATTAGTCGCTGTTTTCATTTAGCCAGATTTAAGATTTGTCTATCCACTCGTCTCACCTGGAATATAATCGCAGCTGTGTTCAATGTAGGCATACATTTTCATGTTGGAATGAGTTTACGGATGCAATTTAAATTTATTTCTGTCACGATTGAGTTCATCATTGTTTATTTCTGATCTAAAAAAGGCCATATGCAGGTACACATCTCCACTAATATCAATAGTCCCTCAGCAAGTTGGAGAGGCATTGTGTTGCCATAGAAATTAATTCAATTCAATTCAGTTTTATTTATATAGCGCCAATTCATGAAACATGTCATCTCAAGGCACTTTCCAAAGTCAAATTTAATCATATTATACAGATTGGGTCAGATTATACAGATTGGTAAAAAAAAATCCTATCTAAGGAAACCCAGCAAATTGTATCAAGTCTTGACAAGCAGCATTCACTCCTCCTGAAGAAGCGTAGAGCCACAGGGAGAGTCATCTGCGTTGTCCATGGCTTTGCAGCAATCCCTCATACTGAGCAAGCATGAAGCGACAGTGGGGAGAAAAACTCCCCATTAACAGGAAGGAAAACCTCCAGCAGAACCAGAACCGGGCTCAGTATGAACGGTCATCTGCCTCGACCGACTGGGGGTTAAAGAAGACAGAGCAGAGACACAACAAGAGAGACAAACAAGCACAGAAGCTCACATTGATCCAGTAATCTGTTCTACATTAGATGGTAATAGCAGGTGATCTGTCTTCTGTGGATGATGTCACAGCTAAAATGGGATGTTGTTCTGGCATAGTATTTGAGTAGTTTTCTTGTTAGAAATTGAAGAGTTTATTTAAACTAGTTGGCCTCTATGGCACAAAACCAGCTTGTTTCATTGTTGTTCACATGTTTTGGATAGGTTTAAAGGTCAGAGCCATTCCAGAACCGTAATGTCAGCCTGCTTCATTCGTTCTAAACCTAGTTTTATTTACGTGTTTGGTATCATGGTCCTGTTGGAACAATCACATTTGTCAAAGTTTCAAAAAGCATCTCAACTGTGAAGTGAAGTTGAAGGATATTGAAGAATGCCCTGTTTTATTAATTCATCAATCATGTGCAGTGCACCACTGACAGATCCTCCGTGTGATGCAACCACCACCGTGCTTGATGTTAAGGCTACTGAGTTCATCAGTGATCGATTGAAACGCTCCTCTTATCATAGCTACCAAATAGCCAGACTTCTGTCTTCTTCTCTGACCGTGACACATTTCTCCAAAAGGTGTTTGAATTGTCCAGGTGGGCAGCTGCACAATGCTGTGTTGAAGGTGTCGAATTTAAAGCGAGGGCATTTTTCTAGGTCAGCACGTTCTCTGTCCGATGGCTTTACTGTGGAGATTCCTGCTGGCGCCATTTGTCACAGGCTTGGGTTTGCTTTTTGTGCCATCCATCCATCCATCCATCCATCCATCCATCCATCCATCCATCCATCCATCCATCCATCCATCCATCCATCCATCCATCCATCCATCCATCCATCCATCCATCCATCCATCCATCCATCCATCCCTATTGGGGTTTTTTGTGACATAATTACCCAATTTCCTTTCATCCGTGGATGACTGATTTGTTTAGGTGATTTAAACCTGGACAAAGTTGGGGCGTTCCAGTAGGACAATAACATCAAGCAAACGTCCAAACAGGCTTTTGGATGGATTAGGCTGGAGTCTGCACATTAGAGAAGCTTGAAACTGAGCTTTGACCGAACTGAGGAGGTTCCGTGTTGCTCTTTATCTGATGCGTAGGCTTCGTCTGTTTGTGAATTTAGGACGCGCTCCATTCATTATCAGCTGCTTGTGTCGAGGCTCAGACTCCGCTGACTAACACAGTGATGTCACACTGCACCTTACACTCCAGTTAGGAGAAAATAGCCCGGCTGCTTTTCCTGTGATGATGGTCATTATCTTTATTTGGCTTTGCAGCATTCACTTGAATGAAATTAGTCCTCTGTATTTAACCCGTCCTTCAAGGAGTAGTGGGCGGCCACTCTATGGCGCCCAGGGAGCATTCTGGGAAAGGGACCCAGAGTGGCAGTCTGCAGGAATTGAACTTAAACCCTTTCCAGGACTCAAATATAAAGGAGGGCTCTATAGGTCTGCACTCCCCCAAGCAATACATTTCAGTTGCAATGGGTTTTATAGACGTCGCTTATTTAGTCTGGTTAGTGGGATGGGAAGAGCTGAATGTCTTTGTTGTTGTCAGCTGGGAATTGCTGAGTGGGTGCCCCACTGAAGAAAACAAAACACCAATTAAACTAATAAATAACATTTGTTCACCAAGCGCATTTCCAACACTACCAGCAAAACGCTGACTTCTACTTTAATAGCTTATGGTTTTATTTTCTTATTTAAATTCTTTTTGCCTTTGTTAAAAAGTAAAAAAAAAAAGGTTTATTATAAATCTGTTTCTGTTTATCTTGTCTGTTCTTCTGTTTTGCTTTTTCAACTGAATTGATCAAAAAAAGGCGTTGAATGCAGCAAAAGTCCACATGTAGCACAACATCCAGTGACACAGCTCTGCCTTTGGGTTAAATTACAGCGTCGCTCAGACGTTCACATGCGCTCATCATCGGCAGCACCGTCATCAGTTTTAGGCCCACTCATTATCCACGATGAGATCCTTGTCTAAAACAACTGGACACACATGGTTACATTTAGGGTGAAATCTCTTCAATCAACACAAAGGTAAAAAAATAAATAAATAGCATTCGTTCACTTGGAGAGGTCATCCCAGAAGCTGATTTTTTTTTCCAATCATAAAACCAGTTTTGATGTGTGTTTGGGAACATTTTCCTGTTGTAGCACCCATTTGCATCCATGTATAAACCATCCAAGTCAGACACGTTCCCCTCAGTTCATTGGATGTTGGTTCACGAGGAACCCTGGAATCACCGAGGTTCAAGCTGGAAACTTCTGAAACACTAGTGTTACGGTTCGGAGTGAAACCACTTTTAAATCACCCGCTATTGCCATCTAGTCTAGAACAGATTGATGGATCAATGTGTGCTTCTGTTCTTGTTTGTCTCTCTTGTTGTGTCTCTGCTCTGTCTTCTGTAACCCCCAGCCGGTCGAGGCAGATGACCGTTCATACTGAGCCCGGTGCTGCTGGAGGTTTTACCTTCCCGTTAATGGGTGGTTTTTCTTTCCACTGTCGCTTCATGCTTGCTCAGTATGAGGGATTGCTGCAAAGCCATGGACAATACAGACGACTCTCCCTGTGGCTCTACGCTTCTCCAGGAGTGAATGCTGCTTGTCAAGACTTTGATGCAATCAACTGGGTTCCCTTATATAGGACATTTTTTTAACCAATCTGTATAATCTGATTGAATTTGACTTTGTAAAGTGCCTTGAGATGACATTTTTCATGAATTGGCGCTAGATAAATAAAATTCAAGTGAATTGAATTGAAAGCACCGAATACAGAGAGCGTGCCGACCGACAAAGAAGCCGCTGCTGCAAACATAACACCTTGGACTCACTTCATGACACAACACACCCTATGGAGGAAAGTTTTATGGCAAGAAGCAAAGATTGAGCTGTTCTTACTGCAAGAAGTTAGAAGACTGTATCAGCTGTCATGGTGATAGTCTCTTTCTCTGCCAGTGGTTCTGGTCCATAAAGTGAATGGAGTGATGAGGCAGGAGGACTAACCAATCGTTCTTCCTCTGCAACTCAAATCAACGGTTAGATGAGGAACTCTTGGACGATTCTTGCTGATGACGAGTGGAAGAAAACTTCTGACCAGAACTGTAACAAGACATAAAATTAGAAACGTGCACTTATAGGGAAATAAAGCGTCTGAAACCGTCAAACTGTGGCTCTAAAAAATAGAAGGCTGACTTTTCCAAAACACCAGACTTGTAAAGAAATCCCCGCCGAGAATGAAGCATCTTTCTTTCCCCAGGCGTGTGTTTGCGTAATGTTGTAAAATCGGACTTATTTCTCTTTCCCTAATGCGGTTAGAGTTGTTTATATGGCTCCTGCTCTGCAGTCCTGTCTCATCCCCTCGTCCCTGATTGGGACAAATGGCTGTAGGGTTTCCATGGTGACCAAAGGCCCTTTCGTCCCCCCTACAGGAGCAGAGAGAGTAAGGCGAAATTCACACACAGCGTGTCACTCTGCTGTGAAGTCCTGCCGATGCAGAGACGCGGTTGGATTTTCTCCTCTTGTCTCCTCCCGGTGGATCAGGGAAACAGGCCAGAGGATGCGAGGAAGGAGGACTTACATAAGGACGCCTCACAACAGCGACATGTAAACAGGGAAAGGAGATGAAATCAGTCCCTGCCCTCGTTAGATGTCATGTTTAGATGTATGTAGACAGAAAACAGCCGCTGCCATTAGATACGTGGAAGAGCTGCACACGCTGAGGTTTATTTTCCAAAGAAGTCCCTTTCAGTTTTGAGGATTATCCAGAGGAGGAATGTGGGTCAGCTGCAGAAGTGTGCATGAAATGACCCACTCATCCTGGTCTGAGATGACTTGATGTGCACGCTTCCCCTTTTCTTCTCTCTTATCTGAGTCGAGCTGTTCATGCAGATGATGACATTATCCTCTCCCGCAGTCACTTTACTGTCACCTAATTCTCACTGCTGGAAAAAAAAAAACGACCACGTTTTTTCCAGAACTTACTCCGTTTTTCTTTTTCTTTTCCTGCGACACCCCTCGCAGTTGTGGCTGCGGTTTCTGTGCAGCAACCCGTAACAACGGTTTGTGTGTTGGGCAGTTGCTTCACTGAAGCTATTCTCTGCAGAGATCACCAGGGATTTCCTTATCAGAGAACAATGCAGAGTTGACTTTATCTCCTATATCTGCAGAAAGGTCAAATATTTAGTCTATCTGCACCAAACTACTGGGTGTAAAGGAATAGATTGGTACGTTTACACTGTAACACCTATAATGTACGATTCATAGGATTTCAATGCACTCTTTCAACTGGTAACATTTGCATACAATCTTTCATTTTTCACTCTAAAAAAACACAATGAGTGTTTATCTTTCTACTCAGGTGTACTTGTAGCAGCCATGATGTTAGGATCCACTTTCTTAGCAGATGTGTTTATTTATTTTTTATACTGCCCACAAGAATACAATAGAAGGCGATGAGGTAATTTTATATATTTGGCATATTTTTTTTGATAAAAATGTAATTAAAAGGAGACCAAATGACATTATGTCACATTAATCTCAATGCATCAACAAAACATCCTATTGGTATAAAGGTATATGAAGAATGGTTATGCATTTAACCCCCAAAATGTTAAATATCCATCCATCGTTTATACCTCTTTATCCATGCCGGGTCGTGGAGGGCTTATCTCCAGCGGTCATTGGGCGAGAGGCGGGGTACACCCTGGACAGGTCCGTAACAGGGCAACAGAGACACAGAGGACAAACAGCCACACACACACACACCTAAGGGCCATCTGGAGATACAAATTAACCTAACAATCATGTTTTTGGCCTGTGAGAGGAAGCTGCAGTACCCAGACAGAACCCACGCATGCACAGGGAGAACATGCAAACACCATGCAGAAAGACCCCAGGCTGGGATTTGAACCTATTGCTGCACATCAACAGCACTACCATCTCTGCCACTGTGCAGGCCTGCTTAAATATCCATCAAATACTTTTTGTAAGTGTGTTTTACATAGCCTAAATGTTGACCACTCAGATAAATGTATCTTGTGTTATAACCTGGCTTGTTTTTGGGTATAAACTAAGACAACTTGTTGAGCCTCATCCAGCAGTCCTTAATACGGTGAGATGCCTGATAAACATCCCATGAAGGACTTTAAATCTCCCCACAAGCTTTCATCCATTTAATAGTCGTATGGCCAAACAGACTGTCTGACTCGGGGCTCTTTTTACCTTTTCAGAAAACGTCCCAGTGGAGCTCCGAGAGCCGTTTTACAAGGACCAGTACGACCAAGAGCATCTCAAGCCGTCCGTCACCCAGCTGCTCCTCTCCCCAGAGATCTACTGTCGAACTCAGGCCCTGCTGGCTCAGGGACACGGGGGCTCCACGCAGGCGTCGCAGGGGTCCCCGGCTGATAACTCGGCCCTGCTGCAGTTCCTCACTAAGAAAGGGCTCTCCCCTAAGGTCCAGGATGCAGACGTCACAGAGGAGGACCTCCGCAAGACCCCCATCAACACGGTGGGCCTGACTTTGTTAATGCTTCATTCTGGTTCTGGACATTATGAAGTAAAATCTGCCAAGCTTTCAAAGTAAGACAAGGAAAAAAAAGGAAGATTTAAACATGAAGAATAAGACGAGAGAAAGAGGAAATCTAGTTTTTGGGTGTTATTTTCTAACTGAGGGTTTATATAAGCGTTTACTGGCATAATCTGAACTGTATCTATGTCAACTTGTATAGTTGCACATTATGACGCTAAATAACCAGCTTGGTGCCAGTGTTCAATCCCTATTCCCTCTCCATTGATTAAATTGTCCCTTTTGTGTCTGATTGGTGCAGAAAGCGCATCTGGCCCTCATCGAGTCGATGATGTCACTGTCTGCCAAAGAGACGACTGGCCAGGTCAAGATGGCAGCAGAGGCGGAGCAGATCGGCGTCGGGGCGCCGTGGGAGAACGCGCTGCTGTTTTGGGTCAACAAGGTGAGGTCCAGAAACCAACCAGTACTGTGGTTTCTGGCAGGTTTACTGCTTTAAAACTTAACGTTGATGATTTACGCAGTGTTGGTGAGAATACGCTGAACACAACTTTGAGAGGATTTGTTTCAGTGAGAACACAGACGGTAGTTTTATTTGAAGAAATTGGGAAATATCTGTTAAATATTTAACTTCATCTACTAAAAAAAGAAGAAAATAGTCTTTTCTGTTAGGCTTTTTCAGATCTAATTAAAACATGAAACATTTTTGCACATGTAAATGTTCATGATGCAGCCAGAAAATCATCAGATTAACTTTCTGCCATCAAATAGGGGATTTTTTTTTTCAATACTAAAAACTGTGTGTAACTGTCTGTGCCTTTGCCACGGTCACGCCCGAAATTCCCCATTGTGAGAAAATAATGGAATTTCTTATCCTTTCTAATTTAAAACTCTATACTAGCCTTAAAACACACAATCTTAGCCAACATTTAGACTAGACTCTGTATGTATTTTTTTTTTGTCAGGCTTTCTTGAAATATTCTCGAGCGATCCAAAGCAACAGCTCCTCAAACGTACTGGAGGCCTTCTTTGGGACTTGGCTGGCTTTCCACAAACTTTGATTTTGCTCCTTGTACCTGTCCGTGTCAGTGAATTATGCAGCGTAAGTTTAGAAAGCTAGGTAGTGGAGACAGGGAGAAGGGTCTTTAGGAAACAGGAAATAAATCCCACAAAGACCTGACACAAGGTCTGAGAGAAGAACCAACCTCCAGGGCTCCGGGTGTCGGTGTCCTGCGTCTTTTGGATGTGTCCCCACTCCAACACTCCCGAAAGCAATCGCTCACCTGCCTCCCCGCTCCGTCATCAGACTATACAGGAGCCAGCTAATACCCAATTTATTGGATTCAGAAGGGATCAAGCAGGGAAATATCTACCACCGATTTTTAAGGACCCACATTTTCCACCACTGGTTTTCAGTTTACAAAGCTTTCAGCCAGCAGCTGTATAGACACCACCTTGATGGAGCCAGAGTCATACATTTTCTTTTTTTTCTTTCATGGCAGGTTTCATATTATTTTGAGACCTCTTTAAATGCCTTACCAGACTCATAACCTGCTATAACCTGCTCTCCGAATGCCTCAGGCAGGTCTTACCATGGGGTTCACTCTCACTTCAACAGTCAGGAGCACACCAGACTCAGTTTCCGAGGTTTAACTAGAGAAAACCTTAAACATACAGAGTAAATATGTCGTAATCATGTGCTCCTGTCATACTCCTGCGTGTGGTTTCAGGAATTTTATGTGGGAATAAATACAAAGGTTTTCTTAATTGTTCCGTTGTTTACTTATATTTCTTAATTTGCTGCCTAGACTTTGCAGCATCCTGAGCAAGCATGTGGCGACAGTGGAGAGGAGTGTTGACAAAGCGATGAATGGATAGATGCTATTAAAGCAACGCCCTGCTTGTTATTTCTTTAATAACTGTGTGTTTTATTTCCCGTGTGTCCGGTACTTTCAGCTGAACCAGAAGTTAAGAGAAAGCACAGAGGAAGAGGAGCTTCCTA
Organism: Fundulus diaphanus; assembly: GCA_037039145.1. Classification (NCBI taxonomy): domain Eukaryota; kingdom Metazoa; phylum Chordata; class Actinopteri; order Cyprinodontiformes; family Fundulidae; genus Fundulus; species Fundulus diaphanus. The sequence continues at coordinate 14,936,827 of CM073123.1, read as the reverse complement.
AGTCACAAACATGCACAGACCTGCAGCCTCTTCAGGAAACGGTAAATAGATAAGTAACAACGAAATCTAAGATGCATGCTCACAGATCAGCCACGTGATACGTTTGTCTTGCTTCTTCTGCAAACATCAACCATCACTAAAGATTGTTCTAACCACACCGTGCTGCTTAAAACTAACATCAACCCTAAAAACCAGAACAGAAGCTCGGTATTATTTCTAAAGGCTGACTTTCTACTAAACGGTGCCTCACTGTTGCGATGCTGCAGCTTCTAACACTGGCTTCGGTCTGCTTCTGTCTTTTCTCCCCCTGGTTCGCCTCTGTTGTTCTTTGCTCCCTGGCAGTGTCAGTCCAACCGCTGGTACTGGAAACTAGTTCCCGTAAGTGAACTCCTCTCTTGTCCTATTCTTGTTTCTGTCTGTCTGCTGTGGCTGGCCTTATTGTGCCTGCTGGAAATGCTGCACATATTTCCTATGTGTCCTCTTGTGAAATAGGTTTCTCAGGATCAGTACTGGTTAAACGTCCTCTGAGGATGTAAAGCGAGCGTTTTGTTTGTGTCACATGATATGTACCTGCTTTTTTTTGTTACAAACTGATGCTTGTAAATGTGTTTCTGCCGTTTACATTCAACCATCGGATTAAACAAGTCCAGGGAGGGAAGGGGCGGAGTGGGGGGGGGGGGGGGGGGTGTTGGAAAGCAGCAGAGGGAGATCACCTATAGAGCATTGCAGAGGCAGCCACACCCCCTGATCTGTTCCACAGTTTGTCACGTTAAAACCGCAAACGTATTTATGTTATGGACCATCACAAATAGTGTATCCTTGTAAACTGGAAGAAAAATATGCAATGGTTTTCAACATTTGATATGAATAAAAACTCTGTAGCTCTGACTGTGTTTATGGTCGTTCTGCTGGAAGGTGGACCTTCACTCCGACTCAAGTCTTTTGCAGCCATGGGTTTTCTTTGAGGATTGTCCTGTATTTAGCTCCAGTTTTATCTTTTCTCCACACAGAGTTTTGTATGTGGGCCAGAAAGTCGAGCTTTAGTCTCATCTGATCAGAGCATCGTCCTCCATATTGTTTACTGATGTTCTCTAACAAACCTCTGAGGTCTTCACAGAACTGCTGTATTCATAGTGAGGTAAAATGACACACTCTGTTTACTAATCCGGTGATATCTGAAGGCTGTTGGCTCTATTGGGTTTTACTTTGGGGAATCAGAGTGAAGTGAGCCATACAGATACATGTCAACCTTTTCAGATTGTTATTCGTAAGACATTTTGAAAACTGAACTGTGCTCTACTTTCTATTGCTCTGCATCCCCTAAAATCCTAACGAAAGACATAGATTGTGGTTGTGACGTGACAAAAGGTGTGAAAGCTCGAAAAGTATGAAGACGTTTGCCTGGTACGTTATCTCCCTCTCCTGTTTCTCCTCCTGCACCCTCAGAGCAGAGCCATGTGACGCTGTGGTGTGACCGGCCCCCTTGTCATTTATGCCTGTTTCCCTCTCTCTGCCATCCCTCCCCATCCAGCATGCAATCGCTTTTTGTTTGAAGGAGTCGGGGAATAAACCTCCTGTGGTAACGTATTACACCTCGCTCTTCTCTCACTGCCATCCGACTGTCTGACTGACCAATCGATCGCCACACTGCTCATCATCGACCCGACTGACTGATTTCCCACTAACCGCCGCTCCAACCCTGAGGCTGGGCGGTTCAGTTCTAACCCATCAGCACCAGCTTACTCACACCCGTGCTTTTTTTTTTGTATGTGTGCTGGAAAGCCGTGTAAAAGGAGGCAGGGGTTCTGATGTTTCATTGAACATCTTCAACCTCCTCCACCAAGGCTGTACAGCAGAAGTTACAGAGTCATGCAGCACTCGTTTCGTTTGTCTCACCTGAACCATAAATGGGCGGAAACCATCTAAGCAGCAACACTCACAGCTTTTGAAATTTAAATATTTTGATTTAAAGTGTTAGAAGTGTCACCGCTTTCTGTTTTAGTTGCATGGACACTGGATGACACTCACATTTTTTTAACCAAGGCTTTTTTCATGACCTTTTCTTTTCATGATTAAGCTTTGCCCGGCACCATCTGAGTGGTGAATGTGTTTGTGTGTGCAAGTATTTATTCAATGTAGCTTGTGTTTTCTTCTTTCTTTTCGTGGGATTTTCTTCTCACTGCAATTTGCCTGGCTTCACAGTTTCAGTTTTTGATTCTCATGTGATGGAAAGCTTGCGCTGGCTGGTTCATGTTTACAGGGTTCCTACACATAATTCCTGCTAAATTTCTAAACCAAAGTAATCTTGACCCCCGTAGATTTCCACTGTGCTCAGGCCGTTTTGGGTCCATTTTAAAATAGAAACACAAAGAATCCTAGAATCTTATATTTAAGGATTATATACATCAAGATTTAAACAGCGAGTTTGCAAGGACGGACGGATGGATGGATGGATATAGGGAGGGATGCATGGATGGGTGTATGGATGGATGAATGGATGCATTTATTCTCCATATTTATTCAAACCTGGAAAAAAGGAATCAAATTCCAACGTTAGACTGCATGGGAACCCTGGACTGTATTTATTTTGCTTCTTTTAAGTCTTTAAGTATTTGTGCAAACATGTCTGAGCTCATCTTTCTTCGTGCTTTCTTTTTCCTGTGTTGGGGATCTTTTCCTTTTCACCTCCCCATCTAAACAACCTTTTTCCTGTCCTGTCTTGTTCTGCTCTAGATTCGCTACAGAAAGGACAAAGTGCAGTCCAAGCTGACTCCTACATTTCCTTTGGTTTGTGCGGTCAAAGATCTGTCTAATGGCTGCGCCATAGCTGCTGTTCTGCACTACTACTGCCCCAGCCTACTACCTCTAGAGGGTACTAATGAGAACACACACTGACGCTGCATGCAGAAATCCCTACAGTTTAAAGCATGCTCACGTTTATGCACTATATAGATAATAGGCTGAACTCTTAGGCCTCCTTTCACATTAATTGCTACTCCTGTTGAAGATGTGTACACATCCATAAATCCTGCTTCCCTGCAGTAACATAATATCACACTAAGCATAATAAGGAAAAATAGATTTAATCTGACTACATTTACCTCCCAGATTGAAGGATAATTGTTTCCAACAAAATCGCATGTGCCCCAATTAATGTAGCTGAAAGATTTTTATTTATTTATACTTTGCTTTTTTAAATTCAGTCCAGTTGTCTAGGAATTTTACTTAGTAAACAGGATGTTTTACCTGGGAAACTCTTTTCTTTTGGCCACACTTGAAAATGTGAAAGACGAGGAAACATATCAATGAACTAAAGCAGATGTATGTATGTAAGTAAAGAAATGGCTGCAGGAAAATACACATTTACCTGAATCTGGCCATATCTACAGTCAGATGACCCGGTGGAAAAGCACATCATGCCCGCTGTGAAATAGGGCAGCGGCCCTCAAACTGGGCTCCCCGGACCTCCGGAGGTCCACGAACCACGGGTTGGGGGTCTGTGAAACACATGTTGTCAGGCCTGAGGAGGCACTGCTGAGGATGCATCAGGTAGAGCTAAGTAACACAATGGACAAATATTTAACTCCGTCCACTTCATCAAGTAAGGCAAAAGCCAAATCAGCTAAAATTAGAAAGTATGACAGCAGTTACATTGAGTTTGGCTTTATCAAGAATGAGGATCTAAACTCCACCAAATCTAATATTAGGTGTATTTATATATATATATTTTAAAAACATACATAATTCCTAATGTATTTAACAGTACAAAAGGCTGTTTAAAAATATTATCAGCATGAGGAATCTAAAGGGGTTCTTGGGAAAATTGTACCGCTGCCAAGGGGTCCCTGGCCATGAAAAGTTTGAGAACCCCTGAAATAGGGTAGTGGGTCTGTCATGCATACATGGTTATATTTATTTCTGCAAATGTAGTGGGTTTTTGCTCAGCATGTGCATTACCATCATAAAACACACATTCCTGTGCCCCTATGTGGTCTGGTTCCAGATGTTTGTCTGAAGGACACCATGTCTGTGGCGGACAGCGTCTACAATCTGCAGCTGATCAAGGACTTTTGTGAGAGCAACCTGCAGAGCTGCTGCCTCCTTGCTGTGGAGGACCTGCTTTATGCTCCACCAGCTCTGCATGTAGGCATGAAGATCTTTGACAGTAATAATTATCCTAAACATCAGATATACTGTACCATTCAAAGGTCTTGTGTCACTTGTGTTTACTTATTATTTTGCCTGTAAGCTGCCAGACTTTGTTTTAACCATTTAAAGAGGTCTTGCTAAATATTTCTTTATGCTTTCTGAGGGTCTTGTAAGATTTTCTTTTGTCTGCGCTTTTTGGATTTTGGCTGCTTTTCTATGGATTCCAAGTACCTAACCATCAATGCATCCAGTGTGGTGTGTGGTAATAAATTAGAAAAGTGGACAAGTATAAGAAATGATTGGAAAATCAGCCAAAGTCCAAAGGAAATCCTTGTAAAAGCTTTAGGAAGCCCAATAAACTGTTGACTAAGACCATTTTAAAGAATTAGAACCAAGCTAATGGCTGCTATTTTATAGCAGCCATTAGCTGGCAATCAACATTAGATCTTAGTGCTGGAATGAGTGGAAACCCTGTTTGTTCAGTGTGCTAGTTGTGCTCTTTGGATGATATTATTCAGCAGTACTGAGAATATATCCTTCTTAGCACAATATAAAGACAATGTATCCATTTCCTTTCCTGCAGCTGAATATAATGAGCTTCATAGCAGAGATGTTGGAGTGGTTTGAGGTTAAGAAGCCAGATTTTGTCAAGCCCATCCAACCCATTGACCTTACAGGTTAGTGCCATTCACTCAGCTTTCTGTGTTGTTTCTAGGTGCAAGTTTTAGTAATGCAAACCCTATATTTGTTTGTGTATCCTTTAGATGTCTCAGGATTACTCGACTGTACAAGTCCTGTCGGTGGGAACAGCAACAGGTACCAGTTTCCTGTTATTCACAATAAAGATGCATTCAGTATAAAAAAAAACACATTTCATTGTGGAACCAGTCTTGTATCAAGGCTTGATTTAACAACATATTACTCAGCAAAACCAGAAAAGAAACACCACAAAACACTTTTCAAATTCAGATGAGGACAAAGTGTTGTTCTTACAGCTCATGGAAACGCAATTCCTTTCTCTTGAAAAGGGAATCAATAAAAAGCCGCTGTGTAATGTATACTTACATGCATTTAGCATTTGATAAAGTAAACATAAGTTTAAGAAAACAATTATTTGCTTTTTATTTTACAAAAATGTTCTAAAATATCATAAACAGATTTATAGATACCCTTAAGCAAACTATAAATCCATTGATTATAGTGCTGGTGCCTATCTCCAGCTGTCAATGGGCAGATATTAAAAACATACATATTTCCTAGTGTATTTAACAGTCCAAAAGTGTATTTAACAGTCCAAAAGGACTGTTAAATACACTAGAAAATATGTTTAGAAAATATTATCAGCATGAGGAATCTAAAAGGTCCTTGGAAAAATGTTACCACTGCTAGAGGCTTACATGCCACGAAAAGTTTGAGAACCCCTTCTCTAAGCTATCTCTCTGATGAAACAATGAACATCTTATGGCCTTAGTAGTCAGCTAGACTGCTGTGAAACCAAATAAGTATATTGCACTTTCACAACCTCTGTTTTTCTTTTCTTTACACAATAGAAATGCATACACACTGTATCCCTAATGTCTGTAAAAGTAATAGTAATATCATCTTTATTGTCATTGAAACATACATTACAACGAAATGTGTTCTCTGCTTTTAACCATCACCCTTGGGGATGGGCTGCCATGTGGGGCGCCCGGGGATCAATCTGGGGTTAAGGGTCTTGCTCAGGGACCCAGAGTGCAGGCGCTGGGGATTGAACCGGGTACTTGCATCCTTCTCTTACACTCCCCCACTGTATACTGTGAATGCTGTAACCAAAGTCAAATTCCTTGATTGTGCACAATCATGGCTGAATAATGATGATTTTGATTCTGAGTCTATTGGCATCAGCTCCGGGGTGGGCGCTCGCTCACTTCAGGGGTGGATTAGTCAGGTGGGATGCGGTCAACCAATCAGATGTGGATTTAGGATTTGAGGGGAATGTGTGGTCGGATTCATATAGAGAGACAGGAATAGGTGAAGGCTAGCCTTTCTATTTCTAAACACGTTTTTATTAGAAGCTATTCTGTCCGTCCGTCCGTCCGTTGTCTTCCGCTTATCCGGGGTCGGGTCGCGGGGGTAGCAGCTTCAGTAGGGAGGCCCAGACGTCCCTCTCCCCAGCCACTTGGGCCAGCTCCTCAGGAGGAACCCCAAGGCGTTCCCAGGCCAGCCGGGAGACATAGTCCCTCCAGCGTGTCCTGGGTCTTCCCCTGGGCCTCCTCCCGGTGGGACGTGCCTGGAACACCTCTCCAGGGAGGCGTCCAGGAGGCATCCTAACCAGATGCCCGAGCCACCTCAACTGGCTCCTCTCGACGTGGAGGAGCAGCGGCTCTACTCTGAGTCCTCCCCGGATGACTGAGCTCCTCACCCTATCTCTAAGGGAGAGCCCAGACACACTACGGAGAAAACTCATTTCAGCCGCTTGTATCCGGGATCTCGTTCTTTCGGTCACGACCCAAAGCTCGTGACCATAGATGAGGGTAGGAACGTAGATCGACCGGTAAATCGAGAGCTTCGCCTTTTGGCTCAGCTCTCTCTTCACCACAACGGATCGGTACAGCGCCCGCTTCACAGCAGACGCTGCACCAATCCGCCTGTCGATCTCCCGCTCCATCTTCCCCTCATTCGTGAACAAGACCCCAAGATACTTGAACTCCTCCACTAGGGGCAGGACATCCTCCCCAACCCGGAGAAGGCACTCTACCCTTTTCCGGTTCAAGACCATGGTCTCGGATTTGGAGGCACTGATTTTCATCCTGGCCGCTTCGCACTCGGCTGCGAACCGCTCCAGTGAGAGCTGTAGATCACGCCCTGATGAAGCCAATAGGACCACGTCATCCGCGAATAGCAGAGACGCAATCCTAAGGTCACCAAAGCGGATCCCCTCAACACCTTGGCTGCGCCTAGAAATTCTGTCCATAAAAGTTATGAACAGAATCGGTGACAAAGGGCAGCCTTGGCGGAGTCCAACTCTCACCGGAAACGAGTCCGACTTACTGCCGGCAATGCGGACCAGACTCTGACACCGGTCGTACAGAGACCTGACAGCCCTTATTAAAGGGTCCGGTACTCCATACTCCCGGAGTACCCCCCACAGGATCCCCCGGGGGACACGGTCGAATGCCTTCTCCAGATCCACAAAGCACATGTAGACTGGTTGGGCAAACTCCCATGCCCCCTCAAGAATCCTGCTGAGGGTATAGAGCTGGTCCAGTGTTCCACGGCCAGGACGAAAACCACACTGCTCTTCCTGAATCCGAGATTCGACTATCCGACGGACCCTCCTTTCCAGAACCCCTGAATAGACCTTACCAGGGAGGCTTAAGAGTGTGATTCCTCTGTAGTTGGAACACACCCTCCGGTCCCCCTTTTTAAATAGGGGGACCACCACCCCAGTCTGCCAATCCAGGGGAACTGCCCCCGATGTCCACGCAATGTTGCAGAGCCGCGTTAACCAACACAGCCCCACAACATCCAGAGCCTTAAGGTACTCAGGGCGAATCTCATCCACCCCCGGAGCCTTGCCACCGAGGAGCTTTTTAACAACCTCGGCAACCTCAGCACCAGAGATGGGAGAACCCGACCCAGAGTCCTCAGGCTCTGCTTCCTCAATGGAAGACGTGTTGGTGGGATTAAGGAGGTCTTCGAAGTATTCCGCCCACCGACGCAGCTCCGGGGTGGGCGCTCGCTAGAAGCTATTCTAAGCCCCACAAATAGAAAAAATAACAGCAATTTATCACTTTAGCCACATGACTGACATTGTTTCTACCTTAATTTAATATTTTAATTTAGAGTTGACTGTGGCTTGATGGGTTGAGTAGTCATCTGGCAATCAGAAGATTGTGGGTTCGATTCCAGCTTTCCCTTGCCACATGTCGATGTGCCCCTGGGCAAGGCGCTTAACCCCAAATTGCCTACCGAGCTGCGTCTCGGTGTATAAATGTGTGTGCGTTAGTGAGAGCGACTGGGTGAATGTGGCTATAGTGTACAGCGCTTTGGGTGGTCAGCATGACTGGAAAAGCGCTATATAAGTTCAGTCCATTTACCATTAAATATTTCCAAGCCCTCTATATTTCAAATGCAACAAAAATAAAAAATGGTCAACCTTTTTGCTCAGTCTCATGTAAGAGAAATGTCTAAATGTCGGGTTGTCAAGCTGTCAGCTTGACAACCCGACATAACATGCCACACAGTGTAATTAGCTTCTGCAAACAGGAAGAGCAGCAATACTGTACAGTTTTTACAAGCATGTGCACGGTTGAATATGAACACAGAGGGAGTGATCATTGGGAAATGTCACAAAGACAACTAAAATGGCTGAAAGTAATACTTATGAAGCTATGTTTTTTTATTTAGAGCTTGAATAAGGAATGTATTTCTTCTGTGAACTTTTCTTCTGCTAGCAATTGGTAAAAAAAGCTAATTTCATTTGCAGCAACATCCATTGTTAATAACATGAGCTGTAGTAAATGCAATTGGGCCGTAAGCAAGGGTTTATGAGTCAAGGGAGGTTCTCAATGTTCTAATTCTTACAAGGCATTTGGCACCCAAAGCTATAACAGAAACCTGAGACTCCGGATTTTTAAGATCCAGGGGTGCCAGTTACATCGATAGGAGTTTGCTTTGACAAAAACCATGATCCTGGAACGCCGTTTGGAGTCACCTGAATAGGTTAGAGGTTAGAGATCAAATCCGAGGTATGAGTTAAGTCTAATTTGTGTTGAAATTGAATAAACAAAAAGGGATGTTACATTTCTTTTCAGTTTCAAGTTATTTCAGAGATGTGATTTTTTTTTTATTTGATATCAGAAATTTGTCCTTGTCTGAAAAAGTCTAAGCGGACCCAGAAAAGCTGAAAGTTAAATAACTAGATTCATTTCTCTGATAGTGGTTCTCCATCGTTCATCTTCAAACAACCGTTTGTGCCCATCTGCTCTCCAGTATCTCCAGGTACGATAATCAAACACTTTGTATCTCAGCATCGCTGGACGCTTTGTTGCATTTTTACTCAGTATTTTTAATTACACCTTGCAGAAAACAAAAGCTGGACAAAGAAACAAATCAGGTATGTCAACATTAAATCTTTTTTTTTATGGTAAATGTGTTGTATTCGTGTTTTAATTTCTTACTCTTCTTACGTTGGCTTCTGTGGTCTCCGCTTCTGAAATGCTCGCTGGCATCCATCTTTGTGTCATCACCCACCGCCTCGCAGTCGTCCTCTGTCAGCAGTGACTTTCAGCATCCCATTCGGCCTGGACAGTGATGTTGACATTGTCATGGGAAACCCAATAGATTCTGTCTTTCGCTCCGTCAGCACCGACAACCTCACCGGCACCGCGGCTCTGAGCTCACCGCCGCCATCGGCAGGGATGACTCGTGTCCCGTTCAGCCCTCCGGAGGACCTCAGCCACCTGGTCAGCGCCTCGGCCCCGTCGCAGCGCTCCTCCTGGGTGCCCTATGCACAAACAGCGCCGCTGGGAGAGCTGCCGACCATCGAGGAGGCTCGGCAGGTGGTTCATATACCAGGCAGCAAAGACAGGAAGAAGGGAAGAACGACGGAGAAGAGTGGACGGGAGGTGTTTGCAGGCAGGCCGGAGCCCAGGCTGTGTCCGGAAGGAGCTCCTGCAGGTTTCTTTCTGCACTGCCCCGAAGACGACAGTCCTCAGCTCAGCAGCTCGCTTCCCTGTCGCTCTGGAGTCCAGTATCGACCCGTCAGAGGGGAAGCTGGGAATGCTGAAAGGCAAGGTAGGAGAGAGATATCCAGGAAGCACTCTGATATGTCCCGCGATGACGACTCCGTTCTAAGAGATGGCAGCATTGACTCTTCAGAAGCATCAGATGATGCCCCCAGAAACGTCCCTGGGAATATCCGACCCTCTGGAGGCAAAGGGAATCACAACAACAGTCCACGGATGACGAGCTTTGCCGAATGTCGAGACAACAGACGGAGACACCCCGCCACGCCCGGAGAGGAGTCAACCTCAGCTCCGACCCCAACAACCCCAGGCACGCCCCACACCCCTTCCACACCAGTGTGCAACCAACAGGGGAGTCCGGGGGTCAGAGGGTCCGAGCCCGGCTCTGAAGCCTGGGAGCTGGGAGCCCGACTCGAAGAAAAACGCAAAAACATTGAGGCCCAAAAGAGACGGATCGAAGCTATTTTTGCAAGGCACAGGCAGAGGCTTGGAAAAAATGCTTTCCTCCAGCTGAAAAGAGAGCAAGGAGAGGGAGGAGTGGAGGGGCCGGAGGAGGATGGTTTGACCCTCGAGGAGCGTCTGACCCGCATGGAGGAGCAACTGAAAAAGGAGGAGGAGAAAGACACGGAGAAAGTTTCCAACCCCCCTCGTTTGGAGAAACAGGTCACCTTCTCGGTGGACAGTAAAAATGGAACGGAGAAAGAGAAAGGAGCAAAGACAGGGGAAGAGAAAGGCACAAAGAAAGGAGCAGAGAAAGCGGGAGAGGGTGTCATCGTGGAGTACAATGAAGTGGTGCAGAAGCTGAGTGAAGCCCTGCAGTCGCTCCAAAAAGACATGCAGAAACTTACGGAACAGCAGCAGCAGCTCATGAGCAACCAAAGACCCAGAAATACACCCAAAACCGCCCCAAGAAGCAATTACAAAACCCCTCCTCACACCCCGACAAAGACACCCCCCAGAACCCCGACTCCATCTAGGAGCGCTACCAAGGCTTGGGTGATCCCTGCTGCTTCTAACCCCCCTGTCTCTTCTTCCCCTTCCCGCCGCGCCAACGTCCCTCCTTCCTCATCCACCTCCCCCAAAGTGATCATCTCCAGCTCGTGCCCAGCTCCTCGAACTAAACTCCACTCCTCATCCTCTCCCCGCAGTCCC